>CM077154.1:91824352-92284716 GCA_039583875.1 Platanthera guangdongensis | reverse complement strand
ATGTACAAGAGTTAAACAATAAATACAAGCCGCCAAGCCCGTGCGGTTCGATGAATGGGCAAAACCGCGCCGTCAACCACAAGAGAAAGAGACCAAGCCGCCACACTAGACCGCCAGGTCGCCGGTCTCCAAGTTGCCAGGGACTGATTGACAAACCGCCAGAGCACCAACATCAACAGGTCAGGAACCAAACCGCAGGAGAGAAACCGACAGACCGCCCGGACTGCAACCCACCAAAGTCAGACCGCCAAACCGTCCGGTCTCTAATCTGCAACACTTCTTCACCGAGAACAAATTCTCAAGGGGGAAGATAGACAAGACCCTATTCCTAAGGGAATCTATGGACAAGAACATCCTAGTATAGATTTATGTTGATGATAAAATAGTTGGCTCTACTGATGACCACCTCTGCAAGAAGTTTGCAAAACTTATGTAGGGGAAGTTTGAGATGAGTAGTATGGGTGAACTGAAGTTTTTCTTGGGACTCCAAGTAAAATAGACTGATGACGGTCTATTCATATCCTAGTCAAAGTTCACCAGGGAGATAATCAAGAAATATGACATGGAGAATGCTTCCACCATAAGAACTCCCATGAGCTAAAGTATGTCTTTAGGCAAAGATGATCCAGGGAAACCTGTTGATGAGACCCTGTATAGAGTTATAGTTGGCGCCCTTCTCTACCTCACTACAAGTAGGCCTAACATTATGTATGCAACATGTGTCTGTGCTAGGTATCAGGCCTGCCCTAAAGAGTATCACTACACTGCTGTGAAAGGAATCTTGAGATATCTTAATGGCACTCAAAATCTTGGCCTATGGTACCCCAGGAATGGGGAATTTGAACTAACAAGCTACTCAGATGCAGATTTTGCATGCTGCAAGGAGGACAGGAAGAGGACTTCTGGCTCCTATCAATTTTTAGGTGGAAGGCTTGTCTCTTAGAGCGGCAAGAAACAAAAAACTGTGGCAATCTTAATAGCAGATTCAGAGTATATTTCAGTTGGAAGCTTTTGTGCCCAGTTGCTGTGCATCCAACATCAACTTCAGGACTACAATATTCAGATAAGTAGAACACCACTCTTTAGTGATTCTTCTAGTGCGATTTCTATAACTAGGAATCCTATCTCCTATAGTAGGACTAAGCAGATAGAAATTAGGTAACACTTCATTGGAGAACATGTGGAAAGGGAAGACATCTGCCGTGAGTTTGTCTCCACAGACAAGCAAGTGGTTGATATCTTCACTAAGCCACTAGATGAAGCAAAGTTCAACACCTTCAAATTTAAATTGGGTATGTTGAATCTTGTGTAGCTTCAATTCTCTCTTCTACCATATGCTGCACTGTTTATTTTGCAGGTAGTAAAAGTTCTTCCTCCAAATAATGATGAAAGTGTGCAACTGTTGAGGGGGAGCTTCCCCAACAGCTGAACTGGATTGAGTCAAAGTAGGAAGATCTACTCCAGACAAATAGGGGGAGGAAAACCCTACAGAATGCTTTGTATTGCAGATGTCAAAAGGGGGAGGATAGTTAAGGGGTAAGAGGAATAGATAGGTGGAAGAGTAAAGGTGGCTGCTTGCTAGGGGGAGAAAGGAGTAAGTAATTCTCCATAGACTGGAGAAATATGGTAACATTTCCACACTCTACTAATGTTAAATTTTGTCTATGATGAATATGGTGTGTTGTCAATGACCTGTATTGTTTTGACTTCTTCAAATAGGGGGTGGTTGTTGGGTATATTGCCCCCAATACTACAGATTTATAAGACGTCAAATGGGTCAATGACATACACACACAATGTATTTGATTTGTGCTCTAGTTCATGCATGTATGTAGTCCATGATTGGAAAGTTGAAAAAAGAGTTAGGTGGTAAACTCAAAATTCGTCGAGCTCATCTTGCAGTTCGTCGAGCTCAGCTTGCAGTTCATCGAGCTCAGCTCACAAATCATCGAGCTCAGCTCATCACTCCTTGATCTAAAGTCAGAAACTTGGGATTCAGAGTTTATCGAGCTCAGCCAACAAATTGTCGAACGGAGTTCAACATTTGTCTAGCTAAAGCCAGAAAAATTGGGTAAGTCAAAAAGCGCTGAGACAAGCTGAGATAGTTAAAAGCGTTGAGACCGCTG
This sequence comes from Platanthera guangdongensis, assembly GCA_039583875.1. Taxonomy (NCBI): domain Eukaryota; kingdom Viridiplantae; phylum Streptophyta; class Magnoliopsida; order Asparagales; family Orchidaceae; genus Platanthera; species Platanthera guangdongensis. The sequence goes on along the minus strand of CM077154.1, from coordinate 92,282,590 downwards.
AGAAGAAAGCGTTGAGACCGCTAAGAAGAAAATGCCAAGACAGAAGCTTCTCTCAGCTGTCAAGAAGAAAGCACTGAGATAGATGCTTGTCTCAGCGGTTAATAAGAAACTGCGGAAACCGCTAAGACAGAACTGCTGAGATAAAGCCAGAGAAAATTTACAAGTCCAGAAGCATTGAGAGCCAAGACAGATTGTGTTGAGTGACTTAACATAACTCAACGCTTAATGAAGTTCTGGAATATTTTATAAGTCCAGATGGTGATGACCAATGCTGACGTCATCAAAGTCAAAATTGCATAAAGCCATTATGGGAAAGTTATAGTGGCACCAAAAGCTGCTTTGTCCTTTTCTGATGGAGGTAGCGCTCACCAATCCTTGGCTGGGCCCACACACAATTATGGAATTAATTCAAATCAATGCATATAAAAAGGAAAAAAGAAAAGGGGATTAGGGTTATGGAAAAAGAACGAAGAACAAACATATAATATTCAAAGAAAACTAGAGGCGGCTGGACTTCATCTTCTCCAATAAGCTTGAAAGCTCAAGTCCAGCAGAGATAGCCTAGAGGCAAAGGAAGATAGCTGAAGCTCTTCGAGTTCAGCAAGATAGTTCTCTCCAGAACAAAGAAGCTGATTCTTCCATTCAACAAGCTGATAGTTGTTCATCTGTGCAGTATAAAAGAGTTAGTTGTAGAAGAAGACTAATTCCTTCTGCCGCAGGAGAGCTGGTCTGATATCTGCTCAGTCTAACAAGGTAGACTCAGTGATTTATCTCTGAGTCAGTATTTCATTATTTTATTTTATTTCCTGTAGGATTCAATTTATCTGAATCTGAGTGTAGGGCACTTTGTGCCTGAGTTGTAGGTGACTAATTAGTCACTGAGGTAGGATCTAAGTGTGGATTTGAGCAGTAGGGCTTAATTGCCTGAGGTAGGAGAGTGTTGATCTCTAAGGTAGTATCCAAGTGTGGATCTGGGGTAGGGCTATCCTCCCAGCCTGAGTAGTAGGCCTTATTGATAAGGCTGAGGTAGGTGACTGGTGAGTCACTGAGCTGTAGGTGATAAGTGTGTCACTGAGTTGTAGGCCTTGAAGGAGGTTGAGTTGTAGGTACCTAGAAGGGTGCTGAGTTGTAGGAGTACTGCAACACTCTGAGAGTAGGGTTGTTTGCCTGAAGTTGTAGGACTGAAGAGCCTGAGCTGTAGGCCTTAAAAATAAGTCTGAGGTAGGTGATCAATGGATCACTGTGTTGTAGGAGCTCTGTAGGGCTCTGAGGTAGGAAACCTTGTGGTTCCAAGTTTGGATTCTGTAAAGAATCTGTGTGTAAGGCTGAGGGCCTGAGGTGTAAGCTCTGAGGAGCATATTGGTGGAGTTTATGCCTATTCCATCAAATCAGTTGGATAGGTGGGAGGGAATGTGGATGTACCCAATTGGGGAACCACTATAAATCTTTGTGTGTTTGTTGTGTACTTATTTTTTGTTTTATTGTAGGTGCTAAGGACGAGCTCTAGTTAACATAAGAAGAAAACAACAAAAAACCTCAGAAAATTTCAAAGACATATTCACCCCAACCCCTCTAGGTGATTAGCTAACTTTCAGTTAAGCAACTTTGAAGATTCCTCCAATAGTTGAGTGTATTGAGTTTGATGTTTGACGGTGAGGAGTAGACTCCTATTTCATTTTATTTGGTATATATTGTCATGCACACTTGCTACCTTGGTGGCATATTTGTGGTTGAATTTTTCTTTCCTTAATTTGTTGTAACAGCTCTAGTTCATTCATTTGAAACTAACTATTATATGACGAGACCTAGACAATGCCACAACCTATTACCAGGGCGAAGGATGGATGCTTTTAGCTGGGTAGTGAGAGGTTGGGTTCATTGAGCTGGGGGATGCCGCTAATTATGATGGTTGAGGCAGACCTTCGAACTGCTAGCGAGAGCGCTACCCAGAGGCAGGTGATGTAATAGAGCACTGCCCATATAAGGGTGTTGTAAGAGCGCACTGCCCAGAGGTAGGTGTTGTAAGAGCGCGGTTCCCATAGGCAGTTATTGTAAGGGCGTGCTGCCCGGAGGCTAGCTGTGTTAGAGTAAACCGATGTCCTTTCTTTCGGACAAAGTATGAGGGTTGTACTTTTAATGTGGCGTGTGGTTGCCTTCTCTAGGATCCTGAGATACTCACATTAGGGGTTGCCCCTCAGTCCTTCCTTGTGAATGGTTGGCTGACCCCCAACTAGTTAAATCGGTGGTTGACCTCGTAAGAATTTCCCTAGTAGACCTTGCTTGACAAGGTACTAAATCTCCCCCTTAAGTTTAGAGCAACTTTCTGTGTTGTGTCATTATCCATGGTGGAACTCGTAGTACTTTTACTAGTTGTCTGCATATTTATAGAGTGTTCTGGCCTTATAGAGTGCCTCAAATTCTTGGATTACAAAGAGTACATTTGCTTTGGAGGTGTTGAGGGGTGTGTAGGCTTGACGACAGTGATTCCCCTCAGTTTGGCAGGATTTGTCGTAAGGTCTGCCACTCTTCTTGAGTATCTTTAGTGGGTGAAACCTTATCTTTTTTTTATCGTTGATCGTACTGATTCCGACAACTGGCAGAATGTTGGCTTGTATTGATGATGGAGAGCTTGTATGCTTAATCTAGTTGTGTGGCCATTTTTTTGAACTAGTGTCGATCGCGAGAGGGGCATGTCCGGGCAATGACGTGACATAGAAAGGTAGGTTCAGTGAAGAGCTTGATCGTTGAAACCACATGCACGATCTTACGTGATGGAGTTGCAGTTGGTGTCGATCGCGATGGGGGTAGTCCCGGGTGATGATGAGGAGTAGAAAGGCAAGTTCAATGCAGATCTTGGTCATTCAAACCGCATGCACAGTCTTACCGATGGAGTTGTGGTTGGTGTTGATTGCGAGAGGGTAGGCCCGAGCGATGTTGAGGTGTAGAAAGACAGGGTCAGTGAAGAGCTTGGTTGTTCAAACCGATTGCGTAGTCATACCCGATGGAGTTTCAGTTGGTTTCGATCGCGAAGGGGAAGGTCTGGGAAATGACGAGGCGTAGAAAGGCAGGGTTGGTCCAGAGCTTGGTCATTCGAACTACTTGGGCAGTCTTACCTGATGGAGTTGTGGTTGGTGTCGATCACAAGGGGGCTTGCCTGGGTGATCATGAGGCATAAAAGGGCATGGTTGGTGAAGAGCTGTATCATTCAACCCACATGCACAATATTAACTAGTTGAGCGGAGAATATAATGATTCAATCCGACGGTCAAAGAATGTAATGATTCAATCCGGTTGTACAATCACGAGGGGGCAGGCCTTGGCGATGGCAGGGCGTAGAAAGGCCATGTCGGTGAAAAGTTTAATCATTTCAAACATGTTGGGTATTGTATCCACAATAAGCCCGGATTTGAATAAGGATCCAGTTAAGCTAAGATGAATTGTGACTGTATTTGATGTAACTTTTTAGTTACGTACTTGCAGGTCTACAATGTTAAGTACACACCAATGTCAGGTTATAGTGGGTCAGTAAACACAAGACTATGCCATGTAATTACTCATTCTGTAGGCCAAGGTGTTGACTTACGTGTAATCTCTCTATTGGGGTGTACTTCTATCCCAAGTAAAAGGGAAGGCTCAAGGATGGTCAAGAGTTAGACCCAGGAAAAATAGGAATTTTACCTAAGTAAAATTCGGCGAGCATGGTTAAGCATACACGTCGAATTCATCGAGTATCGTTATTGATACACGCCGAATTGCTCGAGTATACTTACCAATACCTGTCAAATTCGTCGTATATACTTAGGGAAAATTCGTTGGAGAAATAGAAAAATTGACCAAGTAAAATTCGCAGAGTATAGTTGTGCATACTCGTCAAATTCGTTGAATGTATCTAATAATACTCTCCGAATTCGTCGAATATGCGAAGTGATACACGTCGAATTCGCCGAGTCCAGTCGACACTACTTGTTTAGATTTTTCTAAGTCCAATTCATCGAATATCAAAAAGCGTTGAGGTCGTCGAGTCATCTCGACGATATTCGACGAATATATCCTTTGGCGTTGAGTCAATTCAATTCGTCGAAAATCATGGCATCGAGAGCGTTAAGTAATCTCGATGTTATTTGACGAATGCAACACTTAGCGTTGAGTGATCAAAAAGCATTGAGTGTGCAATGACGTTGAGTGTTTCAGCTGATACTAGACGAATTCGTTGAGTATACCTGCTGATACTCAACGAATTCGTTGAGTATGACTCCTCGCCATGGCATTGAGTGACCGTCCAACCTGGAATGATTTGGCTAAGTCATTTTTGTCGTATATCAGGAAGTATTCAATGAGTATCATTATGATACTCGGCGATACTCGATGAATTTAACTTTGGTCATTTTTTCGAAAATTTTCAAAACCAGTCACGGGTTTGGTGGCCATACACAGTGTAAGACCCCTTTTTTTTCTTTTAAACCACCAGGTCTTATGCCCAGAATCATCATTTTGCGGTGACACCTACGCTCGGGTCAGTCATCGCTACAAAATGCCGATCCTGTCGGCCTTAACGATCACCAAAGAATGAGAAGTATATAGATAAGTTCAAGTCCACATATCATATATAATATGAAATAGAAATCACAGCAATGTCCACATGATAAAGAAGTACTGATGCTGAAATGCAAATAGAAATATAAACGGGCTTAAGCCTGGTATATCAAGTCCTCACTACAACACTCTCGCAACTCTCAACATCTAAGCAAAAGCAAACTGAAATCCATCTTCGACCCGTCGTCGTGTAGTAGTGGTAGTGCGCAGCAACTGCTCCTCATGTCCTACCTCCTTGTCCTTCCGGTACTGATGCTCCTACTGCTCGGTCCCCAAAAATGATGTGGTCACCGACCGTTAGTCATAAAGACTAAGTCACTATCATCCTCGCCTCACCCCCGCGACTCCTAAGCACCGTTCGGGGAGTATGAAAGCAAAGCACAACAAAGTAGTGTGGAATAAGCAGGTGACAACTACTTTAGCAGGTGTATATATAAAAGAACTATAACAAGAATGCAGTAATGTAAAGAAGTAAAGTAGAACAGTAAAAGCATGTGTTGGAACCCTAGTTCTGATTTGGGCAAGGATCACTATTAGGATGATTAGATTGACCCAATATGTATAGTCAAGAGTCATAGGATTATTTTTAGGTTTTCTCCTTCAGAAAAATTCCAGAGATGTTTAGATTTGAAGTTCAGAATTTTAGCTCCAAGAAATTCTTCGAGCTCAGTTCAACGAACTCTGAGCTTAGTTCAACAAACTCTGTGCTCAGCCCAAAGAAAGCTGTAAAACTCAGTTCAAAGTTTATGCAGCTCAAAATCTCTGAGCTCAACTCGACAAACTCCGAGCTGAGCTCAACGAACTCCGAGCTGAGGTCAACGAACTCCGAGCCCAGTTTGAAGAAAGCTTTAAAATTCAATTTGATGATCTCTTTGCAGTATTCAGATAGAATTATTTACAGCTGGCAGAATTAATTAAGGTTTAATTAAAGGAGATTATTTCTATCAGATTTAATGCTACATATTCTTATGAATATAGCCATTTGGAGGCTGCATTAATTATTAATTAAATCAGGATTTAATGCTAATTGATTCCAAAAGTAATTACCATTCTCGGGAATGTTTTAGCCATTGCAGTCAAAGTAAATTCAAAAGTTTGAATTATGTTCAGATAAGATATACAGGGTATTTTATGCAGTACAGGAAGAATATGAAAAAGGAGTAAGAGAGAAGAAAGAGAAGCAACAACAAATCAGTGAATTATTGAAGAACAACAAATCTCTCATACTCATAGAGTTCTTCATCATTTGCTTCAGGCTTCCAAGGGACAACTACTAAAAATCAGTCGAAGAAGCTTCTGAAGAGCAACATCACTTTGAAGGCCTACACCATGAAGCAAAGCTTCCTTCTTTCCTGAATAGAACTTCATCTCAGGGGGAGCTTTGACATCATCAAATCCACTAGTCTTCTCTCAGTGATTTGAGACAGAGAAGACAACATCTTTCTTTCATCCCACTATGTATAGGGTTATAACTCCCTTCAAAAGTTAAAATCTTGGTGGCAGGCAACCTGATCAAAAACATGTGTGTTGGTTTTTGGGAACCTGATTAAAAGCCTTAAGGGTTTCCTGATCTACCTGAAGCAGATCTTGTGGTGGCAGGGCACCTGATCAAAAACCTGTAGTGGATTCCTACCATGGTGGTAGAAGAGTGGATGTACCCATATTTGGGGAACCACTATAATCCTTGTGTCATCTATGTTGCTTGATCTCTTTCTTTATTTTTGTGCTGTGCTCACTCTTTTATAGAACATATAACTTTAACTAGTGTAAAGTTAAGATCTATCCATTATTTTAATTGGTATCAGAGTGGGTTCCTTTGGTTGTACAGGCTAACACCTGAACCAAAACGATCTGATAGATCTTATAGTTATTAAGAGTTTAGAATTGAACAAAATAAAGAGTTTTCAAGCACCAGACCTCCTATGTGCAATATAGACAAGTTTGCACTATGTAAGACAAGGATTATGTTTTATATGAACTCTATTGATGAAACCATTTACAATTCCATTTTGACAGGTCCTTATCGATTAGTGGAAACAACCAACATCAATGTTGTTCCATCATATCAATGGACAGAAGCCCAGAAAAGGCTGAAGATTGCTGATGCACAAGTAATGAACATTCTTGCACAATCAATGTCTGATGATATTTTTCAGGAAATTGCTGAATGTTCATCTGCAAAAGATATGTGGGACTCCCTCATAGCAATGGTTACTGGATCAGCTAAAGAAATAAACTCTGAAGCTGAAACTTGGCGTTATGGTATGATTTTCAATAGCATAGTCTCTTTCACAAACGTAGCTTATGTTGAAGGATTACACCATAATCTTATAAGCATAAGTCAGCTATGTGATAAAGGCTACATCATTGAGTTTTACAAGGACAAGTGTTTGATAAAAGCATCTATAAATTTGGATACGATCTTAACTGGCACTCGAGGTAGAAATATTTTTTGTTTAAATTTTCTTTGTTTAGATAATTCTATCCCAGTGTGCTTTATGCCTAAAAGTAGTGCATCTCTCTGTGACCAATGTGTTGGAACTCCTTATTACTGATTTGGGCCAGGATTACTATTTAAATTTTTATTTTGACCCAACTTGTATATACTAGGGTCATATTTTATTTCCAGAGTTATTTTAGAAGGAATTCAAGAGATGCTCAGTTTGACGAACTCTGAACTCAGTTTGACTAACTCAGATCTCAACTCTGAGTTTAGTTCGACGAACGCTGAGCACAGTTCGACGAACGCAGATCTCAGCTCGACGAAAGTATAATTTCAGTTTGTAAAAGATCAGTTCGACAAAATCCAAGCTAAGTTAGACGAAATGCTTGCCGAGTTCGACGAATCAAACAGTTTCTATATTAACAAAAGGCAGAATAATTTCAAATGCTTGATAACTGAAACTATGATATTTAATGCTAAATATTCTAGCGAATATAGTCATTTAAGGCAGCATTAAATATGGATTTATGACCGAGTTTTTAAATCTAATTAATTACAAGGCAGTTAAAAATTCTCAAGGGATTCTTCAAATGTTTCAAAAATCATTTATTTCAAATATTGAATTCTTCCCTGACATGATATATATATATATATATGATTACTACTTCACCAATGGCTGATACACAGATACATGGAGATATTGATACATACATTATGCTCAAGACTCTTCTGTAGACATATATTTAATCTAAGAGACATCCTGATACATATCTGTCTGATATATCTATTGGAGAGTAAAAGCATACAAAAAGGCATACATCCTGAAGAAAATTATCCTCCCTTGATCACAATCTCTATTCAAATCAAGGGGAGCTTTTTGCCACATCATCCACTAAGTCTTCTCAGAGATACTTGACAGAGAAGACAACATATAACTTTTTAGTTTACTCTTAAACAATGTGCAAGGTTCTAACTCCCTTCAAAAGTTAACACTTGGTTCATAAGTCACCTGATCAAAAGACTTAAGTTTGATTTTTGGATACCTGATCAAAAGGCCAAAGGGTTATTAGATCTTCATTAGAAAATAGATCTTCTGGTGATAGGGCACCAGAGTAAAAACCCGTAGTGGATTCCTACCAGGGTGGTAGAAGAGAAGATGTACCTAGATTTATTGGGGAACTACTATAAAATCCTTGTGTCGTTAGTGATTGATTACTTTCTATTTTTGTGTTGTGTATATTATATATATATATATATCACCAAGTTTTAAAACTACTATAAAAAAACAAATTAAAGTTTTAAAATACTCTATTCACCCACCTCTAGAGTAAAGTCAGATCTATCCCCTTCACTTACACAATGGCATAAGAGATTAACACATTAATTTCAAAACAATAAATTTATTATTTTCTCAAAACTTAGTGCGAGATGCCACTAGCATTAAGTGCCTTAAAGAGAGTCCATGTCACTCCTGTCAAATGGGTAAGCAAACACGGGCTACCTTCAAGGGCATAACTGAAAATGATTCTTCAAGAAGTTTATATTTACTTCATATGGAATTATTCTATCCTTTGCCTATTCACATCTTAGGAGTTAAGGTTTATACATTAGTAATTATTGATGACTACTCGTGTTTTACTTAGGTGTTCTTTCTAAAACACAAGTCGGACACCGTTGATTCTTTCACCAATTTTATCCGGCAAATTCTGAACGAACTGAATTGCTCAGCGGTCAAAATCAGAAGTGACCATGGAACAGAGTTTATGTCTGGTGCCATGACAGAATTTTGTGACAGTCAATGTATCTTTCATTAGTTTTCCTCCCCGCGCACTCCATAGCAAAAGGAAGTTGCTGAGAGAAGGAATAGAACCCTAATTGAAGCTTGTACAACTAGGTTGAACGACGCTTCACTTCCGGAGTACTTCTGGGATGAAGAAGTCAACACGTCTTATCACGTGCAAAACCGAGCACTTATCAACAAAAGCTATCGTAAGACCCCCTATGGAATATTGAAGGGTAGAAAACCGACTGTGTCATATTTTAGAATCTTTGGACCAATACCTGAACCAGAGCCAGGTTTCGTTATGGTTTACTGTCTAACACCTGAACCAACAAATCCTGATATATCTTATTTTACTAAGAAATATGATTTTAATTCACTGATAAATTTATCATGGCACAAAATAAGAAGTACTAAAGTAGTTGACCTCCTTTTCGCAATCTTTATAAGTTTGCACTATGACAGGCAAGGATTAGGTTATATATGAATTCTATTAATGAGGATATCTATAATTCAATTTTGACAGATCCACCTCCACCAGCACCAGCAATAAGAACCAGTGCTACACTAGCTCCAGAATGGACAGAGGCTCAGAGAAAAGCAAAAACTACTGATGCAAAGGCTATGAATTTACTAGCCCAAACAATGTCTGATGATATTTTTCAAAAGGTTGCTGAATGCACCTCAGCAAAAGATATCTGGGACTCCCTCACTGTAATTGTAGCTGGATCAGCAAATGAAAGAAAAGATAGAAGATCTCACCTGATTTCTCAATATGAGAATTTCAAAAAGGGAGAAACTGAATCTGATGTTGATATGTATACAAGACTCAGTCTTATAATCAATGAACTGAATACTTTGGAGAAAGACATTATATTGATTGAAGTAAATGATAAAATTATCATGTGTTTTCCTAGCACATGGGATTCAAGAATTTGGTCAATTAGAGAAGCCAGAAGTGTGAATGAAATTTCAATAGAAACTTTATTGGGCAAGCTCAAATCATATGAGCAGCTCGTCAAAACAAGATAAGCTGAACAAATGACCTTATCCTCAGCAAAGAAGTACAAGAGTATTGCTTTCCAAGAAACTGAATAGGAATAACAACTTGTAGAAAATGAAGAACTCATGAGTTTATTAGCTAAAAAATTTTACAAAATGGCCAGGAAAGACTTCAGGAGAAGATTTTCCAAAAACAAGGACAAAGCAAGGTATGACAAAACACCTACTAAGGAAATTATTTACTATGGTTACAGGAAACCAGGACACATTCTTCCAGAATGTCCTGAAAATTAGAAGAAAGATAAGAAGAAGGAGATAGAATTTAAGAAGCATCCAAACAAACCATCTTAAAGTAAACACAGACAGAAGGGGAGAGGCTTTGTGGCTGAAACATGGAGTGATACAGACACTGAATCTTCATCCAGTTCAAGTGAAGGTGAAGAATAATCAAATGCTAAAGAAGTCTGTATGATGGCAATCAATGCATCAAACAACAATTTTGATTCTGAATCTGAGTCTGAAGAAGATCAGGTAATTTCAACTTTTGATTTTACATCAGATCAATTCAAAATAGATTTCAAATTGTTTTGTAATGATTTGATAAAATCTAAGAAGGAAATAAAACTTCTCAGAGAGGAATTAACTGAATAAAACAACCTATCTTCAAAAAATATTAAACTTAAAGAAGAATTTAAAATTTCTAAGGAACAAATAATTTCTCTAGAAAACAAATTATCTGAGGCTAAGAAGCATGAAGAATCTATTAATGGGAGAAGTATCAAACTGATGAATATTACAAGTACAGTCAATGCCAGATTAAATGACAGACTATGCATGGGTGCTTCATCTAGTCTACCTCAAATTCTTAAGAAAAATATTTTAACTACTCCTGTAAAATTTATATATGCTAAAGAAAAGAAATATTGGAAATTACAGATAAAGACACCAAAGCTTTTAAATCAAAATCTATTCTAAAACAGAATAAAAATTTCCAGAAACAATGTTCAACAGAATTCGTCGAACCGAGATCAACGAAATCACTATTATTCATCGAATAAAGATAGACGGATGCCGAACACGGGAAATGAGTATAACTATTCAACAAATGGTGCTCGACAAAATAACTATCATTCATCGAACGTAGCTCTACGAAATCAAAATATTTCGTCAAAATTAAAATTTTCAAATAGAAAATTTACTTCTTTTCAAAAGAATAATCAAACTCAAAAGTTGTTAAATCCTTTCATTGAGTGGATCATTCCTCTCAGGATATATCATCAACTTGGATATAAAAATCAACCTGAATATTCTTATATTTCTACAAATTATGTCAGAGAATTAGGACTCAAGGTAATCTAGGTCAAAAACACAAAACTTATTTTCAATACAGGAAAAGAACTATCCTACCGCAGAGGAACAATGGTATTTGGATAGTGGGTGCTCTAAACATATGACTGGAAGAAAAGCTAATCTAAGAAACTTCGAAGCAAAGCTTGGACCAAAAGTGATATTTGGAGACTCCAACTATGCCCAGACAGAGGGCTATGACAATGTCAAAGTTGGAGTAGTTACCTTCAGAAAGGTAGCTTATGTGAAAGTTCTTAAGCATAACCTTATCAACATCATTCAACTATTTGATGAAGGTTATTAGGTATGATTTAATAAGACTTTATGCTTTATTACATCTAATGAACTCAAAATTATTTTATCTAGGGTTAGACAGGGTAACATCTATTTAGTCAATTTCAATTCTGCTAAATCTGAAATATGTTTGTTCAATCAGATAAGTAAATCAAATGAACTTTGGCATAAAAGATTAGGGTATGTAAACATTAGAACTTTTGCTAGATTGTCTAAGGACAATCTTGTCAGAGGACTACCTTCTGGATCTTACAAGAAGGAAGTACTTTGTAGGGCTTGTCAATTAGGTAAGCAAACTAAAAATAGTTTTAAATCCATATCTAAAAGTGATTCACACAAAATTTTGTATTTCCTACATATGGAACTTTTTGGACCTATTGCAGAACAAATTTTGGGAGGAAAGTCATACACTTTAGTAATTGTCGATGATTTCTCTCGATTCCCTTTGGTGTTCTTTCTTAAAAACAAGTCTGATAACTTCAAAATTCTTGCAGACTTTCTTAGGAACATCAAGTTTGAGTATTCTACTCAGATTACATTGATCAAAAGTGATCATGACACCGAGTTTGAATCTCTTCTAATGAGAGAATTCTGTGGGAAAGAAGGAATCAGGCAGTGTTTCTCTGATCCTAGAACTACTCAACAAAATGGGGTAGCAGAAAGGAAAAATAGAACCTTAATTGAATCTGCTGGAACATTACTTGTAGATGCTCACTTACCCCTATCCTTTTGGGCAGAGGCAGTAAGCACAACAAATTATATTCTTAACAAAAGTCTCATTCATAAACTCAAGGGTAAGACTCCCTATGAATTGCTTAAAAATAAGAAACCTAAAGTAAGTTATTTTTAAAAAAATTGGTGTAAATGTTATATTCATAATAATGACAAGAAACATTTAAGAAAATTTGAAGCCAAAGCTGCAGATGGAATATTTCTTGGATATTCTCTTGTCAGTAAGGATTATAGTGTTTATAATAAACGTACCTTTAAAATAGAAGAATACATACATGTATCATTTGATGAATTTAACATGCTTTACAAGGAGAGGAATACCTCTACCATAGATTCTTTTCAGGAACCAATTCTGTGTGAGAAACTAGATGAATTAACCATAAAGTAAGAGGATACATTGCATCCTTCTCAACAGTTTGCTGAACAGAGTGATGAAGATTATCCTGAAATTTATGTTGAAAAGTTGTAGCTAATGAAATTCCACAGGTGGAATTAAAAACACAAATAATTGAGGAACCAACTCCACCTGTTGATTATGTTAATCTTAGAGATCATCCTAGATCTCAAGTGATTGGAGACATATAAGTTGGTGTGCAAACAAGGCATCAACTGAATCAAGATCTGATGCATACATGTTTCCTATCTCAGATTGAACCTCAATCAATAAAAGATACATAACAAGATCGTCATTGGATTATTGCAATGTAAGAGGAACTCAATCAATTTGAGAGAAGTAGAGTTTGAGATTTAGTTCCAAGACAAAAAGACTATTCAGTAATTGGAACCAAATGCGTCTTCAGGAATAAATTGGATGCTCAAGGAGTTATAGTGAGAAATAAAGCTAGACTGGTAGCTCAAGGATATTCATAGGAGGAAGGAATAGATTATGACCAAATATTTGCTCCTGTTGCAAGATTAGAAGCTATCAGGATATTTCTTGCTTTTGCGGATTCAATAAATTCAAAATATATTAGATGGATGTAAAGAGTGCATTTCTGAATGGAGAAATAAAAGTGGAAGTATATGTAGAACAACCTCTAGGTTTTATCTCTTCAACTCATTCATCTCATGTATTTAAGCTTTATAAAGTTATTTATGGTTTTAAATAAGCTCCAAGAGATTGGTATAAAATCCTTGTTAATTTTCTATTAGAAAATAAATTTTGTAGAGACAAGATTGAAAAACTTTATTTTTTAGATATCATAAAACTGAAATTATACTAGTTCAAATATATGTTGATGATATAATTTTTGGTTCTACTGATTCCAAACTTTGCAAATGGTTCTCTGACCTAATGCATTCAAAGTTTGAAATGAGTAGCATGGGTGAATTATCTTATTTCCTTGGTTTACAAGTGACGCAAACATCTGATGGCATCTTCATATCTCAGTCTAAATATACTAAAAAGCTAATTAAAAGATTTGGGAGGTCAGATGCCTCCTCTATGAAAACACCCATACCAACTAATGTTGTAGTTGATAATGATTAACATGGCAAACCTGTTGATCAGAAAACATATAGAACAATCATTGGGTCTCTATTATATTTAACAGAAAGTAGACCATATATTATGTTTGCAACCTATATTTGTGCAAGGTTTCAGGTTAACCCTAAAGAATCACACCTTATTTTAGTAAAAAGAATTTGAGATATATAAAGGGTTGTCCTAATCTAGCACACTAATATCCTATTGAGTCTGGATTTGAATTAACTGGATTCACAGATGCTGACTATACTGGATGGAGAGTTGACAAAAAAAGCACATTAGGAACTTGTTAGTTTCTTGGTGATAGTCTTGTGTCATGGTTTTGCAAGAAGCAAACAACTGTTTCTACTTCAACTGCTGAAGCTGAATATATTGCAGCAGGTAGTTGTTATTCACTGATTTTGTGGATTCAAAATCAATTACTAGATTATGGTTACAACTTAAATAATTATATTATATACTGTGACAATAGAAGTGCAAATTCAATTGTACAGAATCCATTCCTCCATAGTAGGACTAAACATATAAAAATAAGGCACCATTTTATCAAAGATAATGTGGATATAAATAAAATTATCGTAGTATGTACTCCTATTTTTCGGCCCTCTTTCGCAACCCTTCGTCATAGATCATGAATTTTTAATCATTAAAGCTTTCGCAGGTGAACGGGAAATTCCTCTCCGCCAACCCTTCGACGAGGCTAGCGATTTCGCCAGCACCCTGGCTCTCGCCAAGTTTGCCACCCAAGCCTGCCGAAAGGAGCCTAGCTCCTCATCCGCGCCAAGTGGCCAAAGCGGAAGCCCAACTCCCCTCCTCCTGCTCCCTCCAAGAAGATAAGTGCGGCGGGCAGGGGCAAGTCCCCGCCGAGACCCCTCCTGCTGTCGGTGATGCGACTGTCGTAGGGGAAGCTGTCGAGATCACCGCCGAGGCCCCCGTCAAGCCAGTGTCGAAAGGGCATCAGAACTTCGGCATTGGCGGGAAGTTCCTTGATGAGGAGGATCAGCCCCTGCTCCGGTGGGACCCTGAAGCCAACCGGGTCTCAATCTCCTCAGTTCTCCCCAACTGGGCGGAGCGAGACACGGGCACCGGCGAGATCTTCGCGCTAGGCTTCGGCTGTACAACCGAAAGGATGCCCGCGCGTTTGACCAGGAGCTTACCCGGTAATCTCGCCTACGACACCGCCAGAGCTCAGATGCAGGCGTTCGTGCTCGCGCACAAGACTGCGCACCGCGGCATCACCCTGGAGCGCAAACTCGTTGACGCGATCAAATCAAGGGAAACCGTTGTTGCCGAGACGGCCACCCTGAAGGTCAAATTGGCGGCTTCCCAGCAGCTTCTTGCCCTTCGCCCGGCGGTTGAGGTATGTAAACCCTCAAAGGTCATCCTTCTTACGGTAATCTCATGCTAGTTCTAAACCTGAAATCCTGGAAGGATTCCGCCCAGCCCAAGTTTTGCGGGCGAGGTGCCCGGCCTCGAATGCGAGAACAAGCTACTGAAGGCAGAGCTCCAGCTTGCGCAAGGGGCCAAGGCGCCGGTCCCGCCTCCCTGGACGAAAGGCTCAAAAGCCGCCACTTCTCGGAATACGAGAAGTGAAGATGCAGGAGAACGCGCAAAAGGCGTGTGCGATGGTGATCGATGTGTTGCGGTACTCGGGCTTCCTGAAAGAAGGTTGCGAGACCCTCACCGCGCGAGGGGTCCTGCACTGGCTGTTTGATCTCATCCCCAAGCCAGTCGGGGGGAAAGAATCTCAAGGTGGAGATGAGGCGTTGGACCTTGGCCAGAGCGACGAGTCTGGCGGCGAGTCCTCCGGCGAGGCTTCCAGCGAGAGCACTAGCGGCTACTCTGATGATTCCCCCTGAAGAGCTTTCGCACTTTTATTTTTGACTTGTCATTTTTTCTTTCTTGAATCTGTAAGGGGCAAGATCCCCGAGCCCAATGTAACATTTTTCTCATATATAAATGATCTTTCTTTTTGCCGAAATGGCTATTGTCTTTTATACTTTTTCCTGTATCTCGCTTTCTATTATCTGCGCGCGAACCCACATATTTGCGTAAGTCTTAGTATCTTAGGTGATGACTGCTACCCCGTTCAAAGAATATAATAAGTAAATTCTACCGAGAGGGACACGCCGAGAACACTGCCGAGAAGGATATGTCGAGAGCCCTGCCGAGAGGGATATGCCGAGAGCCCTGCCGAGAGGGATATGCCGAGAGCCCTGCGGAGAGGGATATGCCGAGAGCCCTGCCGAGTAGGGTCAGGATTATCTCATCCCTACTCAGGACAGGTGTTAGCTATCTGGAAACTTGTCATCGAAGTGCTTCGTAATACTATCATGAGTTCAACGGTCATGCCATCTAGGTGAGAGTCTGGCAGTGGGAGCGGCCTAGATCTAGTCCCCCCCCCCCCCAGCATTTTTTGTCTTGCCACCAAGCAAGCCGTCGGCCCTGCCACCTTGATGTGAGCCTGGGCAGCGAGATCCTCTCGGGGTGTTCTCTTACCCCCAAGCGAGCTTATGGCCCTGCCAACTAGTGAGAGCCTGACAGCAGGTCTACTCGGAGCCGAGTGAGCCTTCCAGCCCTGCCAGCTAATGGAAGCCTGCGCAGCAGGATCCTCTCGGGGTCTTGCAAACCACCAACCTCTTTCATATTCCCCCCAAGCGAGCCTACGGCCCTACCAGCTAGTGAGAGCCTGGCAGCGGGTCTACTCGGGGCGAGTGCGCCTTCCAGCCCTGCCAGCTAATGGAAGCATGCGCAGCGGGATCCTCTCGAGCTCTTGCAAACTACCAACCTCTTTCCCTTTCCCCCCAAGCGAGTCTACGGCCCTGCCAGCTAGTGAGAGTCTGGCAACGGGTCTACTCGGGGTCGAGTGCACCTTCCAGCCCTGTCAGTTAATGAGAGTCTGAGCAGCGGGATCCTCTCGGGTATTGCAAACTACCAACCTCTTCCCTTCCCCCCAAGCGATCCTACGGGCCCTGCCAGCTAGTGAGGGTCTGGCAACGGGTCTACTCGGGGCGAGTGCGCCTTCCAGTCCTGCAGCTAATGAGAGTCTGAGCAGCGGGATCCTCTCGGGGTATTCCCTTACCCCCCACCCCCCCCACCCCAAGCGAGTCTACGGCCCTGACCAGCTAGTGAGATCCTGATAGGGGGTCTACTCGGGGCCGAGTGCGCCTTCCAGCCCTGCCAGCAATGGAAGCCTGCGCAGCGGGATCCTCTCGGGGTCTTGCAAACTATCAACATCTTGGCCACCGAGCGAGCCTTCGGCACTGCCAGCTTGATGGAAGTCTGATCAGCGGGTCTACTCGGCGCCATCGAAACCAGAAATGCATCATAACCTGCAAAGAAGCAATTTTTAAAATGATATATTACAGTGGTATACACAAATTTACCCACCCTAGGGGTAGAAGCATTTCAGATCGTCGTCGCTCCAAGCATGACTCATGGATACCCCTTCCACATTCTGGAGATGGTATCCTCCTGACCCTGGGCCTTTTCTATAATGTAGGGTCCTTCTCAATTGGGGTTGAACTTGCCAACGACTGCCGACCTTCCTCGGAGTCGACCTTTTTCAAGACCAGATCCCCCTCCTTGGTCATCCTTCGTTTTATCTCCTCCTGCCTGACGGCGGCCACGTCGTGGAGCTCCTCGATCATGTCCAGCGAGAGCCGCATCTCCCCCTCATTTTCTTACCTCATTCATCGTCTCCTTTGCTGGCAGCCGCAACTCGCGGGGATAGAACCTCAAACTCCACAGGCAAGACCTCCCCACAGCCATGCGAGAGCTTGAAAGGAGTCTCTCAGTGGTCGTGTTTGGGGTTGTCGCAAAGCCCACAACACCGAGGGGAGTTGCTCCACCCAACTCCCCCTCAAGTTTTCCCCCTTTTTGAGTAGGTTCATAATGATCTTGTTTGCCGCCTCCACCTGACTGTTGCTCCTTGGGTGGTGGACGGAGGCAAACCTGAGGTCGATCCCTAGCAGGTAAAGAAGTTGATGAACTCCTCACTGGCAAACTGCGGCACATTGTCTGTGACGATGGCCTGAGGTAATCCATGCCTATAGATGATCTCTCCCCAACGAAGTTCCTGATGACTTGCGAGGTTACCGTGGTCAATGCCTTGACCTCCAGCCACTTTGAAAAGTAGTCGATCATAACCAAGAGTAACCTTCTCTGCCCGCTCGCCGGGGAAACGACCCAACCAATTCCATTCCCCAGATGGTGAAAGGTCATGGCGTCGTGATGCTTCGGAGCCTTTGAGCGGGCAAGAATTAGAGGGGGCGTATAGCTGACACTTTTGACAGCTCTTCGCAAACTCCGCCGCATCCTTCCTCAGGGAGGGCCAGAATTACCCCTGCCTAACCACCCTTTCTTCCAACGTCCTACCCCTCGAATGGCTACCACATTCGCTGGAGTGTACTTCCAGAATTCTTGGATCTCTTCCTCTGCCACACATCATGTCAAGAGGCCTGACAGCATCTTCCGATGTAACCCTCCTTATGCATGAGGTAGTGCGCCGCTTTGTGCCGAAAGCCTTTCGCTTCCTTGGTCCCTTCGGGAAAGATGTTTGTAGTGAAAAAGGTCATGAAGGGGTCCACCACGAGGGTCACCGATCCACTTCCATCAGCTTCCCATCCTCAATCGCTGGATGAAACAACTCAGTCAAGGTCCCCCCCCCCCTCCGGGGTCCAAACTTGGCCAATTGGTCGGCCACTTCATTCTCCTCCCTGGGAACATGCTAGATTGAGAACGCTCGGAACTCATCAATAATCACTCTCACCTTGGATAAGTACTACTGGAGGGTGGGCTCCCGGGTTTCATATTCTCCCCTGATCCGTGACGCCACCACTAGTGAATCTGTGATCACTTCTACGTCGTGAACCCGAGCTCCTTAGTCAACCGTAACCCGGCTATGACAGCCTCATACTACGCTCGATTGTTTGTGACAGGGAAGTGCAGCGTCACTGCTTCTTTATGGTGACCCCTTGAGGACTTACCAACACTACCCCCCCCCCTAGGGAATGCTTCCCCGAGGCTCCGTCAACGAACATCTTCCATGCTTCCCTCGGCAGTGCTTCCTCTCCCTCCAGCTCTACGACGTAGTCAGCCAAGAAAACAGCCACTGCTTGTGCCTTGATGGAGAGCCTTGTACAAAGGAGACGACAAACTTGCTGAGCTCGATGGACCACTTGGTCAACCGCCCTGAGTGCCACACCCCCTCAAAAATCATGCGCAATGGATGGTCCGTCACCACCTAGATTGAATGAGCTTGGAAATATGGTCTGAGCTTCCTGCCGAGACGATCAGAGAGAAAGTCAACTTCTCTAGGATGGGATAGCAGAGCTCCGTCTTCTTCAAGATTCTACTGACGTAATAGATGGGTAATTGTTTCTTCCCTTCTTCCCTTACCAATACAGAACTTACTGCCCCTACCCCAAGATACAAGGCTAGATCCTACCCATCATTTGGACTTTGTAGGAGCGGCGCTTAGGATAGTTGAGCCTTCAATGCCCGGAAAGCCTCCTCACATTCCTCTGTCCACTCAAACTTTTGGTTCCCCCGAAGCGTCTTGAAGAAGGGTGAACACTTCTCCCCGGCACGGGAGAGAAACCGACTCAACCCGGCGAGCTTGTCCGTCAAGCGCTGAACCTCTTTGGCGTTGCGAGGTGATTCCAACTCTATGATGACCTTCACCTTATCCGGGTTGGGCTCTACCCCGCTGGGGTCAGAAGGTGCACAAGAAACTTGCCGGCTTGCCCCGAAGACGCACTTTTGGGGTTCAGTCTCATCTTGAACTTTCGTAGGGTCGCAAATGTCTCATCCAGTCAAGTAGGTGTGAACCCACATCTCCACTCTTCACCATGAGATCATCAACGTAGACCTCCAGGTTCCTACCCTTCTGATTTTAAACACTCGATCCATCATTCGCTGGTTGGTAGCCTCTGCATTCTTTAGCCCGAAGGGTATCATTTTATAGCTAAGCACCCCCCTCCCTTGTGATGAAGGAGACATCTTTGACGTCGGGGGGATGCATTCGGATCTGGTGATAACCTGAAAAAACATCCAAAAACTCCTAATAGAAAAACTGACGGCTGAATCAACCAGCGCGTCGATCCGAGGCATGGGGTAGCAATCCTTAGGACATGATTTATTTAATAGAGAAAATTCTACACACATACGTCACCTCTCATCTCCATTTTTTACCATTACCACATTAGAGACCCAGCCTGGGTACTCGATCTCCGAGATAAAGCCTGCATCAAGAAACTTCTTGACCTCCTCGCAGATGGGCTCCTCCAGCTTGGTGGTGATGGTCCTCATCTTCTGGCGGTGATGGTCCTCATCTTTTGCGGATGGGACGCATCTTGGGTCCAGGTTCAGACGATGGCAAGCCACATCCGCATCAATGCCCGGCATGTCCGCCGCGCTCCAAGCAAAGGCGTTGATGTTCTTCTGGATGCACTCCTGCATCCTTGTCTGGTCTTCAAGGCTCAGGCCGCTGCTAACCCTTACCCTCTCTGTCTTTCCTGCCTTGGTGAAGACCTCCATCTCCACTACTTCCTCTGCCGACTCCAGTCGGGATTGCTCCCTGTCGGCTCACTCCTCTTCTCCTCCTACCCTTTCAACCTCCATTGCCTCCGACAGGCTCTCCTCCGGTCACTCCACTTCTTCACCCTCTGGGCCTCACCCCCAACTTCTCCCTCTATCCTTTGCTCCTTCGTTGCCTTCTCTCCAGCCTCACCTATGCTCACCACTTCCTTCTCCACAACCTCCTCTCCAATCTTCTCTCCAGCCTCACCTAGGCTCACCACTTCCTCCTCTGCAGCCTCGTCTTCAATCTTCTCTCTAGCCTACAATGTCATTTTAGTATATTGAGCATATGAATTCGGAATTGACCTCATTCAATTACATTGGACTCGTATGGTCAATATGAGAGCAACAAAAAATTTGTTGTTACTCAATTCTGACGTCGTTTGATGAACGTGGTCAAATTAAGTTTTATGGTTCACTGATAAGCGTGCACTGCCTCGCCATCTCCTTCTCCAGCTCCTCGGCCCATGTTATACAAGAAATGGTGTTGACGCAGTCACATAGCACTGCCTCACCACCGTTGGATCCCCCCTGATCCTGACCTGCACTCCTCCACTATTGAATTAAGGCACTAATAAAACGAGGAGGGGACGCAAGAAAGGCGTGATGAGAGGCTGCCCAAAGATTGTGCTATAGCTGCTCGGGGCGTCAACGATGACAAACCGACAATCCTCGATACCCCCCCCCCAACATTACATGCAGCCTCACCCCTCCTTCAACTTTCCTTCCGCTCTCCCGAGAACCCAAACAACGGTCCTCCGGGCTGAACCCTAGAACCCTGAGCCTCCACCTTCATCTCATCAAAAGCTTTTTTGAAGATCACATTCACGGAGCTCCCATTGTCTACCAGAAACCTGGAGACCGTGAAATTTTCTACTGTCGTCTGGATCACCAAGGCGTCACAGAACGGGTTCTTCGTATTGGGCATGTCCTTTACTGATAAAGTGATTTTTTTCTTCCTGTGGGGAGTTCTGGGAGGTCGAGGCGTCGCTCCTTCGGTACAAGGTTTGGAAGCTCCTCTTGCGGGTGGCATCGATCCACACCCCCCACCCCCCATGGATCACTCTGATATCTCCTCGGGCTCCCACGTCCACCTGGTCCTCACATCTATCCTCTCCTCCTCCTTGCAGAACTTCATCAATCCTCACAGGCGGCTGCTGCGGACTTGCCCCCTGCCTGCTCACATCTACAGAAACTCTGGGCAGGTGGTCGTTGCGTGACCCTCCTCCTGATGGAAGTCAGGAAAGGGTAACGACACCTTCCTTCTCTTCTCCTCGCTCCTCCCGAGCTCCTCTCCTTTCTCCTCTTCCTCTGACGATCTCCATAGCCTCTTATTGCGGCGGGAGGGGGCCCTCTGTCCCTGCCTCCAGGCGGCTGATTGAACCTCCTTTGCTCGCGGTTGTTATCTCTTCCTTGGAAGCATCCACCCTCCCCCTGAGGGGACCTTCCTGGGCCTCCAGCCCAACCTGTTGTTCGGCTAGCGCTGCCCCCACCCTTGGTGTTGCCCCTGTCCTCGGGGTTCCTCCCTTCTCCTCTCCTCGCACTGTTCACTCTGCCTCCACGCTCCTGAGTCCTTCCCATCATCCTCCGCCAACTTGGCTAGCTTCTTCGCAAACGCCGGATTGGCCGCCTCGATCTCAATCTTCTTCGCTGCTCTCTCCATCATCTCCTCGAGGAGAGAGGGGGGGACTCTCTCTTCAGCTCCATGCTGAAGAAGCTTGACCTCAACCCAAGGGTGAAGGCAAGCATCACGGTGTAGCCCGGCATCGCCTGAACCTGCAGAATCTCCTCCTGGAACCATCAACATAGCGTCCCACGTCTCTCTCCGCCAACTTCTTTCTCTTTTTTGACGTTGAGAACCTCAACAAGAACCCCCGGCGCAAATCCTCGAAGTTGTAGATAGAGCTTGCAGGGAGTTGAACAAACAGTCCCTCGCCTTCTCCTTCAGAGTGATGGCAAAGAGCCGACACTTGAAGGCATCAAACATCTGCCTGATGGAAACGGCATCCTCAAAACAATTGCACATGTTGCACGGGGTCGTCTCTGCCCGTTGTAGAAAGACATGTCTGGCTCCCGGAACCCATCTGGAAACCGGAATCCGAGATGATAAGCTCACTAAAGGGGCTCCCTCCCCCAGCCTGCCGAGAGGGCACGTCCCGGGACCTCGGCTCGCTAGCCCTTTTGTCTGCACTGGCCTGCCCTGGAAACAACTCCCGCCGGCGAGATCCCTCTCGGCAACTTCCGTCAGAACATCCTTCCCAGGCGCTGCCCGGGAGCGTTCTCGCCCAATGACGGAGCATCCACACCGAGACTTGAGGGGTCGCTCACTCGCCTCTTGCCGAGAGAGGCAAGTGGATGGTCTGGAGGACTTCTCGCCTGAAGTCTTCCAGCATCCCCAACGTCACCCCAACTTCCCCGAGAGGGAGAACCTCCCGAGCTACCTCCTTCTCCTTCATCTCCAGCCATGAGACTTGACTTGAGATTTTCATGTGTCAGCTACGGTCCACGCTCAATGCACCAGAAATATTGAAGCCAAAATCTGGCCTCAACGAGAGTGCGGACCTTGGGGTGTAGCTCATACCTACTTCTCCTAAACTTTTACTCCTGACTAGTGACTAAGAACCTGGAACTGACCCTAAGCCTCAGCTGGGGAGGTCCCTCATCTAACTCGGAAGATCTTTGAGTGCTTCCCCTCCAAAGCCAATTGTTGCGCTAGGAGTACCTCAGAAAGCAATGGAAGAAAAATGAGAAAATATGAAAAGTTTTTGCTTTCTGAGGAACTTTATAGGTCTATTTATAGATTTTTCAATATCTGGTCTGCAAAAAACGTAATTCTGTTGCTCTAAAATTACTGAAATACCATGGGCTGGTCTGCCAACAGCCAAACTCCGTTGTTCTGAGGAGCTAAATGCATTCCTAGGGGCATCCAGTAATTTCACCTCTGGGCCCCACCTGGCGAAAGCCTTTCCGCTGATCTCTGCGAGCCCCCCGCTTGCCTCGAGCGCGAGCCTTCCCGCCTACCCCGGGCGGGGAGCCAAAGACTGAAGGGACGTTGAGTGGGAGAAGCATCACTCAACGCGATGGCTGATGGGCTCTCGCCGACCCGAGGCGCAAGCCCTTTCGCCTGCCCTGGGCAGGAACCTAAAGACTGAAGGGGTTGAGTGGAGAAGCATCACTCAACGCCAAGGACTGGAGGGCTCCCGCCGACCCGAGGCGCAAGCCCTTTCTGCCCTGGGCGGGAGGGAAAATTCTCGCCTACTTACTTATCTGATCCAGTTTCAGCCCAAAGCTAGCCTAAGACTAGCCGAATCTGGGTCCTTGGGGCATCTTGGTCCCACCCAGCGAATATGGGGTTGTACACCTCCCTTTGTTGTCTACAAAAGTAGCAACATTCCCCGCTCTCGTTGTCTGCAGCAGAAGGCGCGACACTAAACCACGTTGTCTGTAACAAAAATCGCACCGCCTCCGTCATCGTACTTCTTTTATTGTGAGGGTTCCCAAAGCTGCACCAGGGAGTGATTTGCATTGTCGTCTGCTCGCGGCCACAAAAAATTGAGTCGCACGTATCTTATGGCTTGCCTGTGTTCCCCCAGTCCAGACATATCACAGGCCTCTGTGACGCTACTTGTGATCGCCTTCTTCTTTGCTCCAAGAGACCCTTCATTTCTTAGAGGCGCACACAAAAAGAGCGCCCACATTCAACAATGTGCACGCCTTCCTTTGTGTGCCCGCCTCTGCGTGCATGCACATGCAAAGACGTCGCTTCGCTTCCGCCTTCCCTGCATCGAGCCGACACACAACTTTCCAGAATTTATTGTCAGGCACGCTTCCAACACTTCCATATTTCATGATTGACGCAATTAATTGATATAGTTATTTTGCCATGGCAACAAGCTTGCAGCAGGCATCAATGAACTTACCAGCAGTTATTGGAGATGTCGGTGTCACATGACACCGTGCTCTCACATCCAGTGTTGTAGAATCGTAGATGTCGACCGACATGTCCAACATGTCGGCCGACATAAAGGTTTTAGACTGAAAACGCAACGAAATTGATATTTTGATGAGAAATTGCATTTTATAAAATATCGCGACATATTGCCGATATCTCGTGCGAGATATCGCCATCTGATATATCGTTTCACGTATTTTTCATAATAAAACGAAAAAAACGAGGGAATCATTTCATTTTGGGCGCTGCGTGGCCGACAACCCTAATCCTGTGACTCTCTCGTCTTCCCCCTTTTGGTGCTCCTCTGCGTGGTTGGCAACCTTCGATTCGACGAAAGTTCACTGCCATTGTTTCTTTCTCTCCCCAGCTTCTACGCCTCTCTCTTTTGCTCTTCTTTTTGCTCCTAAAGGCACTGTGATTGGTTCTAAACTTTTAAGACATATTCTTCTCTGCTCCTAAAGGCATTATGAGTTTAATATTTTTTACAGTTTTTTACAGATTGTGTAAATTCATGTCGTGCCCTAAATCTTTTGTTCTTGTTCACTCTTCTGTTCTTCTTCTTCACTTTTCACTTTGCTTTTGTTGCCTATATAAGATGTCTTACATTACATAACTACTGAATAATTGGAGCATGCTACTGCTGCTGCTGTAATATGTTGTACCATTGTAATGTTGATTCCACTTATGTTTTATTTCACTTATATTACCCTAATAATGAACTAATGAAGTATTGGAAAAATTGTAGAATTTTTGGGTTGGCATACCAACAAAATATTATTGATGTTGCATAGTTTATAAACATACATTGTGTGTACCTTTTTATTTATTTATAAAAATTGTGTTTATATAATATTAAATTTATTTAAATATTAAAATCTGACATTGTAAAATATCCCTGATATATCCCCCGCAATCCGACATACGACATTTCAAACTCAAACAGACATGAACCCGACATCCGACATCCGACATCTACAACCTTGCTCACGTCTCACCGCCAAACATTGACTGTGTTTATTTTGGGAGCCCGCTTCCACCAGCGCAGCCAACCATACTGACTAAACCTGACATCCCACCTCCTGATGCGGCTTCCACCTTCCTCGTCGCCGATTCCACTTGAGTAATCGCCACTCCCACCAATGCCCGAAGAAGCTCCACCGCCCGCTGCAATTCTCGTTGCTCCATCATCGCCTCCCGTTGTCCCATTCCCACGGTTCATGCCACGGGAAACATCACCCTCATTCATGGCTGACTCCATCCAACACTCTCACTCAAGCCACTCTCATGTCCTTTCATCTGACGATTGTTCCGGAACTGCCACGCCCGATCATAAGGGTTCCCACTCCGTAGACGTCATTGTCACACCTAACCTTCTGCTCACACCGGCCACCCTTGCCCCATCTCCTGCTTCTACTTTCGACAGTTTTCCCTCTGCAAGTGACTCTACTGTCCTCAGTCAATTCGCTGACACCCCGCTCTTGCTTCAACTGGGACTCCCTTCTCAAGGCCTCCATCGCTACAACGACACGATATGAAGAGTTTTTACGGGAAATTAAGGAGACAAATGATCATAACGTTTGTTCTTCACTCGAGATTGAGGGCAAAACTCGATTGAAGGTGGGGTGGGATGTTATGAATCCCCACTATTCGTCGTTGATTATATTGTGCATATATCATTATGATTTATGAGTCGTATGTACGTTATTTCAAGTTGTATGAGTCGAGTCGTAATGTTTAAGTATTTTTTTTCTTTATTTTGGATGTTATTTACACATGCCACTAGTGGAGTTTTGAATAGATCTCTTGTGTCATTGTATGACTTATGAATGAAATTAACCAAATTATATTCCTCTCTTGAAATCTTTTCTCCTCCTCTCATTTCTTTTATTTTGGGTGTTATTTACACTCATGTCACTTGTGGTGTTTTGAATAGATCACTTGGGTCATTATATGAGTTCTGAAGAAAATTAACCAAATTATACTCCTCTCTTGAGATTTTCTCTCCTCCCATTTCTAAGGTTAGGGTTGAGCATAACTCTCCTTCTTCCCTTCCTCTCGCATTCATTGCAGGTTGAGCTCAGCACCTATTGTACCTCCGCCTCCACCGCCACCTCCGACGATGTTACATGCTAGGCCCATAACAGCATCAAAAAATCTTATGAGCTGCCAGTGATACGTTCTAAAATAGCGGTCAACATAATGAGTTCAAGATAGTCTTTTAAGAAAATGTGATGCCAGGTGGTAAGCTTCTATCCCAGAAAATGTCGTGCAAACATAATCTTATATTTTTTTCTAGAAAAAACAAAGGATCAAGTGATCAACCGATGATGTGGGGGTGGACCGAAAAGCACCGATACAAAGTTGTTGTGCGCTCGCCGGAGTGGTGGCTGGAACCGCGACTGCCTAGGCGTGAATTGCTCGGGAGGAGAGAGCTACTAAAATCTCTTACTCAAGAAAAAGAATGAGAAATAACTTCTTTGATAACATTACAAGACCCAATGGGTCCTTTAAATAGAAGAGACAATGACATAAAACTATATATCATAGTAAAAGCTAAGACATGGACTACAGCATAAAAGAAAATAAAACATAATAACTAAAAATGCATCAAAACAATTGGTCACGTAGCCCATAACATCTCTCTTGCAATGCAAAAAGAACCTGACCTCAAGCTCAATGGAGATCGCGATGGTGCCTACTTCGCCAGATCCCTTCGTCGTCAAAGTTCTCAAGAGTCCCCCATGTGCAAATAAAAAATTCTTTTGCACTGACGACCATCAGTAAACTGCTCGTCGCAGTTAAAACATAGCCCCTACGCATGCTAGTTAACATTTATGTACGAGACAGATGTCGGATCCGCAAGGTTTGGGTGCCCTCAGCACGTCCCTCGGGAGTCTCTATACAGGTGAGGATATAGGCGTCCTGCGCCAACTGAAGTCGACGGTCGCATTACTTTGCTACACTAATAGCAGTCACCCACTCCCGGAGGGCCTCGAATTCGACATCCAAACGTAGTCAATCGTGTAGCCCGACGGTAAATATGGCAACCTGCATCTCAAGGTGGATCGTGACGTGCGTCAGATGTGAACCCAGAAATCGGCGATCCTTCCCAAGGTAGTCAGCTGGCTAGTCGCGACCTTCAGATTCTCCCTGGAGTTCGCGACAAGTCCATAGTGTAGGCGGACAGATTTCTCTGTCCGCCCAGGTCGCGTAGCAACCGCGTGCCCTGCGGGACGGTGGGCTATTCCCATAGCTCAACCTCGCAGGCCGCGCGGTTAGGCCCGCTAACCGCGCAGCATTTTTCCTTACAGGAGGCACTCCAAAGCAAACAGGGGGCGATCTATGCGATCTATCCCTTCAGTCCGCCAGGTCGCCCAACCAGCGTCAACCCTGGACCAATTCAACTGCCGCGGGCTTGGCGGACTCACGCTCCGGCTTGCCATCAGAGGGTTTCCTCCCCTACAGGGGCGGTCTGCTCCTCAGGCCGCCTCTTCTGCTGCCCAGTGGCGGCCTGCTCCTCAGGCCGCCACCGAGGGGCGGCCTGCTCCTCAGGCCGCCCCCTCAGCAGCCCTATGGGGCGGCCTACTTCCCAGACCGCCTCCCTCGCCGGCCCTTTGGCGGCCTCGAATGCCCAGGCCGCCTCCCTGCTCCAGGCCGCCCACCAGGGGCGGCCTCCCTGCTCCAGGCCGCCCACCAGGGGCGGTCTCCTTGCCAGGCCGCCCACCAAGGGCGGCCTCCCTGCTCCAGGCCGCCCACCAGGGGCGGCCTCCCTGCTCCAGGCCGCCCACCAGGGGCGGCCTCCCTGTGTCAGGCCGCCCACCAGGGGCGGCCTCCCTGTGTCAGGCCGCCCACCAGGGGCGGCCTCCCTGTGCCAGGCCGCCCACCAGGGGCGGCCTCCTTGCCAGGCCGCCCACCAGGGCGCGGCCTCCCTGTGCCAGGCCGCCCACCAGGGGCGGCCTCCCTGTGCCAGGCCGCCGACCATGGGCGGCCTCCTTGCCAGGCCGCCCACCAGGGGCGGCCTCCTTGCCAGGCCGCCCACCAGGGGCGGCCTCCGTGTGCTAGGCCGCCCACCAGGGGCGGCCTCCCTGTGCCAGGCCGCACACCAGGGGCGGCCTCCCTGTGCCAGGCCGCCCACCAGGGGCGGCCTCCTTGCCAGGCCGCCCACCAGGAGCGGCCTCCCTGTGCAGACCGCACACCAGGGGCGGCCTCCCTGTGTCAGCCGCCCACCAGGGGCGGCAGCCTTGCCAGGGCGGCCTCCTTGTGCCAGGCCGCCCACCAGGGGCGGCCTCTGTGTGCCAGGCCGCCCACCAGGGGCGGCCTCCCTGTGCCAAACCGCCCACCAGGTGCGGCCTCCCAGTGCCAGGCCGCCCACCAGGGGCGACCTCCTTGCCAGGCCGCCCACCAGGGGCGGCCTCCCGAGCCAGGCCGCCCACCAGAGGCGGCCTCCTGCTTCAGGCCGCCCCCTATGCCTTAGCAGCCCAAAGGAGGCGGTCTGCCTTCTCCCAGTCCGCCCAGCTAGTCAGCTTGCTCGCCAAGTCCGCGCAGGTCGTCATGATGACGTCACTGGGTCTGCTTCTAGAAGATCCTTCCCCGGGCCTATAAATAGCCCCTGATACCTCTCATTAGGAGGGGGAGACAAGGCGCGAGAAGAAAACTGCCGCTGCCAGCAAGACCTGCGGACTCAGTTTTCCAGTCCTCTACAGCTTGTCATCAGCATGCCAGCAAGCCCTGCGGACTCAGATTTTCAGTCCTCCACAGCTTGCCATGAGCTTGCCAGCAATCCCTGCGGACTCAGATTTCCACTCCTCCACAACTTGCCATCAGCTTGCCAGCAAGTCCTGCGGACTCAGATTTCCAGTCCTCCACAGCTTGCCATCAAGCCGCGCGGCCTGCCAGCAGCTTCTATTCCTTAGCTTCTGTCAACTCCTTCTTTAACCGTCAGCTTCCCCTTTGTACCCTTTATTGTATTTTTCATGTAAAGGTGCTCAGCAAGCTGTAATCTTGTATCTTGAATAAAGGAAAAGTCTGTCGCAAGAGTGTCATTTAAGTCGCGGCGGGCGAAGTCTGTTGTTGTCGCTGCTAGCGGCCCCCTCTCTTCCTCTCAGCTAAGTTTAGCTCTCTCGGTGTCAACGTGCAAGAGCAACCGTCCAAGTAACTGTCAGCTCAAGCTCCGATGTTGATTAAGCTTCTCTGTTGATCAAGCTTCCTTGTTGATCAAGCTCCGCTGTTGATCAACCTTCTCTGTTGATCAAGCTCCGTTGTTGATCAACCTTCTCTGTTGATCAACCTTCTCTGTTGATCAAGCTTCTCTGATCAGCAAGCTTGCTCTTTGCTCAGCAAGCTTGCTCTCTGCTCAGCAAGCTTGCTCTCTGCTCAGCAAGCTTGCTCTCTGCTCAGCAAGTTTTTTCTCTGCTCAACAAGCTTGCTCTCTGCTCAGCAAGCTTTTTCTCTACTCAGCAAGCTTTTTCTCTGTTCAGCAAGTTTGCTCTCTGCTCAGCAAGATTTTTTCTCTGCTCAGCAAGCTTTTTCTCTGCTCAGCAAGCTTGCTCTCTGCTCAGCAAGATTTTTCTCTGCTAAGCAAGTTCTTCGCTGCTCATTAGTTTCTCTGTTGGTCGATCGTCATAGTAACCGTTTGCTCGACAGCTCCTGTGCATCCTCCTCTTCTCATCAGCCTTCCCGGCTATTCTCGGCAACCCTCTCCTCTATCCCCGCAACCCCTTTGACAAGCGCTTGTTCCACTCTCGAGCACTCAGAAGCTTCCTTCTTTCTTCTTCCCCCGCAGCCTTCTTTCCTCTTCTGCACTCAGCTTGTGAGACCGAACACACTTCCTCCGTGTTAGCTGCTCGGTGTCACTTTCGCGCATCAACAGTTAACACGCGACCTTCAGATCCGAACAGACAGTGAAAACTGACAGTTAGCCATGACAGACCACCAACCAGCTGAGAACCTTGCTCCAGTCCCAATGAAGATCCACTCTGGGAGGCCTTAGAGCAATCGCGTCGTGAGAATGCTCAGCAGTTCCAAGCAATCAACCAAATTCTTGCTGCAATCACACAGCGATTAGACACTCATCCAGCAACAACTCCAGCTGCTCCAATCAACCCAACACCAACATTGGAGCATCAGCAAGCTTATCCTCAAGCTGCCCGCCGTTCTATCCTCCTTACACACCAACCTTTCTGTAAGGGCCTGCAGCCCCTTTGCGACCTCAAGTGAATAGTTTGCAGCTCGTCAAAACTTCTTCCGGGAGCAGCCCGGGGAAGTCCTGCAAGATTTGTCAACTTTCAGGGAAGTTTCCTTACCCATCAGCTCCTGCCTTTGCTCCTGCAGCAACTTTTCCCTTTTATTCCCCTGCTTCCTTTGCAGCTACAGCTTATGCTCCCTTTAATCCTTATGTTGTAGGAGAACAAGAAGAGCCGTCGCCATTTACAGAGAATGTTCGTCACGAACCAACTCCAGCCAAACTTCAGGGAGCCCAGGTTACCGATCTACCTGGAGATACTGATTCAGTGAAGCATCTTCAAGCTTTTGAGTCCGTCGTTGCTCTCAAAACTCTCTCAGATGCAACCAAGTGCAAGCTCCTGGTCAACAACCTTTGATGGGCAAGTGAGGGACTGGTTCTATGGTCTTCGTCCTCACTCCATCACTTCCTTTGTTGATCTGCGAAGGGAGTTCTTGCTCAGGTTCTCTACCTCAACCAAGAGAAGGGTGGTCCTGAAGCCCTCTTTGAGATCAAGCAGCGTGGAAATGAAACTTGGTCTCAATTCGTTGATCGATTCCAAAGAGAAATCTTGGACATCGAGATTGCCGATCAAGAAATATACCGAGTGGCTCTTATCCACGGTCTTCGTGAAGGGCCGCTCAAGTTTGAAGTCAATGTCCGTGCACCGAGAACATATCAAGAGTTGATTACTTTAGCCAACTCCTACATCCGAGGCGAGAAGAGCAACCCAGGCTTCGTCTCCAGGCTTCTATCAGAGAAAGACTCTCCTTCTCACAAACAGCCTCCGAGGTCTCCTCATAATCATTTCCCAACTCACTCAAGGAAGGGAAGAAAGTTTCAGCGCCAACGATACTCCTTCCCGAGCCATGATCGTGCTCAAGATCAACTGCTTCTACCACCAGCTCTCTCTTCTCAAACAGCTACAGTTTATCAACAGCAATGCAATGACTTGCATGGGTCCGAACTAGATGAAGTCATGCTGCAAGTAAGCCAAATCATGAAAGATAAGGCTAACTACAAGAAGCCTTACCGGCCAGCTGATCAAAGATCAAGGGACTCAGAACCATACTGCGAGTTCCACAAGGAATCAGGCCACTTGACCGAGAACTGCCGAGCACTCCGCCGACTAGTGCAAAGGATGCTCCAGCAGGGTAAGATGTGTGATCTGCTTCCTAAATGTGATCGCCCTGATCCAGCAACTTCAAAAGGCAAAGAAGTTGCAGACATTCCTTGCAGCTCAAGAGGGGTGCGTCTAGTCGAAGAACCCCCTCTCCTCGTTGTTAATAAAACTGTTGAATGCTTCGATGTCGATGACGAGGGCGTACTTGGAAGACTGTTCTAAGCCGGCAAAGGACCCCATAGTTCTTCAAATTTTTTCACAACCATGATGGGTTATCTCTACTCTTACTCTTTCAAACATTTTCATTTTAAAGCACTCCTAAGTGTTACTTCTTGCTTTTCAATAAGCTTTTATCAGGGATCTTATACTGACACAGTTCCCTTCTTGTGATGCTTCTTCCTCTATTTTTCTCTTTGCCAAAGAGATCACTACACCACCGAGATATCGCCAAGTCTTGCTATAGGCCCCCTCGAGATTGGATTCCGGCGTAAGACCACAACGACCACATATCGCGGGAGTGTTCGCATATGTGTAGTGGGGGCTATCCAACTCTCATGCGGAGGAATACGGGACTTTGGATCCTAGCCGGCATCTAACACAGAGTGTGTGCTAGGGAGGCCTCATGTGTTAGCTCTGTTGTGCTTCGCAAAGGATACATTACAATTACGGTGATCTTTGCGTGACAAGCAATGGCGATCAACCGTAGTCTTGTCTCTTCGATCATCTCACAACTGTGATGGCCGAACACTCTCTGATACTCTCGATCCGTGCTTTCGCGGGTTCCACAATTCCACTGATCAATCCTCAGACAAGCAATAGGCCACTTGACGCAACTAGTCTCATTGATCGGTGATGATTGTACCCGAGGCAAGACAGCAGTGTATCTAGCGATCCTTCTCAGGATTCTCCTTGTTTTTCTCTTTTTTGCCCTCCTAGAGGATGCGCGGCCAGCCCTCTTTGAGTAGGACTATACTCGGGATGACCATTCTCAGGCAAGCGATGCATAAGACCCACGGGGAACACCTGTGGCAGCATCCAGCCTTCTTTAGTCACTTCCGAGTATAGACCACTTTTTGTCAACTGCCTTCTTTCACAGGTGAACAGGTTAATCCGACCTCTCAAAAGGATTAGCAAACAGCCGCTTTGCTTATGCTCATTTCATACACATTGTTTGCTAAAGCTCTATCAGATGATGATTCACAGAGCTATTCATTACTCTTATCAAAATCTAATGGCATCAAACATTGATCAAAGAATTTTACTCTCCTTGATCATCAAGCCATGCTATTGCAATCTAGTTAAGATTGGCATAATTCGTCAAACTTTTTCTGTCAAAATGATCATATCTATCAACAGTCAGCACTCGACTCATTGATCTTGACTTCATGTTAAAGATGACGTCTTTAATATAACAAGAAGATTGCTATTCTGGTTTGATCTTCATTTAATTGTCAGTAGAGTTCGTCAAGTATTTCATCTGCTATTTGGTCATGTCCATCTTATCTCATCAACAGTTAACACCTGCAAGCCTCATCCAGACACTTGCAAGCTTATTCACAGGTACTTGCAAGCTACTTCCGCATATTTTGTCTGCTCCTAACTCTTTACTTGCAGAGATCAGCAGACACTTGCAAGCTTCTTCACAGGTACTTGCAAGCTACTTCCGCATATTTTGTCTGCTCCTAACTCTTTATTTGCAGAGATCAGCAGACACTTGCAAGCTTCTTCACAGGTACTTGCAAGCTACTTTTATATCTCATTTTTGCTTCTAACATCTCTTTTGCAGAAAGCAGCAGACGCTTGCAAGCCTCCATCAGGTACTTGCAAGTTATTATGCTCTTATGTTTTCTTCTCACTTTCATTTTGCAGGACTCAGTAGAAGATACATCTTCGTTTTGCAAAGTCAAACCCCGGTACGCGCAAGGTGTACCTCCCAAGCATGCCTATATTCACTTTTCCTGCGCAGGAAAAAGACAGGCAGTAGCAACCTTATTAGGAGAGACAGCAGGTTCTATCTCCCCTTGTCTCCTCTTCCTTTGGATGGATCACGATTTTCGTGGGTCTCCAACTTTATTAAAGTTCCCTTCGGAACTTAAAAAAGTGCGGGATTATGTTAACCCAGAAATTGGCGATCCTTCCCAAGATAGTCAGCTGGAAAGTCGCGACCTTCAGATTCTCCCTGGAGTTCGCGACAAGTCCATAGTGTAGGCGGACAGATTTCTTTGTCCGCCCAGGACGCGTAGCAACCGCGTGCCCTGCAGGACGGCGGGCTATTCCCATAGCTCAACCTCGCAGGCCGCGCGGTTAGGCCCGCTAACCGCGCAGCATTTTTCCTTACAGGAGGCAATCCAAAGCAAACAGGGGGCGATATATGCGACCTATCCCTTCAGTCCGCCAGGTCGCCCAACCAGTGTCAACCCTGGACCAATTCAACTGTCGCGGGCTGGACGGACTCACGCTCCGGCTCGCCATCAGAGGGTTTCCTCCCCTACAGGGGCGGCCTGCTCCTCAGGCCGCCTCTTCTACCTGCAAAGTGGCGGCCTGCTCCTCAGGCCGCCACCCAGGGGCGGCCTGCTCCTCAGGCCGCCCCCTCAGCAGCCCTAGGGGCGGCCTGCTTCCCAGACCGCCTCCCTTGTCGGCCCTTGGCGGCCTCCAATGCCCAGGCCGCCTCCCTGCTCCAGGCCGCCCACCAGGGGAGGCCTCCTTGCCAGGCCGCCCACCAGTGGCGGCCTCCCTGTGCCAGACCGCCCACCAGGGGCGGCCTCCCTGCTCCAGGCCTCCCACCAGGGGCGGCCTCCCTGTGCCAGGCCGCCCACCAGGGGCGGCCTCCCTGTGCCAGACCGCCCACCAGGGGCGGCCTCCTTGCTCCAGGCCGCCCACCAGGGGTGGCCTCCCTGTACCAGGCCGCCCACCATGGGAGGCTTCCTTGTCATGCCGCCCACCAGGGGCGGCCTCCCTGTGTCATGCCGCCCACCAGGGGAGGCCTCCCTGTGTCATGCCCCCACCAGGGGCAGCCTCCTTGCCAGGCCACCCACCAGGGGCGGCCTCCCTGTTCCAGGCCGCCCAACAGGGGCGGCCTCACTGTGCCAGGCCGCCCACCAGGGGCGGCCTCCCTGTGCGAGGCCGCCCACCAGGGGCGACCTCCTTGCCAAGCCGCCCACCAGGGGCGGCCTCCCTGTGCCAGGCCGCCCACCAGGGGCGGCCTCCTTGCCAGGCCGCCCACCAGGGGCGGCCTCCTTGTCAGGCCTCCCACCAGGGGCGGCCTCCCTGTGCCAGACCGCCCACCAGGGGCGGCCTCCCTGCTCCAAGTCGCCCACCAGGGGCGGCCTCCCTGTGCCAGGCCGCCCACCAGGGGCGGCCCCCTTGCCAGGCCGCCCACCAGGGGCGGCCTCCCTGTGCCAGGCCGCCCACCAGGGACGGCCTCCATGCCAAGCCGCCCACAAGGGGCGGCCTCCCTGTGCCAGGCCGCCCACCAGGGGCGGCCTCCTTGCCAGGCCGCCCACCAGGGGAGGCCTCCCTGTGCCAGGCCGCCCACCAAGGGCGGCCTCCTTGCCAGGCCGCCCACCAGGGGCAGCCTCCCTGTGTCAGACCGCCCACCAGGGGAAGCCTCCCTGTGCCAGACCGCCCACCAGGGGCGGCCTCCCTGTGTTAGGGCGCCCACCAGGGCGGCCTCCCTATGCCAGGCCGCCCACCAGGGGCGGCCTTCTTGCCAGGCCGCCCACCAGGGGAGGCCTCCCTGTGCCAGACCACCCACCAGGGGGGCCTCCCTGTGCCAGGCCGCCCACCAGGGGCGCCCTCCTTGCCAGGCCGCCCACCAGGGGCGGCCTACCGAGCCAGGCCGCCCACCAAAGGCGGCCTCCTGCTTCAGGCCGCCCCCTATGCCTTAGCAGCCCAAAGGAGGCGGCCTGCCTTCTCCCAGTCCGCCCAGCCAGGCAGCTTGCTCGCCTAGTCCGCGCAGGTCGTCATGATGACGTCACTGGACCCCGCTTCTAGAAGATCCTTCCCCGAGCCTATAAATAGCCCCGGATACCTCTCATTAGGAGGGGGACAAGGCGCAAGAGGAAAACTGTCGCTGCCAGCAAGACCTGCGGACTCAGTTTTTCAGTCCTCCATAGCTTGCCATCAGCTTGCCAGCAAGCCCGGCGGACTCAGATTTCCAGTCCTCAGCTTGCCAGCAAGCCCTGCGGACTCAGATTTCCACTCCTCCACAACTTGCCATCAGCTTGCCAGCAAGTCCTGCGGACTCAGATTTCCAGTTCTCCACAGCTTGCCATCAGCTTGCCATCAAGCCGCGCGGCCTGCCAGCAGCTTCTTTTCCTTAGCTTCTGTCAACTCCTTCTTTAACCGTCAGCTTCCCCTTTGTACCATTTATTGTCTTTTTCATGTAAAGGTGCATCAGCAAGCTGTAATCTTGTTTCTTGATTAAAAGAAAAGTCTGTCGCAAGAGTGTCATTTAAGTCGCGGCGGGCGAAGTCTGTTGTTGTCGCTGCTAGCGGCCCCCTCTCTTCCTCTCAGCTAAGTTTAGCTCTCTCGGTGTCAACGTGCAAGAGCAACCGTCCAAGTAACTGTCAGCTCAAGCTCCGTTGTTGATTAAGCTTCTTTGTTGATCAAGCTTCCTTGTTGATCAAGCTCCGTTGTTGATCAACCTTCTTTGTTGATCAAGCTCCGTTGTTGATCAACCTTCTCTGTTGATCAACCTTCTCTGTTGATCAAGCTTCTCTGATCAGCAACCTTGCTCTCTGCTCAGCAAGCTTGCTCTCTGCTCAGCAAGCTTGCTCTCTGCTCAGCAAGCTTGCTCTCTGCTCATCAAGCTTTTTCTCTGCTCAGCAAGCTTGCTCTCTGCTCAGCAAGCTTTTTCTCTGCTCAGCAAGTTTTTTCTCTGCTCAGCAAGCTTGCTCTCTGCTCTGCAAGCTTGCTCTCTTCTCAGTAAGTTTTATCTCTGCTAAGCAAGTTCTTCGCTGCTCATTAAGCTTCTTTGTTGGTCGATCGTCATAATAACCGTCTGCTCGACAGTTCCTGTTCATCCTCCTCTTCTCATCATCCTTCCCGGCTATTCTCGGCAACCCTCTCCTCTATCCCCGCAACCCTTTTGACAAGCGCTTGCTCCACTCTCGAACACTCATAAGCTTTCTTCTTTCTTCTTCCCCCGCAGCCTTCTTTCCTGTTCTCCACTCAGCTTGTGAGACCGAACACACTTCCTCCGTGTTAGCTGCCCGGTGCCACTTTCGAGCAACAACACCAGAAGAATCTGAAATTGTTCTAGATAACTATCAATCGGCCCTATCTGATGTAACGTCATGAGGTCCCCGGGGTTGTTGCGAATCGGGGGACAACTGACTTTGATTCAGTGAAGCATCTTCAAGCTTTTGAGTCCGTCGTTGCTCTCAAAACTCTCTCAGATGCAACCAAGTGCAAGCTCCTGGTCACAACCTTTGATGGGCAAGTGAGGGACTGGTTCTATGGTCTTCGTCCTCACTCCATCACTTCCTTTGTTGATCTGCGAAGGGAGTTCTTGCTCAGGTTCTCTACCTCAACCAAGAGAAAGGGCGGTCCTGAAGCCCTCTTTGAGATCAAGCAGCGTGGAAATGAAACTTGGTCTCAATTCGTTGATCGATTCCAAAGAGAAATCTTGGACATCGAGATTGCCGATCAAGAAATGTACCGAGTGGCTCTTATCCACGGTCTTCGTGAAGGGCCGCTCAAGTTTGAAGCCAATGTCTGTGCACCGAGAACATATCAAGAGTTGATTGCTTTAGCCAACTCCTACATCCGAGGCGAGAAGAGCAACCCAGACTTCGTCTCCAGGCTTCTATCAGAGAAAGACTCTCCTTCTCACAAACAGCCTCCGAGGTCTCCTCATAATCATTTCCCAACTCACTCAAGGAAGGGAAGAAAGTTTCAGCGCCAACGATACTCCTTCCCGAGCCATGATCGTGCTCAAGATCAACTGCTTCTACCACCAGCTCTCTCTTCTCAAACAGCTACAGTTTATCAACAGCAAGGCAATGACTTGCATGGGTCCGAACTAGATGAAGTCATGTTGCAAGTAAGCCAAATCATGAAAGATAAGGCTAACTACAAGAAGCCTTACCGGCCAGCTGATCAAAGATCAAGGGACTCAGAACCATACTGCGAGTTCCACAAGGAATCAGGCCACTTGACCGAGAACTGCCGAGCACTCCGCCGACTAGTGCAAAGGATGCTCCAGCAGGGTAAGATGTGTGATCTGCTTCCTAAATGTGATCGCCCTGATCCAGCAACTTCAAAAGGCAAAGAAGTTGCAGACATTCCTTGCAGCTCAAGAGGGGTGCGTCTAGTCGAAGAACCCCCTCTCCTCGTTGTTAATAAAACTGTTGAATGCTTCGATGTCGATGACGAGGGCGTACTTGGAAGACTGTTCTAAGCCGGCAAAGGACCCCATAGTTCTTCAAATTTTTTCACAACCATGATGGGTTATCTCTACTCTTACTCTTTCAAACATTTTCATTTTAAAGCACTCCTAAGTGTTACTTCTTGCTTTTCAATAAGCTTTTATCAGGGATCTTATACTGACACAGTTCCCTTCTTGTGATGCTTCTTCCTCTATTTTTCTCTTTGCCAAAGAGATCACTACACCACCGAGATATCGCCAAGTCTTGCTATAGGCCCCCTCGAGATTGGATTCCGGCGTAAGACCACAACGACCACATATCGCGGGGAGTGTTCGCATATGTGTAGTGGGGGCTATCCAACTCTCATGCGGAGGAATACGGGACTTTGGATCCTAGCCGGCATCTAACACAGAGTGTGTGCTAGGGAGGCCTCATGTGTTAGCTCTGTTGTGCTTCGCAAAGGATACATTACAGTTACGGTGATCTTTGCGTGACAAGCAATGGCGATCAACCGTAGCCTTGTCTCTTCGATCATCTCACAACTGTGATGGCCGAACACTCTCTGATACTCTCGATCCGTGCTTTCGCGGGTTCCACAATTCCACTGATCAATCCTCAGACAAGCAATAGGCCACTTGACGCAACTAGTCTCATTGATCGGTGATGATTGTACCCGAGGCAAGACAGCAGTGTATCTAGCGATCCTTCTCAGGATTCTCCTTGTTTTTCTCTTTTTTGCCCTCCTAGAGGATGCGCGGCCAGCCCTCTTTGAGTAGGACTATACTCGGGATGACCATTCTCAGGCAAGCGATGCATAAGACCCACGGGGAACACCTGTGGCAGCATCCAGCCTTCTTTAGTCACTTCCGAGTATAGACCACTTTTTGTCAACTGCCTTCTTTCACAGGTGAACAGGTTAATCCGACCTCTCAAAAGGATTAGCAAACAGCCGCTTTGCTTATGCTCATTTCATACACATTGTTTGCTAAAGCTCTATCAGATGATGATTCACAGAGCTATTCATTACTCTTATCAAAATCTAATGGCATCAAACATTGATCAAAGAATTTTACTCTCCTTGATCATCAAGTCATGCTATTGCAATCTAGTTAAGATTGGCATAATTCGTCAAACTTTTTCTGTCAAAATGATCATATCTATCAACAGTCAGCACTCGACTCATTGATCTTGACTTCATGTTAAAGATGACGTCTTTAATATAACAAGAAGATTGCTATTCTGGTTTGATCTTCATTTAATTGTCAGTAGAGTTCGTCAAGTATTTCATCTGCTATTTGGTCATGTCCATCTTATCTCATCAACAGTTAACACCTGCAAGCCTCATCCAGACACTTGCAAGCTTATTCACAGGTACTTGCAAGCTACTTCCGCATATTTTGTCTGCTCCTAACTCTTTACTTGCAGAGATCAGCAGACACTTGCAAGCTTCTTCACAGGTACTTGCAAGCTACTTCCGCATATTTTGTCTGCTCCTAACTCTTTATTTGCAGAGATCAGCAGACACTTGCAAGCTTCTTCACAGGTACTTGCAAGCTACTTTTATATCCCATTTTTGCTTCTAACATCTCTTTTGCAGAAAGCAGCAGACGCTTGCAAGCCTCCATCAGGTACTTGCAAGTTATTATGCTCTTATGTTTTCTTCTCACTTTCATTTTGCAGGACTCAGTAGAAGATACATCTTCGTTTTGCAAAGTCAAACCCCGGTACGCGCAAGGTGTACCTCCCAAGCATGCCTATATTCACTTTTCCTGCGCAGGAAAAAGACAGGCAGTAGCAACCTTATTAGGAGAGACAGCAGGTTCTATCTCCCCTTGTCTCCTCTTCCTTTGGGATGGATCACGATTTTCGTGGGTCTCCAACTTTATTAAAGTTCCCTTCGGAACTTAAAAAAGTGCGGGGATTATGTTAACCCAGAAATTGGCGATCCTTCCCAAGATAGTCAGCTGGAAAGTCGCGACCTTCAGATTCTCCCTGGAGTTCGCGACAAGTCCATAGTGTAGGCGGACAGATTTCTTTGTCCGCCCAGGACGCGTAGCAACCGCGTGCCCTGCAGGACGGCGGGCTATTCCCATAGCTCAACCTCGCAGGCCGCGCGGTTAGGCCCGCTAACCGCGCAGCATTTTTCCTTACAGGAGGCAATCCAAAGCAAACAGGGGGCGATATATGCGACCTATCCCTTCAGTCCGCCAGGTCGCCCAACCAGTGTCAACCCTGGACCAATTCAACTGTCGCGGGCTGGACGGACTCACGCTCCGGCTCGCCATCAGAGGGTTTCCTCCCCTACAGGGGCGGCCTGCTCCTCAGGCCGCCTCTTCTGCCTGCAAAGTGGCGGCCTGCTCCTCAGGCCGCCACCCAGGGGCGGCCTGCTCCTCAGGCCGCCCCCTCAGCAGCCCTAGGGGGCGGCCTGCTTCCCAGATCGCCTCCCTTGTCGGCCCTTGGCGGCCTCCAATGCCCAGGCCGCCTCCCTGCTCCAGGCCGCCCACCAGGGGAGGCCTCCTTGCCAGGCCGCCCACCAGTGGCGGCCTCCCTGTGCCAGACCGCCCACCAGGGGCGGCCTCCCTGCTCCAGGCCTCCCACCAGGGGCGGCCTCCCTGTGCCAGGCCGCCCACCAGGGGCGGCCTCCCTGTGCCAGACCGCCCACCAGGGGCGGCCTCCTTGCTCCAGGCCGCCCACCAGGGGTGGCCTCCCTGTACCAGGCCGCCCACCATGGGAGGCTTCCTTGTCATGCCGCCCACCAGGGGCGGCCTCCCTGTGTCATGCCGCCCACCAGGGGAGGCCTCCCTGTGCCATGCCCCCACCAGGGGCAGCCTCCTTGCCAGGCCACCCACCAGGGGCGGCCTCCCTGTTCCAGGCCGCCCAACAGGGGCGGCCTCACTGTGCCAGGCCGCCCACCAGGGGCGGCCTCCCTGTGCGAGGCCGCCCACCAGGGGCGACCTCCTTGCCAAGCCGCCCACCAGGGGCGGCCTCCCTGTGCCAGGCCGCCCACCAGGGGCGGCCTCCTTGCCAGGCCGCCCACCAGGGGCGGCCTCCTTGTCAGGCCTCCCACCAGGGGCGGCCTCCCTGTGCCAGACCGCCCACCAGGGGCGGCCTCCCTGCTCCAAGTCGCCCACCAGGGGCGGCCTCCCTGTGCCAGGCCGCCCACCAGGGGCGGCCCCCTTGCCAGGCCGCCCACCAGGGGCGGCCTCCCTGTGCCAGGCCGCCCACCAGGGACGGCCTCCTTGCCAAGCCGCCCACAAGGGGCGGCCTCCCTGTGCCAGGCCGCCCACCAGGGGCGGCCTCCTTGCCAGGCCGCCCACCAGGGGAGGCCTCCCTGTGCCAGGCCGCCCACCAAGGGCGGCCTCCTTGCCAGGCCGCCCACCAGGGGCAGCCTCCCTGTGTCAGACCGCCCACCAGGGGAAGCCTCCCTGTGCCAGACCGCCCACCAGGGGCGGCCTCCCTGTGTTAGGGCGCCCACCAGGGGCGGCCTCCCTATGCCAGGCCGCCCACCAGGGGCGGCCTTCTTGCCAGGCCGCCCACCAGGGGAGGCCTCCCTGTGCCAGACCACCCACCAGGGGGGGCCTCCCTGTGCCAGGCCGCCCACCAGGGGCGCCCTCCTTGCCAGGCCGCCCACCAGGGGCGGCCTACCGAGCCAGGCCGCCCACCAAAGGCGGCCTCCTGCTTCAGGCCGCCCCCTATGCCTTAGCAGCCCAAAGGAGGCGGCCTGCCTTCTCCCAGTCCGCCCAGCCAGGCAGCTTGCTCGCCTAGTCCGCGCAGGTCGTCATGATGACGTCACTGGACCCCGCTTCTAGAAGATCCTTCCCCGAGCCTATAAATAGCCCCGGATACCTCTCATTAGGAGGGGGGACAAGGCGCAAGAGGAAAACTGTCGCTGCCAGCAAGACCTGCGGACTCAGTTTTTCAGTCCTCCATAGCTTGCCATCAGCTTGCCAGCAAGCCCGGCGGACTCAGATTTCCAGTCCTCAGCTTGCCAGCAAGCCCTGCGGACTCAGATTTCCACTCCTCCACAACTTGCCATCAGCTTGCCAGCAAGTCCTGCGGACTCAGATTTCCAGTTCTCCACAGCTTGCCATCAGCTTGCCATCAAGCCGCGCGGCCTGCCAGCAGCTTCTTTTCCTTAGCTTCTGTCAACTCCTTCTTTAACCGTCAGCTTCCCCTTTGTACCATTTATTGTCTTTTTCATGTAAAGGTGCATCAGCAAGCTGTAATCTTGTTTCTTGATTAAAAGAAAAGTCTGTCGCAAGAGTGCCATTTAAGTCGCGGCGGGCGA
Organism: Platanthera guangdongensis; assembly: GCA_039583875.1. Classification (NCBI taxonomy): domain Eukaryota; kingdom Viridiplantae; phylum Streptophyta; class Magnoliopsida; order Asparagales; family Orchidaceae; genus Platanthera; species Platanthera guangdongensis. The sequence continues at coordinate 92,240,377 of CM077154.1, read as the reverse complement.
AGTCTGTTGTTGTCGCTGCTAGCGGCCCCCTCTCTTCCTCTCAGCTAAGTTTAGCTCTCTCGGTGTCAACGTGCAAGAGCAACCGTCCAAGTAACTGTCAGCTCAAGCTCCGTTGTTGATTAAGCTTCTTTGTTGATCAAGCTTCCTTGTTGATCAAGCTCCGTTGTTGATCAACCTTCTTTGTTGATCAAGCTCCGTTGTTGATCAACCTTCTCTGTTGATCAACCTTCTCTGTTGATCAAGCTTCTCTGATCAGCAACCTTGCTCTCTGCTCAGCAAGCTTGCTCTCTGCTCAGCAAGCTTGCTCTCTGCTCAGCAAGCTTGCTCTCTGCTCATCAAGCTTTTTCTCTGCTCAGCAAGCTTGCTCTCTGCTCAGCAAGCTTTTTCTCTGCTCAGCAAGTTTTTTCTCTGCTCAGCAAGCTTGCTCTCTGCTCTGCAAGCTTGCTCTCTTCTCAGTAAGTTTTATCTCTGCTAAGCAAGTTCTTCGCTGCTCATTAAGCTTCTTTGTTGGTCGATCGTCATAATAACCGTCTGCTCGACAGTTCCTGTTCATCCTCCTCTTCTCATCATCCTTCCCGGCTATTCTCGGCAACCCTCTCCTCTATCCCCGCAACCCTTTTGACAAGCGCTTGCTCCACTCTCGAACACTCATAAGCTTTCTTCTTTCTTCTTCCCCCGCAGCCTTCTTTCCTGTTCTCCACTCAGCTTGTGAGACCGAACACACTTCCTCCGTGTTAGCTGCCCGGTGCCACTTTCGAGCAACAACACCAGAAGAATCTGAAATTGTTCTAGATAACTATCAATCGGCCCTATCTGATGTAACGTCATGAGGTCCCCCGGGGTTGTTGCGAATCGGGGGACAATGCGCATGTTGCAGACCCGCTTAAAGGCGCACCAGATCAATCTTGGATTGTCCACCTGTAAACGGGTGAACCATAACTGCGCAGTATCGTGCATATGGAAGGAGGACAAAGTGATTCATTCTATCACTGGTGTTTGCTGATGAAAAAGAATTTGTTCGCATTTGATAAGTAAGTCTAAGGGACCATCCTTGTCATCATAAGTTGGAAATGCCAATTGGTGTAATGGAGTATGACGTTGCCCTCATGTGGTATCCTGGCTGGAGGGTCAGGTCGAAGAATCAACGATGGATGGCTGCTGCAAGCATGAGGATCGATAGGAGTAGTGTTGGGAATATTACCCTCAATGTTCCTGAGATTGGATTTGAAGAGACAACACCAACAACACTAAGAGCATAGTTGTATTTGATGTTGTTTAAGCTCATCATGTGCAGAATATTCCATGAAACAAGTTTAGACAGATTGTCTAAGTGTTTGTGACAGGTGGTCACAAGGTAGAAAGGTAGACTCAAAGAAGCTGGCTGAAAAGGCAAGAATTTGCCTAAGTTCACAGGCGTTGAGTGAAGCAAGCTCACTCAATGCCAGATGTCAAGGAGCAGTTGACAGAATTTGAAAAACAGCTAAGTCCACAAGCGTTGAGTGGAGCAAGCTCACTCAACGTCGGAGGTAAGGAAGGATTTTGGCAAGCTAGAAATGTGGTTAAGTCCACAAACATTGAGTGAAGCAAGCTCACTCAACGCCAGATGCACAGAAAAGTGGTTAAGTCCACAGGCGTTGAGTGAAGGTTGTTCACTACAGAAAGCGTTGAGTGAATACAGCTCTCTCAACACCATACAGCTAAAAGCGTTGAGTAATGTTGAACCTGTCAAAGCCTAAAAAGAAACAGGAAGAAATGTGGTTAAGTACACAGGCATTGAGTGGAGACTACTCACTCAATACCATACAGCAAAAAGTTGTGAGACAAACTGAGGCAATCCAAAGAACAAGGAGAAACTGGCAGATATTTGACTAAGTCCACAGGCGTTGAGTGAAGCTTACTCACTCAACTCCATGTGATAAAAAACGTTGACTGAATCTTAGTCAGTCAGAGCCACTGTGTTTTCACACAGAAAATTGGCTAAAAGTCCAAATGCGTTGTGTATAGCTTACTCACTCAACGTCAGATAACAGAAGAATATTTGTTAAGTACTTTAGCGTTGAGTGAAGCTTACTCACTCAACGGCAAGTGATAAAATTTTTCTAAGAAATATGGCATTGAGTGATGAAGACTCACTCAACACCTAGCAACAGAAAGCGTTGAGTGACAAAAAGCGTTAAGTGATGAAGACACACTCAACGCTCTCAACGTCAGAGAAGCAGGAATATTTTTTAAGGCAAAAAGCGTTGAGTGCACTCAACGCTCTCAACGCCTAATGGCAGAAAACTTTTTCTAAGTGTTTTAGCATTGAGTGATGGTTGCTCGCTCAATGCCTAACGGCAGAAAACTTTTCTAAGTGTTTTGGCGTTGAGTGAAGGTTGCTCACTCAACGCCTAGTGGCAGAATGATTGGTTAAGGCCAAAAGCGTTGAGTGAAGCTTGTTCACTCAACGCCTGAAATAGACAGAATTCTATGTGTTTTGGCGTTGAGTGATGCTTACTCACTCAACGCCTATACTACTGATGCTTGATTTTGGCTAAGTCCACAGATGGTGACGTCAGCAAAGTCAACAAGTCAACAAAATTCAAGTTTGTTGCGGGAAAGCTACAATACGCGACAAATGTCGTCGCTTGCCTTCAGTAAAGCAATTAATGTAAAAGCAGATAGCTGCCAACCAATTTCAAGGGGAGGCCCACTACTCAAAGAGCCGTTGATGGGCAAATAATAAAAGGCAGAGATCGACGAAAGAAAAAGGAGTTTTTGGAAAAGAGAGCTGGCCATCATCTTCTTCCTCGGCCATTATTGTTGAGCCTTAGAGAAGAAGTTCAAGCTTCAGATTTGAAAGCAAAAAGAGATAGCTGGTGTCATTTTCACCCGCACCAGCAAGGTCAAAAAGTTTGCTTTCTGAGGAAGAAGGAGAAGCAGAGACAACTGATTTTCTGCAGTCAAGAGGCAGCAAGGGCTAACCCTAGCTGCAGTCCTTCATAGTTCCAGCTGATCTATTCTGAAGAACATTTTCTGGAAGCTGTGAGGAAGGAAGCTGGGAAGGAGTTGGGGTTGAATCCTCTCAGTCCAGGAAAGGAAGAAGAGGCAGAGCTGTCTTGTTTCTGCAGTCAAGAAGTTAGGCCTGAGTTTATCTCAGCTCAGGTTGCAGCAAAGGAAGAAACTCTTGCTGCAGGTTACTTCACAGTTCCAACAAGCCTAAATCTGAAGATAAAATTCTGGAGCTGAGAAGAAGATAGTACTGAACCTGTGGGTCAGTTCAAGAAGAAGCAGAACAGCAGATCTGCAAGGAAGCAGCAAGGTCTATTGCTGCAGCAGCTGAAAGCTGAAGAAAGATAGTCGGTGCCTTTTACTCCTGCACCAGCAAGTTTAGAGGAAACCTCTGAGGAAGAAGCAGCAAAGGGTCAACCCTAGCTGCAGTTACTACACAGTTCAAGCCAAGCTTTCCTGAAGACATTTTCTAGACTGTGTAGAAGAAGTCTGGACTGAGATAACTTAGGACAGAAGTAGATAGGCTCAGAGAAATTTCTCTGGAGCCAAACCAACTCACCAACCCACTTCCACATTGTCGGATCCTTTTTGGATCTGAGTGGTAAGAGCAAATTTGCTCTGAGGTAGGATCCAAGTGCGGATCTGAGTTATAGAGTTGTTTAGCCTAAGTGCGGATCTGAGTTATAGAGTTGTTTAGCCTAAGTGCGGATCTGGGTGCAGATCTGAGAGTAGGATTCTGTTGAGAATCTGAGAGTAGGGTTTTGCCCTGAGTAGTAGGATTCAAGTGTGAATATGAGCTGTAGGATCCAGGATTGGATCTGATGTAGATGATCAGTTGATCACTGAGTTGTAGGGCTTTTGAGTCTGAGGTGGGAGAGTCATTCTCTCTGAGTGTAGGACCTTTGGGTCTGAGGTAGGATCCAGATTTGGATCTTAGGTAGGGCCTTTGTGCCAGAGAGTGTAGGAGAGTCATTCTCTCTGAGGTAGGATCCTTTGTGGATCTGAGGTAGGGTTGTCCTCCCAGCCTGAGTTGTAGGACCTTTGGGCCTGAGGTAGGTGATCCTTGGATCACTGAGTTGTAGGGCCTTTTGCCTGAGCTGTAGGTCTTGGAGGAGATCGAGTGGTCTTGCGGGATCGTGTTGTAAGCTCTTAGGAGCCGAGATTGGAGAAGTGTCTTGTCTAACTATAAGTTAGAAAAGTGGGAGGGAAAGTGGAAGTACCCATAATTTGGGGAACCACAAAAAAATTATGTGTGCTCTTTGTGTTGTTTTCTTTGTTGCAAGTGTGTGTCTTGAAAACTGTAAATTACTCACTAACAAAGCACCTAAATAAGGAAAATCAAAGATAGTCACAAGAGACTAAACAACCTATTCACCCCCCCCCCTCTAGGTGATTTAGCTATCCTTGAAAACAAAGACTTTCAAGTAGTAATGACCGGAATGGCGGCGGTCAACTCATTAAGGATGTTGGTGAGTATGGCAATATCTTCTCGATGATGTGCTTCGGCCTCTCGAAAGTGTCCCTCTATGGATGTCATGAATGTTTGCATGAGGTTCCTCATAGTATTTGTTAGCTCCCCTGAGTCCCCCATCAGAGTACAGTTGAAGATAAATCAGAGTAGTGCGGGCTAGAAAGCGGGTGATCAGACGGTTGGATTGCTCGAAGATGGCTGATTTTGAGTTGCGCGAGAGCAACAGCGCTTCCCTGTGTTGAGGCACAAAGAACACTCTTTTTATTTGGGGGTACGAGGACACGGCGATGCGTTGTTGGGGGATCAAGAAAAAACACAGGGCTCGAGGAACAGGTTTGTCTGCTACTCAGGGATGCAGAGATAGGCAATAGAAAGCCGATCTGGAGAACGAGTCAAGAACTAGAGCGTCAAGATGCTTTCAACTGATGTTTCTATGTACTGCTCGATGGAAAACGGGTGCTGGAAACCTTATTGTCGACGCCAGAGACGAAACAATGTTGATGTATGTATAGTTACGGTGTCTTGGGATGAAGGATCAAACGATGATGTGTGGGGGAGGACAAAAAAAGTTTTGATACCAAGTTCTGTGCTTGCCAGAGAAATAGCGTGAGGCAGAGGGGGTACTTCGGAGCTGGAATCACGGCTGCCTCGGCGGAACTTGCTCTGGAGGAGAGAACTATCAAAATCTCTCACTCAAGATAAGGAATGAGAAATAATTTATTTGATAACATTAGAAGACTTAAGGGGTCTGTTAAATAGAGGATACAATAACATAAAAATAATTATAAACACATCATAGTAAAACCTAATGAAACTTAGGACACGAACTACGACATAAAAGACAAAAAAACATAATAATTAAAGACACATCAAAATAACAAGGCACGTAGCCCATAACACTCAGCTCCCCTTATACCTCTGCCTACACCGCCACCTCTGACGACGTTACGGGCTAGGCCCATAAGAGTATCAAAGAAATCTTATGAGCTACAAATGACACGTTCTAAAACAACGGTCAACTCAATGAGTTCAGGCAGTCTTTAAAGAAAAGGTGATAAAGTCAAAATAAAGGACGAGATGTGAAGATAGGCGTCATTGAAATAGCCCTTTCAGAGGTACTGTAGTAATATTAGTGTGCTGTTGAACTACTGTTATTTTTACCTCTGAACTTGAACATTGAGTGCCACATCTTTTTCTGTGAAAGAACCTTTGGAACTTGAAAATTTAACCATAATAATATGAAGAGGTCGCGGAATTCAACTAATAACTATGCTTTGGATATGAAAAGGTTCAGAATGAACGACTTAAAAATGACTTAAAAGAAAAGGAATAACCAATGCTGTAACATTATTTAAAAGAGAATGAAAAGTTCAAAAGGCTTAGACATGCCAAATAAATTTATCATTTGTTAACATTGGCATTATAACATGAAACCAATCTTCACTTGAAAATGTTGTAAACAGAAAATAGCAATCAAACAATGGGAAAGTTCAGTTTAAGAAAATCATTGAACAAAGACTCTATATGAGACAGTTGTAGATAGTGGTGTTTGAGCGGCTGCAGTGTGATATTGGTGTAGTAAGCACAGTCGTGGCAGTTTACTTGGTGATGCAGTACAAGCGTCATACCTGTCTGTCACCTTGGAATCCCACGAAGGGCCCCACCTTGGCATCCCACCAAGGAGACTTTATCGGGGACTGCATCCCAATACACCCCAACCCGTCTTCGATCCCACCGCAGGATTCGAAAGGTTATTGAGTTCGGAGAACGAACACCCAACCTCATCAATTGGTGATGAGAGTCTGCCTGAAGACTCTTTATCACGGAGTCCGCGTGTTCGATTCCTGACCTCAACAACCTTTCGGCTCCTGTGGTGGGACCGAAGCCGGGTTGGGGTGTACTGGGATGCAGTCCCTGACAAAGCCGACTTGGTGGGGCAACAAGGTGGGCCCCTTGGTGGGACTCCAGGGTGGCAGGCAGGTGTGACGTCTGTCCTGCATCACTTGGATTTTGAACTTTCATGATAGATTTATGGCCCAAATTCCACTTTCTGAGATCTGGGTGTTACGGCTGTCAAAGCTTGACCACACCTTCATTACTGTGGTGGTGTTTTGACCTAAAACATCATTTTGAAAAAAATAGCTTATGTGATCTCACCTATCCAAACACTACAATCACTTCTCATAATTGCATTCACACACGCCGCCACTCCCCCACCACTATCTCCAGCGTGGCTTGAGACTATTTGGCGGGGGCGGTTAAATTGGAACTGTGTGAAACTAGGTAGGAAAAGGAGAGATTGAAACATGCAAAACTGGTAGTTTTTTGTCCCCAAATGCCATTGTGTGGCATTCATAACTGAAGAAAATGAACATTCCAGAGGCCCGCCGCAGCGTATCAGCCCCAAAATGCTGTTTTGGGTCTGGGGTGTTCGTGAGCCCTGTGATCCAAACACCATTGTTTTCAATGTTAACACATTTGGCCCACTCTGATGGGAAAAATATACCACAAACAAAACCAAAAGCCGTAAACAAAATCATGCTCATCTGTCAAGACAGCATGAATAATTCATACAGATATATGGAGGCATTTGAAACGTACCAGTAGAAGTAGATTCCTCCCAATAAACATCATCATTTTCATCATTCTCCCGTTTCGATTTCATACCAACCTGCCGGTCTGTCAGTTCCCCAATGCCATTGGAAAACTCAGCTGTGGATGCCTTGTACGTCTCTGCCACTTCTTGCATTTTTCTGGATGCTGCTTCTTGTTCTTCCTGCCTCTTCACGAGAGCAGCATAATAAGCTTTGAGGTACTCATCCTACACAAGTTAAAAATACAAGGTACCCATAAAAAAAGTGAATGGCAAATGCCGAAAGAAAACCCATAAGCTTCACTAGCCTGTATATTCTTTCCCTCTTCTTTCTCAGCACCTGGCTTCTTCTCATCCATAGTATATAAACTCTGAGCTGTCTCTATCCCAGCTTTAACTTCTCCTCTTTGTTCTTTTGTGAGAACCATTCCTTTCTTAATCATCCATGGAGGTAACACTTTCATGCTTGCAGATTTTGTATCAAGCCCAGTGTCTTCTTCTTTTACATCCATACCAGGCAGCGCAACCTCAACCTACGAATATCGGCATACAGAAAATAAGAATTGTGTTAAAATAGTAAATGATACAAGAGTTCTAAAAAAGATTATAAGTTTCAGGCTTTCAGCAACTTCTTAAATTAATATATCATCATGCAATACAGAACATATAAAAAAGAATTCATATGAGTGATATTGAAGCAAAGAATGGCATATTATTTAGACATGTTAAGAGAGAAATAGAGCTTGAATGTGTTACGTACCCTAGATTGTGATCTTGTGCAAGGGGGGTGGAATGGGAAGTCCTGGAGGAGGGAGGCGGATTCCTTCTTCGATCCCCTTGGAGCTATGGTGTGGAGGAAGGGATTTACTGGAGGCGTCGGCAGCGTGGAGGGAACAGCGGCGGGGCGTAAGTTAGGTCACGGGAAAAGAGAGAGATTTGATAATTAGTTTTGCTTACTTCCTTTAAGTCAAACCCACAAGCATAAAACCAAGTTCCAACCAAAAGACCATATCCCCCCCCCCTCACAAGCCTTAACGAGAGGTGAGGTTAAAATACTAAGCATGCAAAAAATACTAATACAAGATAAAGGTGGTTCAAGCGCGCGTCACTCGAGACTCGCGGCGCTTGTACGTGATCCCCCAACAAGGATCTGTAACATCTACACCATGCTCGACATCAAGCTTGTCTTGGGACTGCGGCGGGAGTGGAATCAAGGGCGCGGTTGGAAGGTCGTCAGCGAATGGCTTCAGCTGGCACACGTGGAAGACGTCATGAATCTAAGCGTCGTCGGAAAGGCGAAGACGATAAGCCACGTCCCCGATACGGTGCAAAATCTCGAAAGGGCTGAAGAACTTGGGCCCCAGCTTTTGTTAGGCTCCCTTGGAGATTGTAGATTGACGGTAGGAGCGGCGTTCAAGCCAGTCTCAATCCCCGGAAGCGAAGAACAACTCGCGGTGGCTCCGGTTGTGGACGGTCTCCATCCGCTCTTGGGCCTGAAGAAGGTGATCACGCGCAAGGCACAGAATCTCATTGCGCGTACGTAGCTCGGTGTCAACAGCGACAGAGCGGGCGGATGCGCTAACATAGGTGAGGAGGCGGGGAGAATCCTGACTGTACATGAAGAATCTTAAATAATGGTTTGATGGTAGGCAGGAATGTGATGGACAAGTTCGATGAACTAATCAACGTTGTCATCAAGATAACTAGAAAGGCGAACACTGTAAAGACGCTCCACCACATTACAAAGTAGTTGTAGTCCTACTGCTTGACGAGTGCCTGCTTGAGAAATGTACACATGAGTCCGGGTTTGTTTAGCGAAGCCAACGAATCTAGTGCAACGGTTCCTTTCATTCCCAAGAGGATAGCCGAGACTTTTTGCTCTCTGACAGTTCTCTATATGCCAAAAACCATTTTTGTGATACACACTATAGGATCAGATCCATTGAAATATGGCACTTTCAAACAACGAAAAGGGTGGTTGATGCTTTGGCAATAGTCATCAAAAGCACATTAGATGAAGTTTGGAAGGGATGAAGAATTGTTGGCTGAGAGAGGGGAACATGGCGCTCAAGTATGTTGGGGTTGATCCAAGCGAGCATCAATTCGTTACAAGGTAGCTTGCGGCGACGCAAACATCTCCTCATGGCCCCTCTAACCAGCAGGTCAAGGCATTTTCCACGGAAAAAGTAATGTAGATACAAGATCTGTCAAAAAAATATGCGGAAATGTTAGCATCACCTGTCACAATTTTTTAGGAAGACTTCGAAATATGAGAGGACATTGATGATGATGGTGAGCACGGTTAATATACAACTCCTAGTTACTATAACCTCGGTTGAAAAAGAATAATACGTTGGAAAAAATTTTGTGAAGGATGACGTTAACTAGTTAAAAGGGTGCATACTCTAGTCTCGCCAAGAAATGGCATTGGTGTTCCACCATATCCTTGACCCAGAGAAGATTTGGAATCACTAGCATTAGAGTCACCAATAACACGTGCAGTTGCTTGCACTCTTGCTTCCCATGCTAAGAGGCCTCCAAATTCAGGAACAGCTAAATCCTTTACTCTTGCAAGCTGCGTCATCAAGGGTTTCAACTGCTCCTGCATTCATAAGACGCTCAGTATTAGAACCTTTGAAATACTGAAGGCAAGGTGAGAAAGGGAATTTACATAAATAAAATTGTATAAATCTGTGTGCCTCTCAGTCAGAAATTCAAAGGCCAATAACAGCATAGCTTTTTATGCTACTCCAGGGAAAACATAGCATCCTTACTATCCATCTTTACAATCGGATATTCCGTTTCTTGTTTTAAAGATTCATAATTCGGTTGATATTTCATAGAATCAAACTAACTTCACTTGAGCTCCCATAAAATATGACACAGCGTAGATGACAGCACAAAAGTACAAAGATTGTTGTGAGCCTTTGTACTGTACGAGGATTCCCTGACATGTGAACAAGCTTTGTCCAAGCTTATAAGAAGCAGGCAGATGTGAAATCTAAACAATATGAAATCAAGATGAAAAACATGTAATGATAGAACCAGCATGCATGCATGCAGTTCTTACAGTGGTACTACATTCCTAAGATCACAAAATTTTCCATAACAATCAACGGAAGCATACATTTGCTGAACGGAGATTTTCAAAGGGGCTACCTCCATCTTTTGAAGCATATCCCTTAGCTTTTCTCTGCGTCGCCTCCTAACATTATCGTCTCCATCTCCCATTTCCTCAACAGCAAATTTGTCACTCTCAGCAATAAGTTCACCATTACAGTTTTCACAGTGAAAATACTCATCAATCATGCTCACAAGTTGCAGGGCATCAAATGCTGAATACCTGTGCACATTATGACATTAATATGAACACATTCCCAAACATGGGAAACTTAATGCAAGTTTCGAACTAAACCATGTCACATTGGAGATACCTTTTCCCACAATTAGGGCATATGTACTGCTGAATGGTATTCCTACTGTCCAATTCATCCTTTAGTTTCTTTTTCATTCGATGCAATCGATACCTAACAACATCATATATCTGCATCCATGCAGCCCATACACATACTTCCATTGTTTAATTAATTAATGATGAAAATTAGTTTAACAAAATAAAATAGAAGAGAAGTTGTTGTGTATATGCTTCCACGACATCCCCCATGTCAAGAGAAGAATTCGGAGGCACCTCTTTAGTTTAAATTTTAATAATAATATACATATTATTATATATTAAAAGAATCCAATAGACTGAAAAAATTTCAATTTCGTTTAGCCTCTATCATTTTCTCAAAATTATATTACTTAACTAGATCTATTAATTATTATATATAATATCGCATTCCCCATACCGCCAGAATTTTCAAATATCTTATGCTCGTTATTTTTATATTTTAGTAATATTATATTATTATTATTATTTCCTACTAATTGATATTGCAGATTAAGGTTAGAATGAAATTAAGATTAGTGCTATACTCTCCGATCTTTTTAACTAATCTTACGAAAATGATATTTGATCAAAAATAGTGTTCAAAATTTAAATTAATAGTTTTTGTTGATATTGTGAATTACTCAATAAATAAAATAGAAGGAAAAATAAAATCTAGTGATTGCATACAGAGTCCCTACATGGTTAATCTCCATGACGGTAATACTTGGCCATCGCTCAATGTCCATAGTACAAAATCAGTTTTCACCGGTCAAATTACGAGAGATATCGAGCAAATGCTAGATACTTTCATTGTGGCACACTATGAACTAGGCAACTCTGTGCAAGACAACTAATACTAATTAATTAAACTATCTTATAATTTTACTGCTCGTGCCACCCACTTTCTATATAAGGAGGCCTAGGTATAGTTTGAAAACTATCATCTATTTTGTATCCCTTTGTGTGAAATCAACGTTATGTTGAGGAAAAATAAGACATGTAACTACCCAGAGCATAAGACATGTAAGTACCCAGAAAAATGTAACTTCTTCATTGACGTCTATTCCAAAGCATGCACCTCTTCATGTGCTCATCACTGCTACTTCTGGAGAAGATATTATCAGCCTTCATGAACCGGAAGAGGATTTCTTTTGGACAAATTAAATTGATGAAAAACAAGAATGAAAGTTTTTATTACTTATTTTCATATCATGGGGTTTTTAATATATTTTAATTAAAATAAATAATTTTCTTTTGAAAAATTATTAGGTCTATTTAAGTAATTACTAATTAATAATATATTTACATAAAATTTAGTTTGAATTTGATATTCATGATGCTATTAGATTTACATTAGATAGATTAGATTGAAGGTATTTTGAAACCCTATGATAGGAACCACCGATTGAAATCTCGTCGGTGGCCACTGGCCAGGAGTGGTGGAAGTTTTGAAGGAGATTGGAGTTCCCTTTTCTAGACCCATGGAAACCTATGATCAACGCTCAAGGGAGGAGCTGGGCGGACGGCGTGGAGGAATCATGCGACTGACGTGGTTGTGGTTTGGGCACGGGAATGAGAGTTAGAGAGAATGAGGGATAGAATTAGAGAGAAAAATATTAGATTAATTTTGTGTCTGCCTCATGCTATGAAGCACTGACACTTCAAAATTCCCAGCGTGTCGGTGTCGGAGAGTCCGACACTCGTCTGACTCTCCCACACTCTCCGACACGCTGGCTTACGCGGGACTCGTGTGTCTCACTCAATCGGACACGCGTGTCCCGCTCAATCGGACATGCGTGTCCCTAAGTTAGCTACTCATGGCGAGGCGGGTGGCAATTTGTCTTGGAAGTGTTTTTACCCACTTCTAGCATTTCAAGTAGCGAAAGTGAATCTACTAGTGACGTAGATATTTTCTCTAGAAAAAAGAAGATTAAAAGTGGGGAAAAAATTTGCATGAGAATCCATTATTTTTATTGATGATATATAATGATAATGTGTTAATGTTCTATCATTTTTTGATCATTTGTTAAGTTTTGCATTTGAATATTTGATGAGTAATATTTAAACATGACTTAATTTATTTAAAAAATTTGTTAATTGTTAATTTTTTTTATTTTATGTTAAATGTTTTAGGATTTTAATAATTATAAAAATTGAATATTTAATATAGTGTCCCAGCGTGTCAGAATATGGTATTTTTGATAATTGACGAGTCGCGTGTCGTGTCGTGTCGTATCGCGTGTCCCGTGTCAGTGTCGGTGCAACATAGGCCTCATGTCACCCCCATCCTTTCCCTAATAGGAAGGATAAAATTATAAATAGATGATTTTTTTCCAAAGATACCCCGGCGCGCATGCAAAAATGTGCAAGCATGAAAATAAAAAAATACAACAGACTTTAGAAATAAAATGAGGTGGATATAGAATGCGTCTTCCCCTACTCTGTGTGTATAATCATGTGGTGGTTATGGTAGACTACGCCCCAGTGCGGGTTAGTAACATCCCTGATGTAGGGTAGACTACGGGGTGCACAAAACCTAGGCTCCTAGGGGAAAATGCACATGTGACACGCTAGCCCTAAAACCACATGCAATGAGACCGTCGGAAGTCGCAACAAATAAATTGAGCAATGATAATTTTCAACACCACGCAAATAATCAAGAGTGAAAACGATTATTCAATTTAGCAATTTTATAGGGTGTTCCTCCGCTCGGAGGGTCAAGGCCAAACGCGCGGTGAATAATTCCCCCTGCAAGTTAGTAGTGGATCTGGATATGTAGATCAGCGATCGAAGATGGAACCGGCGGCATGAAAATGATGGCGGTGGCTGTCCTCGGCGGTAAATGATGAGATCGGACGAGAAAAGGGTAGATCCGGCCACGTACAAGTAGATCCGGGCCGGGAAGGGTGGATCCGCTATGTAGGGTCGGATTCGGGCGAGGGAAGGGTGTGTGGATGGTGGAAATAACGGATCGGGGCTAATTCTCATATCTGTATTGATATAGAGAATTAGGGCGGTTTGAAGGTGGTTCCAAGAAAAGGAGGGGAGGAGATGGTCGGTCGACGGTAGAGAGGGGGCTGCCGGCTGTAGAGGGGGAGTGGGAGGGAGGCGGTGACTGGGGGTGGGTCTCCAGAGTATGGGAGGGGGCTGGGTGGTCGGTGAGTAGGAAGGAGCAGTGAGGGAGGCGGCCGGGTTGGCCGGCGGCTGCAGGAAATCCTGCACAGTAGACCTCCGTTTAGGGGGCTGCAGCGGGCGGAAGAGGTGTTTGAGGGGTGGAAAATGAAGGTTAGAGGTAGGGGAAGGGTTTAGGGAAGAGAAACCGACATAGGAGTCATCACCTAGGGCTCCACGGCGTCGACACCAATGGGTGATCGCTGGAATCCGGGAAGAAAAGTCTCCAAATTCTGCAATGCCTCCATTCAGCCCCCTAACACTTCTATTTATAAGAAAAACAAAGCTAGAGCTTCCCAGCAACGACTATGATAGGTCGGCCTAAAAATATAAACTAATATATGTTTTTGACTCGCGACAACGTGCCGGACGCAACTGCGGAATCGGATCAGCGATCCGATCAAGCCTTCTTGCGCGAATAAATGAACGTGGGTCCTGCCTTGCGGCGAACCCCTCCAGGTGCACGATCTGATGGGTCCCCATCAATCCCCCTTCCGGTTGAGATCAAGATTGTCCCTAAGCTAGTCATCGAGCAATGGGGGAGGGTTCACCAAGACAGACGTGGGCCACTAAACTATTTTAACTGGAAGATGTGGAAGACGTTATGAATTTGGGCTTCCAGTGGAAGTTGAAAGCGATACATGCCCTGCCCAATGCGTCGGAGGATCTCGAAGGGTCTGTAGAACTTAGGGCACAACTTGTGATATGGGGTCCGTGTTGTCGAGGTCTGACGATAAGGAAAGCACTTAATCCACATCCACTCCTCCGAAGCAATGGCTAGCTCGTGATGACCCCAAATGTAAGTAGTCTCCATGCACGCCTGAGCCTGAAAGAGGCACTCCCGGGCAAGTGAGAGAATCTGGTCCCGATCTTGAAGGTCGCGGTCCAAGGCATCCATGTAGGTTGTGTTGCCCTCATAGGACAATGGGCGGGATGGATCCCGACAGTAAATCAGGCAGAAGGGCATCATCTGCAGCGACGAATGGTAAGATGTGTTGTAGCAATATTCCACCTATGGGAGTCAGCGGACTCAATCCTTGGGTTGATCCTCAGTGATGCAGAGCAAGTACATGTCCACTGTTTGATTGTAGACCATCATCTGGCCATCAAACTGCAAATGTTAGGCCGAATAGAAGGAAGTTTGGTGTTGTAGAGAGTAAAGCATTTCTACAAAAAGTTATTCATGAACACCTTGTCGCAAAGAAAATGTGTTTGGGGAGTCCATGGAGATGAAAAAACTCTGCGAAGAAGGCGCATGCAACCCCTTCAGCTGCCAGTGGCCTGCTCAGGGCGATGAAATGTGCCCCCTACGAAAAACGGTCGTCCAGCACCAAGAGAATGGACTTCACTCGCAAAGTAGGCAGTCCTTCAAAGAAGTCCATCGAGAAGTCGGCCCATATCTGAGTGGAGATTAATCGGAAGTGGCTGAAGAAGGCTTGCTGGAAGAAGATGATCTGTCTTGTGGCGTTGACAAATTGTGCAAGCGGCAATAAAATCCTGGACACTGCACCGCAGTCCCCTTCAAGGGAAGTTGGCATGAACGCGATGAAGGGTCTTGCGACCCAGCGTGTGGGCATTCACCACTATCTTATAAATGAGGAGAGAGGAAGGGAGAAAATACACTCGTCCCTTGTAGCGCACCAGAACCCCTTGCACCGTCCAGTTGGCGGGAAGGCGCCCTTCGGCAATCCGTGGACTGAGCTCCACGAAAGTGGACGAACCTTGTGTCTCCCACGCAACCGATGGAGGATCTTGAGGGTGAGCAAAGAGAGGGTGAACCGGATCCCATCCTCTCGGTCTTAGAGAGAGTTGCGGAGGCACGATTCAAGGTGTCAGTTTTATACTATAATCGAAAGTAGAAGCCCAAAGTTTGTTCACCTAGCATTGTTGGGGAGCGGTGACAAGACGCTGCTTCAGAAAGTACTTGAGGTTTAAATGGTATGCACAGATAAGAAAGTGTCTCCCCCATAAGTATGCCCGTCAGAGATGCACTGCCTTGGCGAGGCCGAACAACTCGAGCTCATAAGCTGGTAACTTTTGATGGTGAGCAGTCGTCTCACAACTAAAAAAGGCGAACGGATGGATTGCATGTTGTAGCATGGCACCACATCCATACCCCGATGCATCACACTCGACGAGGAACTCCTGAGCGAAGTTAGGTAGGGGGAGGACTGGGGCGGTGATTAAGCCCAGGTGGAGGGCCCAAAAGGCCCTGGTGGTGCGGTAACACTAGAAGAAGTCGTTCTTCATCAATAGCGCCACCAAGGTTTCAGCAATCTTATTGTAGCCTTGAATGAACCGATGGTAGTAGCATGTCAGCCCAAGAAAGCCCTGCAACTCCCGAGGGAACTAGGGCCTGGCCAGGCTGTCACCCTGTAAATCTGTTTGGAATCTGCAAAATGTCAGTGATGTGGATCACATGACCTAAGTAGGCCGCGATGTCAGTCCCAAAGGAGCATTTATCCCTCTCCAGAAATAGTTGGTGTCAAGTGATCTTCTATTACGAAGACATTTTGAAGATGTTACAAGTGATCTTCTATTACGAACAAGATTCCTTTATGCGCAATTTAACAAAACAAAATTGCATTAACATAAATAATAACAAAGAGATACATGAGAGGTAGAAAGGAAAGTTCCAAGAGATAGGAAGAGATCTAGAGAGTCCAAAACTTCTATAGATGAGGGAGGACATAATACAACAAACATGATAATTAACATAACTAATACAGTATAATATAACTAGCATCTTCGAACGGGCTTCACCAGTTCCCAATGCATCACTGCGGCCTTCGCCCGCTTGGCAACCACATTGGTCGTGGGCAGCAACATGTGTCGTGGGCGGCGATATTGGTCGTGGGGGTGACATTGGTCGTGGGTGGCTACATTGGTCGTGGGCGGCGATATTGTTCGTGGGCGGCGACATTGTTCGTGGGCGTCAACATTGTTCGTGGGCGGCGACATTGTTTGGAGGCGACGACAATGTTCGGGGGCGGCGACATTGTTTGGGGGAGGCGACATTGTTCGGTGGCGACGACATTCGTCGAGAGTGCTTGTTCTCGATGCAGCATTGCGGTTGCGCCCGCATCCAAACGTGCTTCGCCCGCAAACCAAAGACACTAGTCGTGGGCGGCAACATTTGTCATGGGCGACGATATTGGTCATGGCGGCGATATTGGTCGTGGGTGGCGACATTGGTCGCAGACGGCGATATTGTTCGTGGGCGGCGACATTGTTCGAGGGCGTCGACTTTGTTCGGGGGCGGCGGCATTGTTCGAGGGCGGCGGCATTGTTCGGGGGCGGCGGCATTGTTCGTGGGCGTCGACATTGTTTGTGGGCGGCAACATTGTTTGTGGGCGACGACATTGTTCGGGGGCGGTGACATTGTTTGGGGGCGGCAGACGACAGTATTGTTTAGGGGCAACGACATTGTTCGGGGGCGACGATATTCGTCTGGCGAGAGCGGCGACATCAAATCTCACACTCGATATTGTGAGAACTGTGATTCAAGTAACTTAATCTATAGTCAAGTAAAAAAACTTCATAATACGATGAGAATTCTACAAATCACCAAAAAAGATAATAATATGATGATGATAATAAGATAGTTTGACATTCAATTTGAATTATATCCTAAAGATTACAACTGCATTGAATGGGACTGTGGCTACGCTCGTGCTCGATGATATTGGGAGGCCTTCGGTCGCATCCAAGGGGGCTTCGCCTGCCTCGACACGGGCTTTGCCCGTACCCTCCAACCTGCCCCCTTCACATGGCCTACGCCTGTACTCGATGCTCTCGGACGTCCTTTAGCCGCATCCAGGCGGGGCTCGCCCGTGCCCCCCCCCCCCCTGTCGGGCTTCGCCCACCCCCTTCGCACGGGCTATGCCCGTGCTCGATGCTCTCGGGAGGGCTTCGGCCGCCTCCAGGCGGGCTTCGCCTGCCCCCGGCGAGCTTCTTTAAAATTATTGTGTCTTTTATTTGTGCTTCTTTTAGTTTTATTTTATTTGTGTAGAATTTTATAATGATAATAATTAAATATTGCTTTCTTTTTCTTTTTGTTTTCTTATTTTTTTCGAATTTTATAATTATAATAATGAAATATTTTAGATCTTAAGGTCGGGACAGAGACATTAAAATTCGATTACTTGGAGGAGGGGTCACGGGAGGTGTTCTCTCTACCGTCCATGGCGGGGGGGCGGCAGGACGCGAAGGCGGAGCAAGGCAGGCCGGCAGATGTCAAAAAGTGGGCTTTGAAGGCGTTGATGCGCCGGAGGGAGAGGTCGATGGTGGCGCTCCGAAGAAAGGCCTCCGGCGAGATCCCACATGTAACGACTTCATCCGTTCATATAGTATATACTAGAAGGTCCGGCCTGGGCCCCACAGCATATACCACAAAACAGGCGGCGAAGTCACGGAGTGATACCAGAGTTGCGCATTCTAACTCATTGCATTCTAGCGGAAGCCTATAACACACAACGGAACTCTACACATGAATATCCACCACATAAATATCCACATTGATATATAAACAGGAATGTTTATCAAATACAAAGTCAGTTGGCCTTATGGCCTTACAAGTCCTTTTACAACAGTGGCTCCCAAACATTGGCGCGCAGGGCGGCCACATATAAACAAAACACAGCATTTTCAACATAGCTTTCGAGGACTAGCGGCAGCAGCAGCAGCAGAGACGTCAACTTTTATGTGTCCCGCTTGGTTCTTCAACACCTGCACAGGGTCAGCTCACCCATCGGTGGCAAACAAGGCAACGGTCAGCGTTCAGCTGACCAAATTATAACGACCCTACCCCTTTCCCGGGGCAGTGACATTCCTTCCCTGCAGGCATAGCAATTCTCATGCATATATATATTCAACACATATTGTGCACTCACGCACAAACATTCCATCACCACCATTAGCCACGCGGCCCGACGATCTGTGCCGGCTCTCCTCCTCCTCCTCCTTCCTATCTCTCTCTCTAGGTTTGTAGAAAGAAGATCACTTAGGACAAATGAGAATCTCATCTCATTTCCCGGCCTTAAGGTAGGGAGGAAGAATCTGGGTCATCAGATCCCAGCTGAAGAAAATGGACGGCCACGATTTTGCCATCAAAGGCTGAATTTTTGTCTGGCACGGCTTGTGACACGCCCGTGTCACAGGCCGTGTACCTTGAGCGGCACACAACCGACTTATCCAGACCAGTACACGGCTATGTGACACGCCCGTGTCACGGGCCGTGTCACCTGACACGCCTTCAGACACGCCGTGTCTGTAGCCGTGTACTTCAGGATGCACAAAACCAACTTCAACCCGATCGGGACACGGCTAGTGACACGCCCGTTTTACAGGCCGTGTACCCTAAGACGCTCTCGTGTCGTGCTCGTGTTCACCCGGCCTCAATGCCTTGGGCACATCCAGCAAAGGACATAGGCTTGTGACACGCCCGTGTCATAGGTCGTGTGCCCATACACGGCAGCAGACACGCCCCAGCTCAACTTCGTCGAATGAAGTTCGTCGACCAGAGGAGGACACGGCCTCTGACACGCCCGTGTCAGAGGGCGTGTTCCCTCATTTTTCGTAGAAACAGTCTTTCGTCAATCACTCGCCGGCTGCTCACCCGAGCAGGACACGCCCTGGGACACGCCCGTATCCCAGACCGTGTCACCTAACTTTTTTCCAATCCTGGGATTTGGGGTGTTACAACCTTCCCCTCCTTATAATAAATTTTGTCCCCGAAATTTGCACACAGGAAGGTAATCAACCACAAGATGTTCTATTCCAGAATCGTTTCATACAACTTGACACGCACTGCAGAACAGTTACATAAAGAGCTCGGGAAATTCCGTTTGCATGGTTTGCTCTGTTAGCTATTCACGATCGCAACTGTCCCACCGGACTTTGACCATCCCGATTGATTTGTTCCGCAACTGTTTATCGGCACGATCCTCGATCCAAATGGGTCTAATCTTCGTCGTTAGCCCATACTCCATCGGCACACGATCAGTCTCGATCACTTCAGCTGGATGATTGACGGCTTTCCGAAGCACCGAGATGTGAAACACATCATGTAATCCACTCAAGTCTGCCAAAAGAGCTAGCCGATATGCAGCTTCCCCAATTCGTTCCACCACCTTAAACGGACCAAGATACCTCGGACTCAACTTTTTCAGTCATCGAATCCTGGACACGCCTTTGAAGGGTTTGATCTTCAAATATACTCAGTCGCCCACCGCGAACTCCACGTTCCGGTGCTTGGCGTCGTAGTATTTCGCTTGACGATCATGGGCTATCAGTAGCCTCTCTCGGATAGTGTGTATCGTCGAGTTAGCTTCCTCGACTTCCTTACGCCTATACACTTTGGATTCGCCTGCTTCTGCCCAAGCTAACGGTGTACGGCACTTCCGACCATACAGAGTTTCAAACGGTGGCATACCGATGCTCGCTTGGTAGCTGTTATTGTAGGCAAACTCCACCAGATAGAGATGATCTTCACATCTCTTACCAAAATCCAGGGCGGACATTCGGAGCATATCTTCCATCGTTCTGTTGGTCCTCTCAGTTTGGCCATCCGTTTGGGAATGAAAGGTCGTACTGAACGTCAATTTCGTGCCCAACAGTTGATGGATTAGCTTCCAATCAGTCGATGTAAAGCGCCCATCACGATCGCTTGCAATGCTACGAGGAACACCATGTAGCTGTACAATCTGCTCCACATAGAGCTTTGCCAAACTCTCCACTGAATCGTCGCGTTTGTTCGGAAGGAAGTGCGCCACTTTTGTCACTCGGTCTACAATCACCCAGATTGAATCATTCTCGCGCTGAGATCTCGGCAACCCGTGCACAAAATCCATTGAGATATCATCGAACTTCCATTCCGAAATCGGCAACGACTTCAAGAAACCGACAGGCTTCTGGCATTCCGCCTTTACCAGCGCACAAGTCTGGCATTTGGCTACGTAATGAGCGATATTGTTCTTCAATCCTGGCCACCAGAACAGCTTTTTCATGTCCCTGAACATCTTTGTACTCCCAGGTGAATTGAGTACTCGTAAAGTGAGCTTCGTACATTAACTCTTCTCGCAATTTACCCATACTCGGGACGCACAACCGGCCCTCTTTCCGCAAAAGGCCGTCATCCCAGGAAAATTTGCCATCGGGCCCGTCCTTTGCATAGCGTTGGAGACTTTCATCCAGCTATGTCGCCCTTGTCGGCGCCCTCCGACTCAAGGCATCAGCGACCACATTTCCCTTCCCGGGAATATAATGGATCGCAAAGGTGTAGTCCCCAAGGAACTCCAACCACCTTCGTTGTCGCATATTCAGGTCCTTCTGCTCCAACAAGTATTTTAGGCTCTTGTGGTCCGTATAGATATCTACTTTCATGTCATACAAATAATGTTGTCATAACTTTAGTGCAAAGATCACCGCCGCCAACTCTAAGTCGTGGACAGGATAATTTCGATCATGCACTTTCAATTGGCGTGAGCCATAAGCAATCACTTTCTCATTCTGCAGAAGAAAGCAGCCTAAGCCGCTCCCTGAAGCATCACTATAAATCTTGTATCCGCCGGTACCACATGGCGAGGTCAACACAGGTGTCGTGGTCAGCCGACTCTTCAGGTCTTTTCAAAAGCTCGTGCGCACTCCGGCGTCCAAACGAACTTCTGATCCTTTCTCGTCAGTGTGGTCAGAGGCAAAGCAATCCGCGAGAAGTTTTCAACAAACCGTCTGTAGTAGCCCGCCAGTCCATAGAAGCTCCTGACTTCGGCCACCGAAGACAACACCGGCCACTCTTGTATGGCCCTTATCTTCGACGGATCCACTGCGATGCCCTCTTCCACTTACCACATGGCCTAGAAAAGCCACCGACGATAGCCAAAAATCGCACTTCGAGAACTTGGCATAGAAGCTTATTGTTTCACAAAGTGTGCAACACCAACCGCAAGTGGTTTGCATGATGAGCTTCAGATTTCGAGTACACCAAGATATCGTCAATGAACACAATCACGAACAAGTCCAGGTACTCTCGGAATGTTCGGTGCATCAGATCCATGAATACCGAGGGCGCATTGCATTGCCCAAACGGCATTACCGTGAACTCATAATGCATGTACCGTGTTCCAAATGCGGTCTTGGGAATGTCTCCTTCATGTATCCTCAACTGGTAATACCCAGACTTCAAATCCAATTTCGAGTAGACGGTTGATCCCACCAGCTGATCGAACAACTCATCAATCCACGGAATCGGATACTTGTTCTTCTTGGTCAGCTTATTCAGTTCGTGGGAGTCAATACATAACCGCAAGCAGCCGTCTTTCTTTTTCACAAACAGAACAGGTGCGCTCCATGGTGACAGACTTTGGCGTATATATCCCTGCTCCAGCAATTCTTGCAATTGGATTTTCAACTCCGCCATTTCCTTTGGCGCGATGCGATATGGCGAGCGGGCCACAGGTTTCGCACCGGTCACCAACTCAATCGTGAAGTCGATATCCCGCTGAGGTGGTAGCACAGGAAGATCCTTAGGGAACACATCTGCAAACTTCGATACAACCGGAACATCGCTCACACCGGCCATTGGCTCAACAACCTGAATTAGCGTGAAGTATAACTCTGCGCCCTTCCGAACAGCCTTAACGACTTGGAGTGCAGACATCAACGTCCCGCCCACTCCTCGCATCCCTGCGAACTTAGTCTCCTGCTCGGTATTCTGGTCCAATGTGATCTCATTGGCATGACAATCAATATAGGCATGCTGCTCCGCGAGCCAGTCCATACCAAAGATCACATCGAATTCCGATATCGGCAGTACAGATGCAGTCAAACAGAACTCTCGACTTCCAATTTGAATCGCCACATCACAAGCCCGATCTGCGAGCATCAAACAACCATGCGGTAACACCACCCTGACGCTCTCTGTCTTCGCATGACTAGGTACTCCAATTCAAGCTACAAAGTCTTGAGACAGAAATGACTGTGAAGCACCTGTATCAAACAGTGCTCGCGTCAGCGTGTCCCGAATCATTACAAAGCTTGTGGCAACTGTATCACACACAAGCCACATACAAAGCATACAATAAAAAAAGCATGCAATAAGCAAAACAATGCAATAACTTAACTCGTACCTGTGACGACGTCACTCTGCTTAATGGCCTCCTGCAGGACAAGATTGTAGACTCAGGGCTGCGCCTGTGATGCAAAGGACTCCACCACTGCTTTTCCCTTCTCAGCATAGGACGCTCCCGCCTTCTTTTCTCCCTTCGGCTGAACAACCCGACAGTCACTGGTTATATGCCCCACTCGTCCACAAGTAAAGCACGTACGAGTTTCTGGCCGTGACGTGGCCCCCGACGTTGCACCCAATGCAACCGTAGAAGGAGCTTGTCCTGCCTTGACCTCTTGCCCACTCTAACTTTGTCACAGCCAAGGCCCGCTTCCCTTGCATCCTTTTCATTTCCTTTTCCAGCGCACACGCAGTGTCAACCAACGCCTGGAATCCTTGGTTCACTGAACTTGAAAGCAAGAATCGTAACTCATCTCGCAAGCCTTCATAGAACCGATTCGTTTTCCGCTACTCGTCGGCGAAGATTGAACCCGCATACCGTCCCAACCTCGTGAACTCATGCAGGTAAGTTTCAACACTGCTCTCTCCTTGCGTCAGCCTTTGGAACTCGTTTTCCATGGCAATGCGTTGTGCCGCCGGGAGGTGCTTTGCCAGGAACATTCGAGAGAACTCCTCAATCGATACTTATGTTAACGGCCTACCCGCTAAGTGGTGTACTTCCATCTCGTCCCACCATAAACGAGCCTCTCCTTCGAGTAAGAAGGTGGCTACGGTGACCATCTGATGCTCCTCCGTCCTAATCGCCGTCATTATCCGCTTGACGCGCGACAACCAATCCTCAGCCTGCGTAGGAGATCTCACTCCCGCAAACGTAAGCGGGTTAAAGCTCATGAACTGCTTCAACTGCTTCTCAGTTGCTCGAGGATCCACAGCCGCAACATGTTTTGGCCTCGCTGCAGCCAGTTCTGGCCTCAATGTCGGCTGCGCCTGCCCAATCGGTTGTGCTTGAATCATGGCAAACAAGGTCTCAGCAACTAATCGAACAGTTTCCGCAGAAGGGGGAGGTGTAGGCACCTCAGCTGGTGTCGTACTCTCATCAGAACGCTGGGACTCCGACTGCCCAGCACCACTTCGAGTCACCTATAGGTGAACAAGACACACATTAGCGACCTCACACAAGCAATAACCACAAAATAGGAATGCGCAGGTTCCTCAAACACATGTATTTGCATTCCTAAAGTGGGCATTCAAGAGTTCATTAGTGTTCACGCGTTTCGCACGTACACGTGCTCGCCACCCCACAAAAGAATTCGACCACGAATTCGAAAGGGAAAGACCGAGACAGCTGATACCAAAAATGTAACGACTCCATCCGTTCATATAATATATACTAGAAGATCTGGTCGGGGCCCCACAGCATATACCACAAAACAGGCGGTGAAGTCACGGAGTGATACCAGAGTTACGCATCCTAACTCATTGCATTCTAGCGGAAGCCTATAACACACAACGAAACTCTACACAAGAATGTTCACCACATAAATATCCACATTGATATATAAACATGAATGTTTACCAAATACAAAGTCAGTTGGCCTTATGGCCTTACAAGTCCTTTTACAACAGTGGCCCCCAAACATTGGCGCGCAGGCCGGCCACATATAAACAAAACTCAGCATTTTCAACATAGCCTTCGAGGGCTAACGGCAGCAGCAACAACAACAGCAGGGACGTCAACCTTTATGTGTCCCGCTTGGTTCTCCAGCAGCTGCACAGGGACAGCCCACCCAACGGTGGCAAACAAGTCAACGGTCAGCGTTCAACTAACTAAATTATAACGACCCTACCCCTTTCCCGAGGCAGTGGCATTCCTTCCCTGCAGGCATAGTAATTCTCATGCATATATATATTCATCACATATTGTGCACTCACGCACAAACATTCCATCACAACCGTCAGCCATGCGGCCCGACGATCCGTGCACTCAGGGCACATTCTTGGTGTACCGGCGAACCAGGGTCCCACCACCGTATCAGGGTCGAAACCCAACGGCAAAAGTTGAGCATTTACTCCATGGCATGCCGCCGGAGATTGTAGTCTTAATGACCCGGGATTGGCTCGTAGCCCCCCATGGTGTCGTGGCGCGCAGGCCTAAGACTCTCGCTATGCGCTCCAACAGACTGCACCTTCAGGTCTCACGTCGGACGGACATAACGCAGGTCGGATCATCCACCCATTGTTGCTCAAGTCGTCTTGTCATCACCGAGTACAGCGTACTCCCGGCTAAGAAAAAGGCGCAGGTCGGTTTCACCTTACCTGTTTGGCATCAAGCCGTAGGAGCTCTTCTAGCTAATACATAGCCCTCATGTCCTCGCAGGACTGGCTTCACAATCACAGGTTAGCTAGGTGTCACGCCCAGCGGTAGCGACAGACTCATTTTCCATCCTTAGCTCGAACCAGCATTTGCGGGTATTTTCTGGGCATTCACGCCAGTACTTCCTGCTATTATCCGTCACAGGCACAACCCACCAAGCATCACAAATATCACGAGTATTTTCCTGGATCTCCAATCCAGTACTTCCTGCTACTGTCCTTCACAGGCACAACCCATGAACATCACAATCAATACAAGGGTAATTTTCTGGACTACCACTCCAGTACTTCCTGCTACTGCTCTTCACAGGTACAACCCATCGACTCCTTAAACTACACGTTTCATCGCGGAGTCTTCTCCGGTGCGTATATGCAACATCACCAATCCAGACCAACCTGTCCAGATGGGCTTCACACAGCATACTTATTTCGTACTCAATTTCCGGATTTATATGCCAAATGATCGGGGATTCCATGAATCAACCCAAGGGACTCCCGTAACAAGCCACCCTCTGGTGGGGGAATCTTATGCACATGCCAAAAAGGAAGCCTTCACATGGCTAGGAAGAAAGGTCGTTACCCTTGACGATCGTTTCAGCGCCATGAACTCCTAGGCGGCTAGAAAGGACAGCAGCGGCTTTGTCTCCACAACGCTTGCCTCGGACCTCGAAACGGAACTCCGCAGCTCCACCGGTGGCCGGCTCTCCTCCTCCTTCTTCCTCTCTCTCTCTAGGTTTGTAGAAAGAAGATCACTTAGGCCAAATGAGAATCCCATCTCATTTCCCGGCCTTAAGGTAGGGAGGAAGAATCTGGGCCATCAGATCCCAGCTGAAGAAAATGGATGGTCGCGATTTTGCCATCAAAGGCTGAATTTTTGCCTGACACGGCCTGTGACACGCCCGTGTCACAGGCCGTGTACCTTGAGCGACACACAACCGACTTATCCAGACCAGTACACGGCTATGTGACACGCCCGTGCCACGGGCCGTGTCACCTGACACGCCTTCAGACACGCTCGTGTCTGTAGTCGTGTACTTCAGGCTGCACAAAACCAACTTCAACCCAATCGGGACACGGCTAGTGACACGCCCGTGTCACAGTCCGTGTACCCTAAGACACTCCCGTGTCGTGCCCGTGTTCACTCGGCCTCAATGCCTTAGGCACATCCAGCAAAGGACACGACCTGTGACACGCCCGTGTCATAGGCCGTGTGCTCATACATGGCAGCAGACACTCCCCAGCTCAACTTCGTCGAACGAAGTTCGTCGACCAGAGGAGGATACGGCCTCTGACACGCCCGTGTCAGAGGGCGTGTTCCCTCATTTTTCGTAGAAACGGCCTTTCGTCAATCACTCGTCGGCTGCTCACCCGAGCAGGACACGCTCTGGGACACGCCCGTGTCCCAGGCCGTGTCACCCAACTTTTCCCAATCCTGGGATTTGGAGTGTTACACCACATCTCTTTGTTCTTCCTTTGCAGATCCCCCCTCTTCCTCACCATCCCAACCCTACATTTCATTTTCATGGCTCAGCTCATCAGCAAAGGGCATTCTATTAGGCTTCACTGGACTGCTTTTCCATAGCTATTCCACAAGAAGACGATTCTCATCGCAACCTCCATGGGCATCGGTGATTACATACTCTGTAAGATCGGCCTTTTGGTGGATCTCAACCTCCCCGCTCCCTCTGACGAAGACCGCCGCAGCTTTGTCGTTTTCTCTAAATCATCCCCCAATTCCCTGTTTCAGGGTATCGGGATTTCTTTCGCCGGGCTGTGGATGAAATTTCCTGTTTCAGTCGTTGGCAGTCCACAACCGTAACCGTGGGAAGGATCCGATGGCCAAAAAAGAAAAGTTTTGTTTTAAACTATTTGAGCGAATGGTCAATTTGGTGTGCTTTCCCAATATGCATATTTGTTTATATAATAAAGATATAATAATACTATTAACTAATAAATTAATAATATTATATTTCATCATGAATATATCATGGCGGCTTCCATATGCGAGCGTCCATGGTGTAGATGAGGAATGCTTGTTCTGACAATTAATTGGGTGTAACATTATACCGCCCTTGAAAATTAACCTTGCCCCCATGGTCGAACTTTAAACTTTTGTCTGGGCCTTTAAAAATCTTGATGGAGTACAATATACGAGAAAATGGAGTAGAGGACACCTTGCCCTCATGGTCAAGCCACCAATATTGCTTGGGAGCTGGAATAATGGCGTCAGCTAGCACGAATGGAATGAGAGAAACAATATGGAGTGCACGGATGGGGGGCTCGAGATAGAAAAAGGAGATGGAGTGTCGGCGTGGACGGAGGAGAACGAAGCCCAAAATCTGGAGGTGTCACCATCACAGAAGGAAGCAAAGCTTGCGTGACTCCAGCAGATGGGAGGATCGAGAGCGTGCGGATGGGGAAGCGACAAGAATGCCCGCATGCGTGAGTTTTCATTGCCGGAAGCGACACAGCTGGCATCGAAGCTGTGGAGGTGGGGCTCGAGGGGTTGTGATGAGGTGGTCCTGGAGCAGTGCGACGGAGATAAAATGAGAGGTGCAGGCGGAACGTACGACAGGGAATGGGTAAGTCGAGCAGCACGCAAGACGGGATACAAGAGTGTCGGCGATGTCGAGCGGAGAAGATCGAAGCTAGTGCAGAAGTGGATGGGTTGCTCGGCTGGCTGGACTGCGCAAGGTGTTGTTTCAAGCGTTGGGGTAGGAGCAGGAGGTTCTCTAGTGGTAGGTGTGAAGACATCATTTTGTCGTTCCATAGCGAGGCTCACCGTGGGTTCATTCGCAGTTACGAGACAATCAAGCACATCGCAGTGATCGATTTTGCTAGTGATGAAGAAGGGAAAAGTGCTCGGCGACGACAAGGGCATCGAACTAAAGGGAGTTGTCGCTGCATGAAATTGAGGGAGTTCGTCGAGCCAATTGATTTTGACTTCGAGAAGGTGCGCCATGGCGAGGAGGTTGGCGAGCATAGTGGTTTGTCGATCGAAGCACGTGCAGACGGAGATGGTTGTTGAAGACATGGTCGGAGAGGAGGCGTTCCAAGCAGTGGGCGAAGGGATCACTGGTGAGATTCCGGCAACGAAAACCGCGACCAGAAGGTGGCAGGTCAGACCTTGTTATGAACAAGATTCTTTGATGTGCAGTTTAGCAAAACATCATTGCATTAACAATCATAATAATTAAAAAAAATTCATGAGAGGTAGAAAGAAGAGTTTCAAGGGAGAGGAAGAGCTTTAGAGAGAGAGAGAGAGAGATTGGAGAGAGTCCAAAACTTCAGTATACAAAAGCTCCCTGACACTTAAGTCATTCTCCATTACATAGTTGAGGGAGGCCATAATACAACACAGAAGATAATTAATATAATTACTATAATATAATTAATATCATAATATTATTAACTAATTAATTAATAATATTATATTCCGTCGTGAATATATCATGGAGGCTTCCATATGCGAGCGTCTGTGGTGTAGATGAGGGATATCCGTTCTGACGAATATGTGAACGTAACAACTTCTCACATCTTGCTATACACTAAAATATCATGAAAGAAAACAAGAACATAACAACGGAGAAGCTCATGGAATACCTCATTCATCATGTATTTGAAGGTAGATGATGCATTGGTGAGCCCAAAGGGCATCACTATAAACTCAAAGTGCTCTTGATGAGTGTGAAAGACCATCTTCTCCATGTCAATTGGGGTCATTTGCGCTTGGTGGTAGCCCGAGCAAAGGTCAAACTTGGAGAAAACTTTGGCTCCACGGAGCTCATCCAACAACTCCTCTGTCACTGAAATTGAAAATTTGTCCTACAATGTCTTGGCATTCAACTCACAATAATCAACACAGAACCGTCTGTACTAAGAGGGCAAGGGAGGAAAACGACGAGATGCTATGACGAATGATGTCCTGCTATGACATGACACTACATTGAAGCTCGATCTCATCATTCTGTCGAAAAGGGCAGTGATATGGCCACACCACAACGGGAGAGGTGTTCGGTATGAGGTAAATGCGGTGGTT
Organism: Platanthera guangdongensis; assembly: GCA_039583875.1. NCBI lineage: Eukaryota > Viridiplantae > Streptophyta > Magnoliopsida > Asparagales > Orchidaceae > Platanthera > Platanthera guangdongensis. The sequence goes on along the minus strand of CM077154.1, from coordinate 92,211,242 downwards.
GTGCCGGCACGGTTGAGGATGTCCCTGAGGAGGAACTAAGAAGTCCTCAAACTCTCCTACTAAGTGATCAATGTTGTTGTACAAGTCTCTCCTGGGAGATAAGCAGAAGGCCCAATGTGATTTGGCCATCAAACAACCCTACCATATTGTCCTTTCGCCTCTCTGATGTCATGTCATGGTGAGGCGATCAAAATCCCACATCAGCGCCCTAAGGGTGCACAACCAGCAAATACCCAAGACCACCTCAAAGCCCCAGAGAGCAATCACTAAAAGTTCCACCTTGGAACGGTACCCTTCCACGACAATTGGCAGTGCCTGGCAGATACTTGGGCACTCCATAGTACTCTCGTTGGCCACAGTGACACTCATACAGGGGCAGTCGTCACTGTCAGATCTTCTCGCTAATGAAGTTGTGTGTGCTCCCAGTGTCCAAGAGGGCTATCAAGAGATGATCATCTATAAGAATCAGAATCTGAAGGGACGCCCCTGAGTGTGGCCCATCAATAGCATGAAGTGAAATCTCAGGATCCGTAAGGTCATCCTCGTCTCCCTCCTTTGATGGGTCGTCCATGTCTAAAAAGAACAGGTGCATGCATCTGTGACTACGTGAGTAGGTTTCATCGCAATTGTAACAAAGCCTCTTAGTGTGGCGGGCCGCCATTTCCTGGGATGATAGACGATAAATGGTTGGCTGGGGATGATCTCCTTCCCTTTAAGGGCGGGGGTGACTGCAAGTTGTGACGATGGTCCGAGCCCATAGGATGGTTCCTCCCCTCCACGGCGATTGTTGTAAGGAAGATACATTAGTAGGCGTTTCTCGCAGAAGCAGGGAATACTCATAGTAGTGGTAACATCGACCGGTGTATGAGACTACACGTCGAGATGAAGACGCTCATGGAGGTCTGATGTAAATATGGGCACCTGATGTGTCGGTGACACTGACGTGACAAGCGAAAACCTGAAACATCTCGAGATAGTCAACTAAGGAGCCCATTTACTTGAGGGACGCAAGGTCGCCAATGGAATTGCCATGCAAAGAGGGTCTGAACTGAAGATTGTGGTTGCTCTTGAACTCTTCCTAATTCAGAAGGAGCCTCTCGCACTATAACTGCGAGTACCATAGTTGTGTGGAACCCATTAAATGAAATGATGCGGCAGTGATTCAGTCTTCCCACGGTGTACGTTAGCACATAAAAAACTGCTCACGAGTCATACATGTCAAGGGGTTTTCACGATCGTCGAAGACCGGGAAATCGATTTTAATGTAGCGAGGAACACCGATACTATCGAAATGGTGAGGATGAAGGATTGGCTGGTGGGTCTCTGCTGCCCCCACGTGAGAGGAAGCTGAAGGGGCTCGTGGTGGTGGAGGAGAAGAGTGATCGAGATTGATGCGGGTCGTTAGGGCCTCTAGGGCATTTGAATGCTTCGTCATCAGTTTGTCGAACATCTCCATCACTTGGGCAGTGGAGACGTGGGTGTCCCATGGGAATGGGCGGTGGCATGGGCAAAGCGCAGTGGGGGTAGGGAGGAGTTTGGAACTATCTTGAATGGGGGTGGAGGCCGGCGAAATCGCCCCAGGAGGAGGTCAGACGACGCCTGGCAGAGGGGCAAATATGCAAGGTCGAAAGTGTCGATCAACTGCGGCAGGGATCACCTAGACACAACAGTGTTGATCGGCTCAGGTAAGGCACGCACGGGAAATGGGACGTCAAATAGGGCCGGCACGGGGAGCGGAGGTGGCGAGGCCACAAGCACGTCTGGCTCTGTTACTAAGGCTCCATTTGGCACGATGGTGGTGTTCATGAACATGAGGGTTAAATTGTCATTAGTTAACACACACCTAAGAAACTTCATCCACTTTTATGTTCAAACGGGTGAAGTTTGTTAGGTGATCCTTAACGAATGACGGTTTAACCCATGTGTTTATGACCTCCACCACCATGCCAAACAGAGCCTAAGATTATAGGAACGCCCGCCTGAGATCTGGTCTGTGGTCGGAAGAGATGGAAGTCTTGAAGGATTTTGGAATTCCCCATTCTAGACCTGCTATAAACTATGTTTGACACTCGAGGGAGGAGCCAGGCGGACGGGGTGGAGGAATCATGCGGCTGGCGTGGTTGCAATTAGGGCACGGGAGAGAAAGATGGAGAGAACGAGGGAGAGAATTAGAGAAGTAGAAAAAATATTTGATTAATTCTTTGTCGGACTCTGTCCTGAATCCTGATGGGATCAAAGTTATCGAACGAGCCAACCCGTATTGGAGCCCGGTTGGGTTTACATTCATAAAAAGAATTAGGATTGTCGTATGAAAATTTTGAGTTTGTAGTCGCGTTCGTAGCGTCGACGGCTCATCTCTTAATGCATTTTCATTTTTTTTTCGTGCAATATTTTTGTATCTTTTATGAGTTTTTGTGTGAAAGAAAGGGGTTAGATCTGATTACTCTAGAGGAGGGCTGAATAGAGTATACTAAAACTTTTTGGCTGTTTAAGATTGTTATATCAGAGTAATGTATGATACTAGTAGTAGTAATAGATAAAAAGAAAATGAACTAAACTAAACTACCACAGCACAGCAATCTAAACTATCACAGCACAAAAATTTTATAGTGGTTCCCCAACCTGGGTACATCCACTTTTCTACCACCCTGGTAGGAATCCACTAGCAGGTTTTTGATCAGGTGACTGCCACCTTTGAGCTTTTGATCAGCTGCCCAAAAACCAAATAAACTTTTGAAGGGAGTTAATAAACCCTTTTATACAGTAGGGGGGAGAAAGATTGATGGTGTCTTATCTTTCTCAAACAACTAATAATACAAGTGGATTGTTGTTGTCAAGGCTTCTCCAGAAATCACTTGAAGCCTTGCACAGGGTGTAGGTCTTCTTCCTAGACTTGAGATGATCCAGGAACTCCTGACTGATTTGAATATGTTGTCCTTGGATGCTCCTGTAGTGGAAGTTGAAAAAGACTCTTGATAGTGATTCGTGTTCTTCTTCTTCAGTGAAATCAAGGAAAAACAAAACGTTTTCTGCATTGAGAATGCCTAAGAGATTTTTTGTATGTTCTCTGTCTATTCTCTGTGTTGTATTCTCTTCTTCTTCCTTGTTCCTGTCGACTGATAAGAGAAAAATCTCTTTTTATTCTCTGTAGAAATTCTCCTTTGAATTTTGAATTCTCTGCATTAATTACCAATGGCCTGGAGAATGAAAATCGGCTGGAGAATATTTGCATTGATGAGTTTCCTTAACTGTCTCAATTAATTAAGCAAGTAATTAACCTGATGAAGAGCATAATTAATGCTGCCAAATAACGGCTATATTCAGAGAATATGTGCATTAATTACTCAGGAAATTATTGTTAAATAATATATGAAATATGGACAAAAAAGATGGAAAATTCTAAGTCTGGAACTGCACAGAAATCGTCGACCATAGAACAGATTTCGTCGACCTGAGATCCAAGTTCGTCGAGCTGAGAAATCCTGTTCGTCGACCTGAGAAAACTTGTTCGTCGACCTGAGATCTAAGTTCGTCGACTTGAGCTCAGCTAACTGCATTTTATGAATAACTTGTCAATTCTGCAGTCCAAGTTCGTCGAGCTGAGATTCTGTCTTCGTCGAGTTGAGTTCAGAGAAGATATTCTGGAAAGAATGTGTTGAAGTTGAAATCCAGACTTCGTCGACCTGAGCTCGAATATCGTCGAGCTCAACTTAGAGAATTAACTCTGAATTCGTCGATCAGCGATCGACGATCGTTGAGCTGAGTTCGACGAACGTCGAACTTATTTACTGAACTTGATTTTCTCGAAGTCTTGAATCATCTGAGGTCATCTGCTGGCTGGTCCATGTATGGTTGAACCTAAAGACTTAGCCTAGACTCTAGGACTCAAAACACATGACCCTGGCTATACATTATGGGTCAGTCATCCTAGTTAGTGAACCTAGCACAAATCCAACTAGGGATCCAACATTGTGTCGAACAATCATTGTCGTCCGTTGTTTTCCTCTTGGCTTATAAATATGGGATTTGGGGTTCATTTCAAGTCATTGCAGAATTTCGAGAGAAATTTCAGATTTATGCGATCCCTCCACGGTGTTGATGCCGTAAAATCAAGGTATCGAAGCCTAGAATTTCATTTTGTCTGTTCCCCTTCAAAAAGTGTCGATCCAAGCAGTTGCTGCCTTGTTTCTTGTAATTCATCCTTGAACTTGAATTTTCTACTTCATCTGTACCAATCCAGGCTGTCGCTGCCTTGTTCCATGTACTTCAGCCTTGAACGTGAATTTTCTAATGATCAACGTGGAATTCTTTCCTAGCAGCCAAATTTCTCATCTCCAACAAATCCCCAAACAGCCTAATTCCCCAGCCGGCCTGCAGCCCAGTGACAAATGCACAGTACCTACTAATAACTGGCATTGACTGCATTTGAGATATTATTTTGTAATAGTTTGTTCAATTTCCTTGCAACTAATAGAAAGATATATTCACCAAACATTTAGTCAGGGCAATATCATGTTCCGGTCCCGCCTTGGTGCCGCCTTGGTCGCGCATGTCGCGAACTATTTATCTAGTTTATTTTATATTTTTCGTATGCGTAATTGATCCTCCGTGTCTAAGACCAAGGAGGGGGCACTTTTATGAACTATTTATATGTGTGTGGTGTGTGCCAAGGGGACAAGCAAGAAGAAGTATTTTCATTTTATTTTTGTCCAATCCTCTCTCTAGTTCTCTTTCTCTCTCTACCATTCTCTAATTCCACAGAAAACCGCCCCGTCAAAAACCCTAGCCGCTCACGACCTGCACGGCGAACCCGCCGCTACCCATCGCGATCCCGCCAGCGCCGCTCCGTTGATCGACACCGCACGCTGCCGCCGCCATATCTCGCCGGACCACTCGCTCCTCCTCTCTTGAGGACTTCCCTCCTCTTCCCCCGCGCACACGCTCGCAATCTCGAGCCTGTAACATCTTGGTATCTGAGGGAACGACTCTCCCCACCGCCGATACTCCAGATCCGGCCAGTTCTTACCCTGATGTGGCCACCCACGACAACCCCGCCGGCCGCAGCACCCTCAGCGGATCCGACCGAGCTCCTTCGCGTCCACACGGGCCGATCTGCCTCGTACATTCGGCGGCAGCCTCCGTCCCGGCAGCACCAGCAGGCCCCGATGTCCGCCAACCCTCCAGCGGTTCCGACCAGCCGTCCCCACCTCGACAGCTAGCCACAAATCCTCCTCCGCGGCCATTCTCCTCAGATCCTTCATCGACGGGTGTTCCCTCCTTGCGGCCTCTACCGGCTTGCTACCGCCACCGGCTCGTCTCTTCTCCAACCCTTCCGGCGCCGACCACCCACCAATTTTTCTGCACGAAATGGCCGACCAGCCCTTCCTCTCGCAAATTTTTGAGTCCCTTGCCAAGCTCCTCACAGAAAACAACAACGTCCTCATTGTCGTCGTCACTACCCAACTAGCGGCGAACTGCCCGGCCCAACCGGCCACGGGCTCCTCCAGTGAAACGCCGATTCCGCAAACCCTGCCAGATTTTTTTCCCCCGCGGTACGAGGCCAACAGGGTGCCACGATACTTGCGGCTGGACTTTCCAATATTCAATGGCCACGAAGACCCCTTTACTTGGCTCTCTCGTTGCGAGCAGCTTTTCACCCAGCACACCCCTTGGGAAGAGAGGCTCAGCATTGCTGCCTTCCATCTGATGGGCCCCGCGCAACTTTGGTTTTCCCAACTGCAACGGGAGAAATCACTCCTCTCTTGGAAAGATTTCAAGGCGAACTGCACCCTCAGCTTCGGCCCACCCTTCCATAATCCCTTGGAGGATCTCATTTCCCTCCGGCAGACTGGTCCGATCGATGAGTACCTCAAACAGTTTCAAGTCCACCTGGCCCGCACTACCTCCGTTCTTCCAACACAACAGGTGTCAATCTTCACGGCGGGACTCCATGAGCGCTTCCGCATGAACGTAGAATTTCAGGCACCCGCATATCTGACCACTGCAATAAGTTTGGCTCACATTTGCGAGAAGCGTCTGCTTTTGGATCGCTCTCATCTACATCACCAGGACACTGAGGAGTCTAAGCGTCCACCGCGGCCTCTATCATCGACCACAGCTAGTCTCCTCGCCCCGGACCGCGACGCCGACCGCCCTGCTACCATTCGTCGACTATCGCCACAGGAGATGAATGACCGTTGTGCCAAAGGCTTCTGTTACAACTGTGACGAGCCATTTTTCCGTCGACATCACTGCAAGCCCATCTTCTAGTTGGAGGTAGACAACTCGGCTTCTGAACAGGATGCTGACACTGACACAAGAGATCCGACGTCGACCGTCACTACATACCAGGCTTGAGGGCAAGCTTGTCGTCGGGCAGGATGGGGATGTTACGGTCCCGCTTTGGTCCCGTCTTGGTCGCGCATGTCGCAAACTATTTATCTAGTTTATTTTATATTTTTCGTATGCGTAAATTGATCCTCCGTGTCTAAGCCCAAGGAGGGGCACTTTTATGAACTATTTATATGTGTGTAGTGTGTTCCAAGGGGATAAGCAAGAAGAAGCATTTTCATTTTATTTTTGTCTAATCCTCTCTCCAGTTCTCTCTCTCTCTATTGTTCTCTAATTCCACGGAAAACCCGCCCCATCAAAAACCCTAGCACTCACGACCTGCACGCCGAACCCGCCGCTACCCATCGCGATACCGCGCGATCCCGCCAGCGCAGCTCTGACGATCGACACCGCACGTCGTCGTCGCCGCCAAAGCTCGTTGGACCACTCTCACCTCCTATCTTGAGGACTTCCCCTGCGCACACGCTCGCAATATCGAGCCCGTAACATATTACTTTAAGAATGGTGTTATGGGCACACAAAAATGGATATGGGCACACCAATAAACTAGTAAAACCCTTTAAATCCTTATTTTTTTCATTTCTCTCAATGGGTGTCCACAACCCAGCTGATACTCCCATTTCCCTAGTCGCGCCTCTAGGATTTTCCCGTTGTTCAGCTAAACGTGTCCTTCCTCGCCATCGGCTGACTGAAATAACCCCCCCCCCCCCCATGTCGATTTCTCCAACCACCGGAGTTGGGTCATTCTTCGTCATTTTTTGGTGTTCCGAAGCCGCCTCCCTGCCATATTCAGCGACATTAGAGCTGACTAGCTGCCTATTGCGGCCCCGGCGGCCGGAGTTCCCTTCCACGAGCAGATATACTCCATTGCAGTCTCATAAACCTCATAGATATCTTATCTTGCCTCCCTATGTTCATTAATCATTAGTCACCTTCACGATCTGCATCTCAGTTTGTCTAAATTCTGAAATGTATAATGATAAATGAACTTGATAGTGTCTTTCTTTTCTGTGTCAGACATTCATCCGATGCCTTAACTATGGTTCACTTATATTGATAAATGATACTTGATAGTCATTATCAGTCTTAGGTAGTTAAATCCTAATTGAAAATCCTTCTTTAGTTTTGGCTGTTCTTACCTAGTCTGTTTCTTTAGTATTGATAAGATTAGTCACTTTCAATTTCAATTCCAAACTTCAAGTCTTTTAGTTTCAGAAATCAATGTATCTAAGTAGTTTTGCATGCCAGCTCCATTTGGAATATTAGATTTTACTCATTGTTCCAGTGAGACGATGATATGGAACAAATTGCGTGAAGTAATGAAACTGCAGAAGAGTGGGAGTTTGGATTTTACTCATTGTTCAGATGATAGAAACAATTTGCATGACGTAATGAATTTTTTGAATTTTCTTGTTTAATTGCTGAAATAACATTTTGTTGTGTCCATAGCGTTTTGGTGTACGTAGTGATTTTGGGTTGTACATAGTGGTTGGTTCTTCATAGTCATTATTGATGTGCCCGTAACGCCATTCTACTTTAATTGTCAATTGAACTTGTTCATTGCTTAAAACTTAATCTCAATCGTGCGTGTTTGCGTTACCTAGATTAATTCATAATTTTGTGGCAATTACTTGTCATCGCATGATCATTGCATCATCATTTTAGAATACCCTACATCACATACTCGCATTCACTAATTAGAGTTCCGTAATGGCACACACACACTCCATTTTCACATGTTCTGTGTCATGGCCTCCCCCATCCTTTTCCTAAGTAGGGAGGATAAAATTACAAATAGATTGTTTTTCCAAAGATGCCTATGCGTGCATGCGAAAACTGAGCGTACATGAAAATAAAAATGAAAAACATCGGAATATAGAAATAAAATGGCGGCGGATATAGAATGTGCCTTCCCAATCCGTGTGTCGTCCTACGGCGGGGATGGTAGGTTACGCACCAAGCTACCAACGCGGGTCTGTAACACCCTACTTTACATAAGGATCTATGGCTTGTAATAGCATTATTGAATGATTAATTGAATGGGTTGAATTTCAAATTCCCCTCAGTTCCCTTTTCTCGCCCTGTTTAAACCATTTCCTAAACACTAACTCATATTTAATTGAGATGCTAAAGCCTTGCATCACACTCAATCCGATCATTCAGATTTAAAAAACTCAGTAGACACTTATTTGTCATCCTTAGCTATTAAAGGCGCAAGGCGCACTAAGACGCAAAAGGGTCGAGCTTATGCGCAAGGATCAAAGTGCAAGTGCAGGTGCATGTCTGACGAAGGCAAGGCGCAATCACATCCATATTAAATAATTATCATTAAACATTAGTTCATCTTCCTGATCAGATTTTTCATTTATTCTACTCATTAATAATTCGTTACTATCATTTATCTCTTAAAAAATAAAATCAATGTGGTCACTAGAATTATATTTAACCCTTGACGCATCACTATATTTCACAAATACTACATCACGCAGAAATTATTGAATTCTTACATTATTTTTTTCTTTATTTTGAAAAAAAATGTAAATCCGAAATTTCACTCAGGTGCGCCTTTTATGCTCCAAAGGCACAAAAAAGGCGCACGAAAGCGCAGTCATGTAAGTCTGATGATCCTAGAGCCTTAGGCGCGCCTTTAACAAATTAGCCACCATCAGATTGAAAAATAAAAATAAGAAGAGTTGCATAAAATTATAAGTTTACCTGCGCATAATCCAAGCAGCAATACGAATGAGTATGTATCTTATTCTTCTCATCACCTTCCTTAACAGGTTGCTGACCATCAGCAGTAGCAGCAATTGCAGCATTATATATTTTCACACCCTTTGCAGTCTAAGATACAGAAGGCTTAATAATCAGAAGCAATAGAGATGGTAGATATCCACCAAAAAATATTAAAAAAAATCAGAAAAAGTAATCTTAAACCTTTTGGGGGAAAAAATAAAAACTACATTTAAAAAATGATCAGAAGAAAGAAATTTTATAAGATCCAGTACAAAGCTAATATTGCTTTTGACATCAAATCAACATATAGCAACTAAACACCAATATAAGAATTATTTAAGATTTCTCTAGTTACCTGACTGTCAATGATAACCAACTCATTCCTCACAATACATTTACAAGCCATTTCAAATATAAAATTTTGCTTTGAATTTCAAATCAGCATTATATTTATAGTACTTGATGCCAATTGTAATTAGACTATTATTCAAGTCATATTTGTAATACCCACCAAGGGCAATTGACTTTTGTGTCCTTTCTTATGTATATGTATGAATATAGGCTAGTATCAAAGATCATTATTGGATTATTACTTTCTACTTGGTATCAGAGTGATTTCTCACGCTCTCGTTGGTTCTCGTTGGTTCCCTATCTCGCATTCTCGCTATCGCCCGTCTTCTTCTATGCTCGCCTTCTTGCAGTGTCTGCTTCGCTCGTCAATTCCAGACATCGTTCCTCCATTGGTGATGACCGCATAGCGGGATCGGATCTGCTGTCGAGCCCGCGCATGCCATAGAGGCCCTCTTCGCCGTCGTTCGCTAAGGGGTTGAATCTGAAGGCTCCTGTTCCTCTGATGGTTCTTGTTATCTTCTGAAGTTTTTCCCGCAGCCTCGGTCAAAAAAATGATCCTTGGTGTCCAAAATCTGCTTTCATCCGCCGTCGTCGGTTGTTTTTCTCGGCAGTCTGCTGCTTTCTCAACCCATTTGTTGATCGGTTGCACCGTCTGTTGTTGGTTTCGTTGCTTACTTGTTTTTCGGCCACACTATCTGCAGTTCCTGCTGCTTCCTCAAGGTCGGATCAAGCTTCATATGTGGAATTCTTTCCCTACTCAGCATGTCTTTGTTGATTGGTCGTTGTTGACGTAGAGTGGGTATTCCGATTCCCATTAAGTTGTGCCAACATGGGTGATTCTTTCGTTACTTCACCAAGTGTGATGATGCCACAGATGAGTGCCCCTCAGAGGACTGATGACCACACTGGATCATTGAAAATTATCAATGTGCCACTTGATGGTACTAATTATCTCGAAAGGTCCCGACTGTGCAACATGTGCAACCATCAGATGTTCTGATACATTGATGGAACTATCATGGATTCATCCAAGACCGGTCCTTCTTGGAAGCATTGGGATTCGGAGAATTCTCATATCGACTCCTAGCTAATATATTCAATGTTCTCAAAGGTATATTGGAGTTATATGCTTATGGACTCTGTCTATGAAATCTGGACTCAGGCAAGCAAAACCTACTCACATATTGGCAGTTCCACCCAAATTTACGAGCTTACTCGTCGCATTTTGGAATTGCTCCAGGGATCCTTGAATGATTCAGCATATTTTTCGGAATTCGAACGAATATATCAGGAGCTGGATTTTTTTAGCACTTCACTCTTACTTGTACTACACATGTGATTCAGTTGCAAAAAAAGTAAGAACAACACCGCCGTCATGGCTTCTTTATGGGTTTGAACATAGTGTCAGATACAGTTCAAACTCATATTCATCATCGCTCGTGTTGGGGTGAAATTGTCTCCCTATGTCCCACAACAATAAAAATCAAAGATGGGTGTAAAGATTGTGAGTGAACGGTTACTTTGATTGTGAATAGTCGTGCGAGATCCTGGAGCAAGATGTCGTTGGATCTGGACTGAGCTAGGAACAGCGGGATCCTTGGACATGATGTCGTTGGATCTTGGATTGAGCGAGGGCCCACGATATCCTTAGACGGGATGTCACTGGCTCTAGGACTGGGGGTGGAATTGCAATACTCTGTGGAATATCGTTGAATTTCAGGTCGCTGTGGCCTGGAGAAAAGAAAGGAAGAAATGTTGCTAGCGTGGCAAGACAAGTACTTTCATCCCAGAAGCAAATTCCCCTGCAAAGGTCCATGTTTCGACCACTTCCGAGGATCGTGGGGTGGGCACCCCTTTCTGCGAGATTGCGGATTCAAACGTGAGTTTGAGTCCTTCGCTTGGTATATTTTACAAACCCTGCTTTGGTGATCCTGGATAGGAAAAAGCTAAAGAACTCACGAATACCGGTAGAAGCATTGCTGACTTGAAAGAGGACCGGGTGTAGCTTTTACAAATCTTTCCTCTTCCCAAGAGGAATACCAGGGAAGACGTGAAGGCTAACGCGAGAAGCAGCGAGATGCCGAAATCATCTTTGGAGATCGCAAGACTAACGATCGAGGAAAAGAAGAGGAAAAACTTCTAGACAAAGAGCGAGTTGATGGTGAGGCCGCAGAGCTTGCAAACGCAGAGCAAGATATCCTTGCCTTACAGCGAAAAGAGGCGAAGGCCGCAAAGAGGATCGAGGTGTTAAAACTTAAAAGGGAGCAAGACGTCTGGGATAGGATCAAGGAGGCGGAAGACCTGGTCTCGAAGGATAAGAAGGGTGCGGAGAGAAAAAGGAAAGAGGAAGAGAAGGCAACGAGTGCCAAGGGAAAAGGTGTCGGTGACTTGGGTGAGGGCGAGGAGAAAAGTGTCGTCGGTTCTGGTGATGCAGTGTCGGAAGACAAGAAGAAGAAGAAGAGGAAAAAGAATTCTCCAAAGAGGAAGACCTTAGTGTAGAAACAGGTGTGGCGCGGGGCTAGCGGGTCAATCCGCCAGGAAACCAGCAAGTACTCCTGCTGGAGAACTATCTCTCCCTTGGATAGATTCCTTCATTGTCCATGGTAAGCCTAGGGCAACTGCGGACGCTGGTCTCACTGACACCACTTTGGAAAAGAAAGCTCTTGATGTAGGGAAGGTTGTATCCTCCTTTTAAGAGCACAAAGGATTTGCCAACGGCAGACCCGTCTCTAGTGCTTAAAAAAGAGCTCGCTGACAAGCAGTTGCCAGTTAGTTGTGGAGAAGAGGTTGATCGAGATCGAGGTAAAGCAAAATGTGATCTCGCATGTCCAGATGATGAACGTGAAGCTGTCCCAGACACCAAAATGAGCATTATATACAATGAGGACGACGGAATCTTAGATGAAGCCGAAAAGCGTCACCGCTTGTTGAAGGTGAGGATTGAGAAGAAAAATCTCATTGATTCTGACCTAGCAAAGCCTACTACCTCCAAAAGCACGTCTGTGGGAAAGGGAAAAGTGCTACTCAATTTCGTGTCGGCACTTCCAGCAGGATCCGCCAAAAATGGAGAGAATTGATCGAGATCCAACGAGAAGAACTCACTGTCAGTGGTGTGGTTGATTTTGTGATTCCTGAATCGATTCCTCTCATTATTTTAAATGTCCTCCGGCATGTCCAACATGTCTTCCGAAATGTCTTTTTTAATGACAAAACGATATGTTTTTCTAAAAAAATATATCGTCTTTTTGTAAAATACAGGTCATCTAAAAAAATAGATTGTCTTTTTGTAAAATATAGGCTAACATGTCTGATATATCGACGGGGAAGACTTTTAGATATATTGCTCGTTATTTTACTTTTTGTTATATTAACATACTTGCAGCATATGTTTAAATCGCCTACATATATATTATATTATATATGTTTAAATCAATTAAATTTATTGTTTCGATTTCTAGTGTTTCATTCTTACAACCAATTCTATATAATTTTTTCATAATTTTTTAATTACATATTACAAAAAATATAAAAAAAAAGTAATACATTTATTATTTTATTTTTTGCATGTCTTTAATAAAAATTTATATGTTTGAAAAGACTTATAATCAATCAAATATTTTTAACTTTTAAATCTTCTTTATTTGTAATAAACTTATTGTTATCAAAATAAAAATATTGTATACTATTAAATATATTTTACAATGTATCATTTTATATATGTTGATAATATTTTATCTTAGATACAATTCGATTTTATTTTGTAATATAAATGACTCATTTTTTATCTATTTACTATATTATTTTTCTATTTTTATAACATATAATTATAATTAGTACACATAAAAAAAATTGTATTTATAAGACATGGAAATCCGATATTTTAAAATATCTCTGACATGTCTCTGACTTTCGACATCTGACATTTGAAAACTTAATCTGATATATCACTGACATCCAGTATTTACATCATTGATTCCGTGTTTGGGGAACTCTAGAGATACTCTGTCAGTAGAACCATTGAGATGTGATGGAGATCCCCCTCCTAATGATGCTTGTCATCCGACGAGTATATATGGTGGACCTTGCTTGTTCAGGTGGTTGCTAGGTGTAACGAGTGACCCTTTATCAAATTTAACACTTCCCTCTCCCGTCTGTAGGTGCAGGAATGCTCCCTTGCAAGATTGTATTGATCGTTTAAAAGAAGGAATCCAACGAGTACCTACTAAAAATGAAAACCTTTGGAGGCGGGCCGCTCGTCGGAGGAAAAGTTGGAGGTGCATGATAGGAGATTTCCTGACTTGAATACAAACGTATATCTCTATCTAATGAGGTTGCGTGACTGCAGGGTCTCTTGGAGAAGCAACGTCAGGCAGCCCCTACAACAAATATGGCTAGTCCCAATGCGTCGGTGGGCACTCGTCAGGAGAGGGAGGCTAGGAAGATACGCTCTCTTGTTATCATCTTTGATTTTATAGGGTGTGGGTGAACATTGTATCCTACCAGCTGTCGAGTATCGTTGCATTTGTAGTGTTTCTCTTCTCGTTCTGCAGGGCTAGTGAGTACTCCCGAACGATGATATTCTTGATTTCGGTGGAACAAAATTTATCCATGTGGGCATTTTAGTTTATGAGCGCTTTCTTTCACTTATTCTACTAGTGGATATTTGCTTTATGCATGTCATTTCCTATTTGGAATTATTTTCTGGTTCTCGCGGTACAGCTTGTTTTGATCTTCTGGACTTGTATTTTTCCTTATGTTGAGGTTGAACAGGTACTGTGAAATCTCGGCAAGCAGAAAGCGAGTTTAGGAGCCCGGGCATTTCGATTTTTGATGTAACTATTTATATAAAGGGGGCCCTCTCCATTCTGATCTCATGCTTCTGTCGGCTTTCCAAAGTCGTTGCAGTTGCAAGCACTTTCAGGGAGGTGTAGAGAGTATGCGGTGATGGGACCAAAACAAGCACTGGAAAAAGTGAAGGGTCCTTCTGAAAGGACTAAGATCGTTGAGCGTTTCAGGAAGCACATGTTCCCGACTTCAGAGGGAAACTTGAGAGAACTTGAAACTATCCTCACTAGATACCCTTTACCTACTAGGGTCACGCCGAGACTCTTGTCTCCCGACAAGAAGATAAACCATCCACCCGAGGGGGAGGTCGCTATCCCATTCGACTCTTTCACTTTCTCTTAGAGAAGGTCTCGTGGAGAATGAACGTCATATGAAACCATCTCCGGATGAGATCCACTGAGAGGACTATCTTTTGGGGGGGCAGCGAGTTCGGGTGTTGAATGTCCCTAATAAGCTTTCTTCCTGGGTGCGGCATTATGCATTCTTCAAGGAAGATCTTAACTCTCTCATCTTCAAGCCGTAGCAGAGAACGAAGAGAATGTTTGTGGTCACTGCCGCTATAGGGATCAAGATGGAGATAGCGAACTTCATTGCTAATAAGCCTCTGGACGTAAACTATTATGTCCTGAATAAGCAAGGTCGTGAGTTTTCATCCTGCTAAAGGTGAGAACACATTGATCGAGTACTAGCTGTCCAGGTTTCAGCGAGTGCTGACTTTTATCTTTTGTTGTAGCTTATCTTGTCCTCCCGCGAAATTTCCCTTACTGCTACGCGGGGTATTTAAATCCAGAGAGTGGCCCAGCAGAACTTGTAAAGAAAGTGGCGGCGAGAAAAAGGAGGCAACAGTACTTGAAGAGAAATCGGAAGGAGATTTCGGAGGTTGGCGAGTCCTCGTCAAGGCGAAGGACGTGATCTCAAATAACTAAGGGCACCCGCCATTTAGAACTGGCCATCCCTTCCTCATGCTGTTGAGGGCCTGCTCGACTCGGAGGGCCGGTCCTTGATCGATTGGAATGAGGAGACGGGTCGCTTCTCCGTGAGCGTGCTGCTCCCCTCTTACAGGAGCTTGTCGGACGTTTTCGAGTTCTTCCACATGTTGTATACCAAGGAGAAGATTGATGATCTGACGAATGTGAGGCATTCAGATCTTCCCAACATCATGACGAGACTCGTGATGTGGGGTCCCGTTGTCAGCCACCATACTTCAACTCAAATGACACATTTGTTTGAGAAGCGCTACAAGAAGAGAGAAGAAAAACTCGCGATCTGGAGAAATTATAAGGTAAGGACTTCACCCAGATGTAGCGAGTACTCCCTTCTCTTATCTTCGCTTAGGTTGATGACGAGTATTTTTTATTGCTACAAGAATTGCATCGGGAGTTGAAGAAGGTGAAGCAAAATCCTTTCAACCCGAACAACTCCAGGGTCATGAGGAAGGTCAGTAAGCTTGAGCAGAACTCCTCTGACAATTTTGTCACCAAACTTAAGCAAAGAGGAATGTTAAAAGAAGAATATGCTGATATTACTTAAGCCACCAGTTCCTGGATAACGTCGATACTGAACTGTCGAGTAGTGGCGAGTCTTCGAGTGAAGACGAATCTTCTTCTTGTGGCGGCGACAGTGACAACGAGGATGATCACATATTTTCTCTGTCTAATTAACTAATTTTTTTATTTTTGAGGTCCACGAGTATAAATATGTTCCATTAAAATCAAGAATATCATTGCCCGCGAGGACTCACTTGCCCTACAGAACGAAAAGAGAAACACAAAGAATTTCTGAAATGCGCGCGTTATCCAACAGCTGGCAGGATACAACGTTCACTTGCGCCCTATAGAATCGAAGCTAATTAACAAGAGAACGTATCTTCCAGCCTCCCTCTCTCGGCGAGTGCACACCGACGCGTTGGGACTAGTTGTATTCGTTACAGGGGCGCATGAGGTTGCTTCTACAAGCGACCCCACAACCGCACAACCTCATCAGACAGAGATCGACGCTTGTATTCAAGTCGGGAAATCTCCCTCTTGTGCGCTTCCAGCTTCTACTCTGACGAGCGGGCCCGCCTCTAAAGCTTTTCATTTTCAACAAATACTCGTTGGATCCCTTCCTCTGAACGGTCAACACGATCTTGCAAGGGAGCATCCCCGCACCTGCAAACGTAAGAGGGAAATGTTAAATTTGACAAAGGATCACTCGCTACACCTAGCAAGAACCAGAACAAGTGAGATCCACCATAGGTACTGGTCGAATGGCAAGCATCATCAGGAGGGGGATCTCCATTGCGTCTTAGCGGTTCTACTGACGGAGCGTCTCTAGAGTGACCCAAAGGAGGAATCGATTCAGGAATCACAAAATCAACCACAGCTGATAGTGAACTCTTTCTCCATGGATCTCGATCAATTCTCTCCATTTTTGGTTGATCCCACTGGAGGTGCCGACATGGAAATGGCGAGCTCTTTTCCAATCAACGAGCTTTTTCTTCTCAATCCACTCCTAGCGGTGACCCTTCACGGTTTCTTCATCCAAGATTTTGCCATCCTCATTGTATACAATACTCATTTTCAGTGGTGGTTTTGGTGTCTGGGACTGCTTCGCGTTCATCATCTAGGCATTCAAGATCATGTCTTGCATTATCTCGATCTCGGTCAACCTCTTCTTCGCCACTACTTGCTTGTCAGCGAGCTCTTTCTGAAACACAAGAGTCTAGTCTGTCATTAGCAAATCCTTTGTGCTCGTAAAGGGAGGATACACCTTCCCGACATTGAGAGCTTTCTTTTCCAAAGTGATGGTGTTGGTGAGACCAGCGTCCGCAACTGCCCGAGCCATACCATGGGAAGCGAAAGGATCAATCCAAGGGAGCAATAGTTCTCATGCAGGAGTATTCGCTCACTCACTGGCGGATTGACCCACCATCATTTAGCAACCCTATTTTGACACTGAGGTCTTCCGCCTCGGAGAATTCTTTTTCCTCTTCTTCCTTTTCTGTCACTTCATCACCAGAACAGGCGACGGTTTACTCCTCGCCCCCACCCAAGTCATCGACACCTTTTCCCTTGGCACTCACCACCTCCTCTTTCCTTTTTCTCACCGCGTTCACCTTGTCCTTGGCGACCAGGTCTTCCGCCTCCTTGATCCATCTCGGACGTCATGCTCCCTTTTATGTTTTAACGCCTTGATCCTCTCTTTTTGTTGTAAGGTGAGGATATCTTGCTCCGCTTTCGCAGGCTATGCGGTGTCGGCCCGCTCTTAGTCAAGAAGGTTTTTCCTCTTCTCCTCCTCAATCGCCATTCTTAAGATCTCCAGAGATGATCTGGGTGTCTCGCTGCTCGCCGCATCAACATTCTCGCCTTCCCTGGTATTCCCCTCGGGAAGAGGGCAGATTTGTGAAAGCGGCACCTGGTCCTCATTAGAGTCAGCAGTGTTCCACCTGGTATCAGCGAGTTCTTCAGCTTTTCCCTGTTCGAGATCACCAAAGCATAGTACCAAAAATGTACCGAGCGAAGGACTCAAACTCACATTTGAATCCGCGATCTGGCAGAAAGGGGTCCCCAGCCCACGATCTCGCAGAAAGGGGCGACGAGGCCACGATCCTCGGAAGTGGTCGAAACATGAACCGTTGTAGGAGAAGTTGATGCGGGTAAGGAAGTACTCGTCTCACCAAAGTCCCCAACCATGGGAGAGTGCCTCAACCTTTTATGTTGCTTCATAGTTAAGACTCGCTCGCGAACACCGATAGCATACAAGAACTTGCTTCTCGCCATATTTGAAGAGAGCACTCGGGTAGCTAGGTGGAGAATTGGGTCGTTGTCAAGAAACAATGAGTAAGCCATGGTCAAACTATTTATAGGCGCCTGGAGCGTTCATGGCAGAATCATACTTGCAGAAACTATTCTTCAAAATCTCAAGTCAGAGGTCTGAAAAAATGTGGAGATTAAGTGATGCAAACTCGGGGAACCAGATGGGGGAGAGAAGTCGGCTGTAGGGGAGAGAGGAAGAGAACAAGATGAGAGGAGAGGGAGTTAGTGTCAGAGAAGGCGCGGCTAAGTGTCTTAAGTAGATATATGCACGCCTTCATAAGAATCGAGGCGAGGCGACCAGTGCTTCACCTTCTTCGAGTGGTCGGCTAAAATAGGTCACGGGTAAAATAGGTCACGGGTCGGCGGCCTTTTTATCGAGAGAAAAAGGCTGCGGATAGTGTTAGAGAAGGCGCGGCTAAAATAGGTCACGGGTCGGCCAACCTGCATAAGAATGGTGCTCACGCCCACGCCCGGCACGTCGCACTCCACGAGGAAAGGCTAAGAGAAATCCAGCATGACTAACACTGGGGCCCGTACCAAGGCCTGTTGAAGAGCGACAAAAGCGGCGGAGGACGCCGCCAACCACTAGAAGGGGCCCTCGGCAGATTTCTTCGGGAGCTGGGTGAGGGGTTGGGCCATCGTGTCGTACCCATGGATGAACCGACGGTAATACTCTGTCAGTCCAAGGAACCCGCGGACCTCGCGGAGGGATGATGGTGTGGGCCAGTGGAGGACCGCCTCGATCTTGTCGCTATCCACCGCGACCCCCGTAGCGAAAATGGTGTGGCCCAAGTAGCACACCTCGGGAACCCCGAAAGATCACTTTGTCGGGTGGAGCTTGAGGTGGTAGCGTCGAAGAGTGCCCAAAGTCTGGCGAACATGCTGAAGGTGTTCCTGCCAAAAATAACTGAAAACCAAAATGTCATAAAAAACAAGTTTGTGTTGGTGAAGTACCAGGCAAAATATATCATTCATCGTGGCTTGGAAAGTGGTCGGCGCATTGGTCAGATCGAATGACATAATCAGGAACTCGTAATGGCCATCATGAGTCTGGAAGGCCGTTTTGGCGACGTCGGCCGGCAGAACGAATCTGGTGGTAGCCTGCACGGAAGTCCATCTTGGAAAGTGGTGAAAACCGGTGTTATCACCTTTCGTCACGTCATAAATTTTGTACCGTGGATGTTACCTTCCGCGAGGAGGAATCTTATTTACTGGATCAGACTCATTACATTCATCAGTGGAGACTAATGGTCAGGGGTGTGCACGGTGCGGTTTGGTGCGGTTTTGGCCCAAACCGCAACCGCACCGTAAGGGCTCGATTTTTGCCCGATTTTTGCCCGAGAAAAACCGCACCGCACTGAAATTATGCGGTGCAGTTTCGGTTTGGTGCGGTTTTTTGCGGTGCGGTTGCGGTTTCAGTGCGGTTTTTAACATGTATTTTACATAAACTACAGGTAAGCATCAAAACTATGAATGTTTCTTGATAATTTATGACTTCTTTTATGTTTTGCTATTTTTTTCTCTTTATTGTATTGAATTATATTGGAAAAGCTCATGTAAAAGGCCCATTTAATAGCCCACTTTATTTATTTTCTCCTCCTTCTTTAGTCCCACATCATGTATAGGATTTATTCTTCTCTCTTCTCTCCTATATATTTGTATTCTCTCCTTGTATTGAGATACTTGAATAATACATACAAGCTTTGGGCACTTTCAACATGGTATCAGAGTCAGGTTCCGTCTAGCTGCGACCTGCTTTTTTTCTGTCCGCTCCGGTCTTCGGCGGACTGCCTTTCTTGTCCGCCTTCCCTGCGGACTGCTCCTCTCTACTCGCGGACTCCTCCTCTCTACTCGCGGACTGCTCATCTCTACTCGCTCTTGCTGCGGCCTTCTTTTTCTTCAAACCGCCCAGCCCGCCCTTCCCTGCGGCCTGGCTGCCTGTCCGCGCCGGCCTGGCTGTCTGTCCGCGCCGGCCTGTTTTTCCCTTTATCCGCTCGGCCTCTGCGGACTGCCCCTTGGCATCCGTCTCTCTTCTTTCTCTTCGTGGTTCCACCCTCCTCAGGCTTTTTATAGCCATCTTCTGCTCTGACTCGTGGGGCTCACCTCTCTTATCCGCTCCGGACGATCCTTTTTGTCCATTGCACTCTCTGTTTGTGTCCGCTCGAGCCTCTTTGCTCGCGGACTCTTGCGGACTGCTCCTGTCCGCTGCGGGCTGCTCGTGTCCGCTCGAGCCTCTTTGCTCGAGCCTCTTTGCTCGTGGACTCTTGCGGACTCTTGCGGACTACTCCCTATCCGCAGTCTCTTGCGGACTGCTCCTGTCCGCTGCGGGCTCTCCTCGTATCCGTTGTGCGCTCTTCTCGCTGCGTGGCTTCTTCTTCCTCGCGGTCTCTGCTTCAGTCCGCCACGGTGTTTTTCAGCGGCCTTCCCCAGTCCGCTCCGCTCTGCTCCACACTGCTGCGACCTCTGCCGCGGACTGCCTCCAATTCGCCGCGACCTCCTTTCGCGGACTGCTCAAGTTCGCCGCGACCTCACCCAGTTCGCCGCGACCTCCTCCAGTTCGCCGCGACCTCCTTTCACCTGCTGCTTGCCGCGCGGTTTGTTCCCTCCGTGCCCTGCTGTCTGCTCATCCTCAGTCGTCATGTCCTCAAGCGACTCCACTACCGCTCAACCCCCGGCCGACCACGTGGCTCCTCTCGAACTCCGCGATGAGCTTCGGATTACTACCATTTCCCTCTCTGGCAAGTCCAACTTCATCCCCTGGGTCCACTCCGTCCGCCGGGTCTTACAGGCCAAGGGTCTTGCACGTCACCTTACCCAGGGCTCACCGACTCCTCCTCCTGATGATTGGCTCCGCAATGACGGTCGCGTCCAGACCTGGATCCTGAACTCGGTGGAGGGTGAGCCGTACCAGATGATCATGTATCATGAGACCGCCAAAGCCATGTAGGATAAACTTCATTCGTTGTACTCTGGGAAGGACAGCCTTCAGCACCTTTTTGACATCATCACTGATCTTCAGGCCTTGGATGTTGGCAAAGCTCTGGACATGACCTCCTTCGTGGCCCGTGCTAAAACTCTCACGGAGGCCTGGATTCAGCACCAGCCCGCGACTACTGATCTCGCTGCCCAACGCGCCCAGAAGGAGGCTGTTTGTATTGCTATGATTATGGCTCGCGTCCCGCCACACCTGCACAGTATCCGGGCCCAGGTTCTGGCTTCACCCACTACCCCTTCCTTCTCCGATGTCTGCTCGATGTTACTTCGCGTACCACCTCCACCGGAGGCTCCTGCACCACCCTCGTCGGCCCTTCTTCAGCAGGCCCTTCCTCCTTTACTTCCCCCACCCTCTTTTACTCAGGGTGGCCGTACGAGCTCCCGTGGGCGGGGCCGTGGCGGCCGCGGACGGCCCAAGTGCACCTACTGCGGCCGGGATGGCCATACTGAAGCAGTCTGCTTCAAGAAACATGGCTACCCTCCGCGCCCGCCTACTGTCGCTGTTGCCGATAGCTCTCCTCCGACTGGTACGGATCTTGAGGCTCTTCGCCTTCAGCTGCAACAACTCCATGGGCTCCTCACCCCTCCATCTACTTCCATTGCCTCCACCTCCCATTCAGGTATTGTCTCCACCTCCACTACAGGTACTGCCTGTCTTTCCTCCGGCTCTCGCTGGATCCTGGACTCGGGAGCCACCCACCACATCACTTCCATGCGGCCGCCCCAGTTCTCTGCTGCTGCTCACCCCCCGTCTATTACTGTGCCACCACTTCTACCACCACCTCCTACAACACCCTCCCTCCCACGGCCGGTGATCCACGTCCACTCACCTCCCACCATCCCTCCGCCTCCTCCCACCATTGACCCTCCTCGACCCCCCGTTATTCGGGTCTATGCTCGTCGCCCTCTTCCTCCCGTTGCTCCTCTGCAGTCGGCTTCGACCTCGGCTTCTCCGTGTTCTGCTGCTCCGGTGTCGGCCTCTACCGCTCATCCAATGGCGGACTATGTTTCTCTCCATCGCATCTCTCCACCTCTTCAGACCTTGGCTACTTCGCTATCCTCGGTCTCTATTCCTACTTCTGTCCAGGACACTCTTCAACATCCTGGGTGGCGTGCGGCCATGGAAGAAGAGATGGCTGCTCTTTGGGCCAACCAGACTTGGACCTTGGTGCCCCTTCCTCCCGGCCAGAAACATGTTGGGTGCAAATGGGTCTTCGTCATTAAACATGCTCCTGATAGGACCATTGATCGCCTCAAAGCTCGTTTGGTTGCTCGTGGCTTCACCCAACAACAGGGGCTGGACTATGACGAGACTTTCTCTCCGGTCGCTAAGCTCAACACGGTCTGAATTCTCCTTTTTGTTGCTGTCCATCGCCAATGGCCCTTATTTCAACTCGACGTCAAGAACGCTTTCCTGAATGGCGACCTTCAGGAAACGGTTTACATGCAACAACCTCCCGGGTTTGAGACCACGGGGGAGTCACGGGTTTGTCATCTTCTCAAATCGCTATATGGTCTCAAACAATCCCCTCGGGCATGGTTCGACAAGTTCAGCAAAGCTCTCCGGGAAATTGGCTTCACTCGAAGCTCGGCTGACTTCTCATTGTTTACTCGCCACCGGGCCACGGGTACGGTTCTCCTATTGGTTTATGTCGACGACATCATTATTACTGGCAGTGACTTGGACGGCATACAGGCCGTTAAGCTACATCTGAGCTCCGTCTTCCAAACTAAAGATCTGGGACATCTTCGGTACTTCCTCGGTCTGGAAGTGGCCAGACGGTCAGATGGTCTGGTTCTCTCTCAGCGCAAATATTGTCTGGATCTTCTTCATGATGCAGGCTACTCTGGCTGCAAACCTATTAACACTCCCATGGATGCAAATCACAAAATATGTGCTCAGGGCTCGGATTCTGATTCTCTTCTACCAAATCCAGAATATTACCGTCGTCTAGTTGGGAAACCTATCTACCTAACAGTTACAAGACCTGATATATCTTTCGATGTGGGACTCGTGAGTCGCTATATGCACTCTCCTCGAAGCTCTCATCTCCAGGCTGTGGAACGCATTCTCAGATATCTTAAGACAGCTCCTGGCCAAGGACTTGTATACAAAACCTCATCTTCCATTCCTACACTAGTGGCATACTCTGATGCCGACTACGCTGGCTCCCTCAACGATCGACGATCTACTAGCGGTTTTTGCACCTATTTTGGAGGACATCTGATTACTTGGCGAAGCAAGAAACAAGCAGTGGTTGCTCGATCCTCAGCAGAAGCAGAATATTGGGCAATGGCTGTTGTGGTCTCTGAACTCACATGGATTGAGAGTCTCCTTACCGACCTTGGAGTTAAACTACCTTCACCAGCTCTCCTCATATGTGACAGTCAAGCAGCCATACATATTGCTAAGAACCCGGTCTTTCATGAAAGAACGAAGCATATTGAGGTAGATTGTCATTTCATCCGAGAGAAAGTCCACGTGAAGAAGATCGAGCTCAAGCATGTTCCGGGTACTGAACAGGTTGCTGACATCCTCACCAAAGCTCTACCTAGTACCCTCTTCTATCAGTGCCTATCCAAGCTTGGCGCATACGACTTGTACGCTCCAGCTTGCGGGGGAGTATTGGAAAAGCCCATGTAAAAGGCCCATTTAATGGCCCACTTTATTTATTTTCTCCTCCTTCTTTAGTCCCACATCATGTATAGGATTTATTCTTCTCTCTTCTCTCCTATATATTTGTATTCTCTCCTTGTATTGAGATACTTGAATAATACATACAAGCTTTGGGCACTTTCAACAAATTACATCATTTTCTTACAACAGGTCATTTCATTTTCATAAATTTTGATGCAGTTATTTGTCTTTCTTTTTGAAGATGTCATACCAACTTATGAACTATATAATATTTTGTGAATATCATATTTTATAGACAAATATTTTCACACTAAAATTTGTTGCAGGAGATTCATTCATTCTTATATATCAACACTTCTTATGCAATATTTTATTTTAATTTGGATTATTAATACTAAAAACTGTTCTAATTGATATCCAAGTTATCTGTGTGTGAAAGAGATACAAAAACACTCAAACCTTTATCTCACTATAGTGTGCTCGGTTATATGGATAATTTGTCGTCATTGTGTCATATCTTGACATATTCTCACTAATGCGCACATCATATTTTTCTTATAGTTTTAAGCCTTTATTCCACTATAGTGTGTGTGGAAGAGAATATTCAGCAAAATATCTCACCTAATTATAATAACTCTAATGCTAACATATCGTATAAATATATCAACTTTTACTTAATATACTTAAATGTGACGTCACATAATTATAAAAAATTAAATACACAAAATATTCGGTGCGGTGCGGTTTTTGTAGTTTTCAAAATCCAAAAACCGCACCGCACCGAACCGCGCTGGGTTTGTAAAAGTTTAAAACCGCACCGCACCTAAACTACGCGGTGCGGTTTAAAAATCGGTGCGGTTTTTGCGGTGCGGACGGTTTTTACGGTTTGCGGTTTTTCATGCTCACCCCTACTAATGGTA
Organism: Platanthera guangdongensis; assembly: GCA_039583875.1. Taxonomy (NCBI): domain Eukaryota; kingdom Viridiplantae; phylum Streptophyta; class Magnoliopsida; order Asparagales; family Orchidaceae; genus Platanthera; species Platanthera guangdongensis. The sequence continues at coordinate 92,186,610 of CM077154.1, read as the reverse complement.
ATGTATATAATACACATACAGACATACTCCTCTTCCTCTCATTCCTCTGACTCATATTATCCCTTTCCATTAAAGTAACACCTCCTACCAAGTTTCCTCCATCTCTAATTCCTCCACTTCCTCTAGTATATCACCACCGACAAAAAGATAAACAGACCACTATCGTTCCACCTCTATTATTGTCTGCTTCATACTCAAATTCTAGTGATGACCTACATCTTCTCATGCGCACCAGGACATTGTTAAAACAATATCCTTGATTACCATCCTTTAGTCGTGGCACGAAGTTGTGGGTGTCTTTGAATGGACACATGTTATAAAAGTGGAAATGTATGCCTTGAAAAGTAACCACACGTGGGACATCTCTCCCCTTCTCCTTAGGAAGAAAATCATTGGTCAAGGTGGGTATTCTTTGTTAAACAAAACAAGGATATTAAGGTTAAATGTTATAAGGCACGACTAATGACTCGGGGATACACCCAGACACGAGGAGCAGACTACCAGGAGACCTTAGCGTCGGTAGTAAAGATGGACACCATTCAAGTTCTCTTATCTTGTGTTGCTTGATTGGGATGGGATCTTCATTAACTAAATATGAAAAATGTCTTCCTCCACGGTGAGTTGGATGAAGAAGTGTACAAGAAAATTTTCTATGGGTGTGCACGGTGCTGTTTGGTGCGGTTTTGGCCCAAACCGCAACTGCACCGTAAGGGCTCGGTTTTTGCCCGAGCAAAACAGCACCGCACCGAAATTATGTGGTGTAGTTTCGGTTCGGTGCGGTTTTTTGCGGTGCGGTTGCGGTTTCGGTGCGGTTTTTAACATGTATTTTACATAGACTACAGGTAAGCATCATAAATATGAATGTTGCTTGATAATTTATGAGTTCTTTAATGTTTTGCAATTTTTTTCTCTTTATTGTATTAAATTACATCATTTTCTTATAACAGGTGATTTCATTTTCATAAATTTTCATACAGTTATTTGTCTTTCTTTTTGAAAATGTCATACCAACTTATGAACTATATAATATTTTGTGAATATCATGTTTTATAGACAAATATTTTCACGCTAAACTTTGTTACAAGAGATTCATTCATTCTTATATATCAATACTTCTTATGGAATATTTTGTTTTAATTTGGATTATTAAAGAAACTGTTCTAATTTGTACAACCTCGTGTTCGTCGAACGGGCCCCGCCAGGAAGATCGAGCGAACCCAGCCCCGAGACCCGCACCCAAGCAACAAGCGGACATGCGGCAAGAGGCTGGTCCGCTCCCGCTCAGTTCAATCGAGCGAGCCAGGCGAAGCGACTCCTGGCCGCCAGCCCGCTCGACCCGTGATCTGCGACCCGCGATCCGCGAGCCTTTCTAATGTTCATCGCGGTCGCCAGCCCACTCCTTACCCGCGACCGGGCTGCCCACGCCCGACTCGGCGGAATTTCGGCGAGTCGCGATGACCCGGCTCGCGCTCGCCCCAGAAGGATAGGCGAGTCGCAAGGGCCAGGTCGCGCCCGCCTCTCGCGGAAGGGATTAGTGGCGAGTCGACCACCTCACTCATGGATGGGGCCTAGTATAAGCCCCGAGGAGGAATTACATGGATGCCCTCCCCATGGGTGCGAATAGCTCCTCGGAATGGCGGAGCCACGCTGTTGGCAGACCAGGCCGGACTGCGCATAGCTGTTCAGAACAGCGGAGTTTGGCTGTTGGCAGACCCGACTAAGGGCTTCTTGGTAATTTCAGGTCAGCCCGTTTGGTTATTGGCATTTCAGTTTCTAAAAGCTATAAATAAGACCCAAGGGGTACCTCAGAGGGGACACTTCTTGGTCTCCCTGCTCCAGCTTTCAAGAGCTTTCTGAGGATACCTTAGCTCGGCTTCTGGCTAATGAGGGGAAGCGCTCTGAGATCTTCCAGGTTTGTGGTGGGACCTCCCTGCCGAGCCCTTGGGTCTGTGTCACCTTGTCTTCTTTGTTGTTTTGCTTGCAGGAGTGAAGTAGGCGCGAGACCACCCCTTCCCCAAGGGCGAACTCCACAGGAGATCGAGGAATCGGTTTCAACATTTTGGTGCGGTGAGCGTGGACAGTGGTCAGTGCAGAAAAGCTTCAGCGAGTTCAATGACAGGAGGACAGGGGTCTGACGGGCAGAACTCGCCCCCCCCCCCCGGCCTCTCGCAACGGTGGGGATGTTGGAAGACTTCAGGAATGAGGTGCTGGGCCTCGTCAAGTTCGCACTCGGCACGAGGGCCGAATGCTCGACTCCGGCAGCCCAGATCGCGGCCGCCCCCTCTTTGGGCGAGGACGCTCCCGGCAGGCGAGCCGGGAAGGAGGTGGCCGAGGAAGGCCGGGGGTGCGAGCTCCACGGGCGCGAGCTCTTCCCAGGCTCGGCAGGTCGAGGCCGGTTTGGCGAGCTGGGCCCGCGAGACTCGCCGGCTCGCCCGGTGGGGGGAGGCAATCCTTTCAGCGAGCTGGTCTCCTCAGCTCCAGTTCCAGATGGGTTCAGGGAACCCGAGATGTCCTACTACACCGGGAAGGGAGACCCGGTCCAGCATGTCCAATGGTTCGAGGATGTGGTCTCCATCCGTCAGATGTCGGACGGATTCAAATGCCGACTCTTCGCCATCACCCTCCGGGAGAAGGCAAGGGAATGGTTCCACCAGCTACCGGTCAGCTCCATCTACTGCTTCAAGGACCTGCGCCGAGGGTTCATGCTGAGGTTCACTACCTCGAAGAAGAGGAAGAAGGAGTCCGAGTCTTTATTCCACATTAAGCAGGGGGTGAACGAGACATTGGGAGCTACGTGGACCGATTTCAGGAGGAAGTTACTCAGGTCCAGGAGATGTCGGGTCATAGTCTGATGATGGCCTTTACCCTGGGCCTGCAGCAGGGTTTCTTCTGAATGGAGCTGAAGAGAGTTCCTCCCCTCTCCTACGAGGAGTTGATGGAGAGGTCGGCGAGAGAGGTCGACGGGGAGGCGTCGAACCCGGAGTTTGCAAGGAAGCTGACCAGGTGGGCCACGGAGGAAGAGAAGGAGTCGAGAGGAGGGAAAGGAAAGGAGGAGAGAAGAGGAGAGCCTAGGCAGAGGGAGCAAAGGCAGCTCCAGTGGCAGCAGCAGCCGAGGTGGGGGCGTCAGGAGCCCGACCGTCAGCTGGGCTAGAGACCTGAGTGGCAGGGGCAGGGGCCACAGAGAGGGTACTACGGAAGGGGTCACTACCAGGGGAGGCAAGATCAGTTCCACCCTCCGGGCTGGAGGCAGGGCCAGAGGCCCCGGCTCCCCGATCAAGAGGAGGCCATGGCCATAGCCTTGGGAGCAAGGAGGGGGATTAGGAGGAGGAGAAGAGAGGTCAGGGTGGAGCTGCCCTATTGCGACTTCCACCAGGAAGAGGGGCATGTCACAGCCACCTGCCCGGAGTTCCTCGAGATGAGAGGGAATAGGGAACAGCAGCAGCAGCAACAGGGTCGGCAAGAAGTGAGGATTGAGGAGGTCCTGCCTCGGGCGGAGGAGGATCGTTGCGAAGACCGGGTGGATATTGGAACCCGAGGGGGGATCGGAGTGATCCACGGGGGGGTAGGGGTCGAGGCTTCCCGCAAGGCAAGCCTCCACACCATGTACCGGCGAAGCGTCGCCTCCACATCCCAAACCTCACCCCCGGAGGAGAGGATCACTTTCTCCAGGAGCGATATGCCAGACCACGAGGGCCCATTCTGCGATGCGCTGGTCATCAAGGCAGCCATCGAGAATTTCATTGTCTCTCGGATCCTCGTGGACAACGGGAGCTCCGTCAACGTCGTCTTCAAAAAGGCGTTTGACGCGATGAAAGTGGAGGCAAAGAGGGTGCTGGCCTCAGATGGACCCTTGTTCGGGTTTTCAGGAGAAAGGAAGGAAGTGGAGGGAGGAGTTGGCCTCCATGTCACCCTGGGGGGACAGTCCAGGAACTGCAGGTTCGTCATTGTGGACGCCCCCAGCAGCTACAGCGCCATCTTCGGGAGGCCCCTTATCAGTACCTTCCGCTGCGTCCCCTCGTCTTTCCATCAGTGCTTAAAGTTCAACACCGAGGGGATTCAGGTCAGGGTCAGAGGGGACCCCAAGGTGGCGCGGGAGTGCTATGTCACTGCGGTGAACACCATCTCTTGGATGGAGGGATCCGAAGAGATGGGGCGAAGGATGGAGGAGGCAGGGCAGGGAGCAGGAGAGGGGGAGCTGGAAATGAAGAACTGCGCAGAGGAGGAGGCGGCAGGAGGAGATCTGGAGGAGGTGGCCGAAGTGAGGGCCGTGGGAGAAGAGATGGAGGTAGAGGTCCCCGTTCCGGAGGAAGGGGATGTCGAAGGATGGGGGGAGCAATCCAGGCTGGAGGCAGCAGAGGAAGTGGTGGAGCTGGAGGTGCTCACCCGGGGAGGCAGGATGGAGAAGATCCGCGTCAGCGGGGGGCTGACCCCGGAGGACCAAGGCAGGATGCTGGAGTGCATCCAGAAAAACGTGGACATCTTCGCTTGGAACGTCGCGGAGATGTCGGGGGTTGACGCGGATGTGGCTTGCCACCGCCTCAACCTGGATCCGGGAACACGCCCCGTTCAGCAGAAGAAGAGGTCCACTGCGGACAAGCTGGCGGACCCCATCAGGGAGGAGGTGGCGAAACTCCTCAAGGCCGGCTTCGTGTCTGAAATTCAGTACCCCGGCTGGGTCTCCAACGTGGTCATGGTTAAAAAAGGAGACGGCCGATGGAGGCTGTGTATCGATTTTTCCTTACTTAATAAAGCTTGTCCTAAGGACTGTTATCCTTTGCCTCGGATCGACGCGCTGGTTGACTCAGCCGTCGGTTTTTTTGTAATGAGTTTTTTAGATGCTTTTTCAGGATATCATCAAATCAGGATGCACCCCCCAGACATCAAGGATGTCTCGTTCATCACAGGGGATGGATGCTACTGCTACAAGATGATGCCCTTCGGGCTGAAGAACGCTGGGGCAACCTACCAGAAAATGATGGATAAGGTCTTCAAAGAGCAGAGGGGGAGGAATTTGGAGGTGTATGTAGACGACCTCATGATCAAAAGTCGGGATGTAGACTCCCACCTCCGGGACCTGGAGGAGACCTTTGCCACCCTGCGCAAATACAAGATGCGATTGAATACCCTAAAATGTGTCTTTGGGGCCAGCAGGGGAAAGTTCTTGGGGCACCTCCTCACCCCCGCGGGGGTCGAGCCGAATCCAGATAAGGTCAGGGTTATATTGGAGCTGGGGTCCCCGCGGAATGCTAAGGAGGTCCAACGGCTGACGGGGAAGCTAGCAGGGCTGAGTCGCTTCCTTTCTCGGGCAGGGGAGAAGTGCTTCCCCCTTCTTCAAAACGTTGAGGGGTGGTCAGAGGTTTGAATGGACCAAGAAGTGCGAGGAGGCGTTCCAGGCCCTCAAGGTGCAGTTGACACAGGCTCCGCTGCTCCAAGGGCCGAAGAAGGGGGAGGACATGTTCTTATATCTCGGGGTCGGGGTGGAGGCCTTGAGCTCCGTCTTGGTTCGTGAAGAGGAGAAGAGGCAGCTCCCTATTTATTACGTGAGTCAGGTCCTGAGGAAGGCCGAGCTCCGGTATCCGATTTTGGAGAAGCTAGCCTTCGCCCTGATCATCTCGGCCCGGAGGCTGCGACCTTACTTCCAGGCACACTCAATCCGAGTGGTGACCGACCATCCTCTCCGCAACATCTTCGAGGGGGTGGAGCATTCAGGCAGGCTGGCTAAGTGGTCAGTGGAACTGAGCGAGTTCGATGTCTCCTTCGTTCCGCGGCTCTCGATCAAAGCTCAAGCGATGGCCGACTTCTTGGCCGACTACGTGGTTGAAGTGGCGGAGAAAGAACTCACCCGCCCGACTCCTTGGAATGTGAGGGTGGATGGTGCCTCGGGGAGGCATTCCCTAGGAGTGGGGGTGATCCTGGAAAGCCCTCAGGGGACTCGAATTGAGCAGACGGTGGTGGTGCACTTTCCCATTACCAACAACCAGGCCGAGTACGAGGCCGTGATAGCAGGGCTTCGTCTGGCCAGGGAGATGGGGGTGTCGGATGTGGAGGTCCTTACTGACTCCATGGTAGTAGCCTCTCAGATCAACGGGGAGTTTGAGGCAAGGGAGCCCACCCTGCGATCATACTTGGCCAAGGTAAAGGGGGTCATAGGCACTTTTCAAACCTTCACCATCCGACACGTGCCCAGGGAAGAGAATGAACAAGCCGATCAGCTAGCAAAGCATGGTCCCCAGGTGGGGGGTACCATCATCGAGGAGGGAGAGCTCATGGAAATTGATCAACAAACTTCGTGGATGGACCCAGTGGTGGCTTTCCTCTCCACGGGAGAGTATCCGGAGGGGGCAGATAAGAAGAAGCTAAGGCACAAGTCAGCGTATTACCTCCTCCAGGACGGACAGCTGTACAGGAAGACCCTCTCAGGGATGCTGGCTCGCTGCGTGGCCGAGGGCGAAGTGCAAAGGATCCTGGAGGAAGTCCACTCTGGGGAATGTGGGAGTCACTCCGGGAGTCGGACCTTGGAAGGAGGATAGTCAGGCAAGGGTATTTCTGGCACACCCTGGGCCGAGACGCCGCGGAGTTCGCAAGGAGGTGCCATAAGTGCCAGCTGTTCGCCCCCCTCCAGCTACAGCCGGCCCAGCGACTCAAAAGTATCACGGCCCCCTGGCCCTTCGCAATTTGGGGAATGGATTTGGTTGGGTCATTCCCCCAAGCCAGTGGTCAGAGAAGGTTCCTCCTAGTAATGATTGACTACTTCTCCAAGTGGATGGAGGTGAAGGCGCTGGCCAAGGTAACCTCCCAGGTAATCAGGAACTTTGTTTGGGGAGAAATCATATGCCGCCACGGATTACCTCAGGCCATCGTCACGGACAACGGGCCCCAGTTCGCCAGCGCCGAATTCACCAACTTCTGCGGGCAGCTTGGAATTGACCTCAGATTCGCCTCGGTCCATCACCCCAGGAGCAACGGGCAGGTGGAGGCCGCAAATAAGATCATCGTCAACCTCCTCAAGAAGAAGGTGAAGAATTTGAAGGGGAGCTGGGTGGAGCAGCTTCCCGCGGTTCTTTGGGCCCTAAGAACCACCCCCAACACGGCTACTGGAGAGACCCCCTTCAAACTCTCCCATGGGTGCGAGGCAGTGCTCCCCGTGGAATTTGAAGTCCGAACACCTCGAGTCGTTACGGCCAAAGAAGACCGAGAGGAGTGGCAAGCGGAGAACGAGGAGGAGCTGAGGCTCTCCCTTGACATGGTGGAAGAGCTGAGGGACCTTTCCGCTATCCGACAGGAGGAGGTGAAAAGAAGAATGGCCAAATACTATGACAAGCATGTCAGGGTCAAACAGTTCGTGGAAGGGGATTTGGTGTTGAAGAAGGTAGATGCGGCAGGGAGGTCAGCATCCGTAGGAAAGCTCAACCCCAGCTGGGAGGGACCATTCATTGTAAAGGAAGCTTTGAAGTCAGGAGGCTATCGACTCCAAAATGTAGAGGGCGGGACCCTGAGTCTCACCTGTAGTGGTGACGACTTAAAACGATTTTTCCCCTGAAACATGTAAGCGATACTTTGATTATAATAAATTTCTTCAACCCTCTAGTATTGTCATAGCTAGCCTGCATAAAAAGGAAATGGAATGTGTTTGGACCCCGAGCAGATCCCACTGTCAGGCTCTCACCTAGCTGGCAGGGCCGGAAGTCACTCGTTGTCATCCTTGGCCTCGAGAAGATCCCGCTGTCAGGCTCTCACCTAGCTGACAGGGCCGGAAGTCACTCGATGGTAGTAGTTGTGGACCCCGAACAGATCCCGTTGTCAGGCTCTCACCTAACTGGCAGGGCCGGAAGTCACTCGGTGTCATCCTTGGCCTCGAGAAGATCCCGCTGTCAGGCTCTCACCTAGCTGACAGGGCCGGAAGTCACTCGATGGAATGTGTTTGGACCCCGAGCAGATCCCGCTGCCAGGCTCTCACCTAGCTGGCAGGGCCGGAAGTCACTCGGTGTCATCCTTGGCCTCGAGAAGATCCCGCTGTCAGGCTCTCACCTAGCTGACAGGGCCGGAAGTCACTCGATGGTAATAGTTGTGGACCCCGAGCAGATCCCGCTGTCAGGCTCTCACCTAGCTGGCAGGGCCGGAAGTCACTCGGTGTCATCCTTGGCCTCGAGAAGATCCTGCTGTCAGGCTCTCACCTAGCTGACAGGGCCGGAAGTCACTCGATGGAATGTGTTTGGACCCCGAGCAGATCCCGCTGCCAGGCTCTCACCTAGCTGGAAGGGCCGGAAGTCACTCGGTGTCATCCTTGGCCTCGAGAAGATCCCGCTGTCAGGCTCTCACCTAGCTGACAAGGCCGGAAGTCACTCGATGGCAGTAGTTGTGGACCCCGAGCAGATCCCGTTGTCAGGCTCTCACCTAGCTGGCAGGGCCGGAAGTCACTCGGTGTCATCCTTGGCCTCGAGAAGATCCCGCTGTCAGGCTCTCACCTAGCTGACAGGGCCGGAAGTCACTCGATGGAATGTGTTTGGACCCCGAGCAGATCCCGTTGTCAGACTCTCACCTAGCTGGCAGGGACGGAAGCTACTCGAACGGTATTGATAATGGATTGGAGTCGCGAAGTTTAACCGAAAAGGGGGTCTAACGTAACCACCCAGCCCCCAGATTGGCGACCGAAAGGAGGCGAGAACCCAGGCCGCATTACAAAGGGGTCAACCCGCAAGAAATCGATGACTTAGGCGAGCGACGAGCCGGCTCGCCTCACCTGGTGAGCGAGTAGCCACCACAGCGGAGGTCGGGCCGCAGATGCAGGTCGCCCCTAGCGGGACGACCTATCGGGCCTCCTATGACTCCTAAGCCAAATCCGTAGGCATGCGACCTCGTCGACGCAACGCGAGATGAACGACCGCGAGCATGAAAAGGGAGAATTACATCGCGCAATAATAGCAAATATGCATAAGTGGCGGGTGGGGAAGCATTTATGAGAGCATTAATAGATGAAAACCGCAAAGTCTAGGCGCGGTTCGCGCTTACATCTCAAACAACTAAAAATACATGGTGTATACACCTAACAAGCAAATGTCAAAGAAGCGAGGGCGATGCGAGATCCTGGGCGGGAAGTCCTAGATGGGCTGGAAGGACTTATCCCCGGGGTCCAGCACGGGAAGGAACAGCGCCGGCACCACGTCGCCCGCCGAGAGTTCCGCGGCCTCGCTCTTGAGGAGATCCGCACGTCGCAGCAACTGCATTGTGTACTTCGCGGCGCTGGCGGCGTTCTTGTGCATCAGCACCTCCAACTCGTAGTCAGAATGGTGTTCGAGCGGGCAGCCCCTGTTATCTGGCGGAGGGACAGCGGCGGCGGCCTCCATCTCGCGTACCCGCGCCTCCAGCGCTGACTTGTCTTGTCCAAGGGCGGCGATCTCAGCACCCATCCGACCGGCCGTCGCCGCGTCCTGAGAAAAGGAAAGAGAATTGTAAGGTGGATTCGCGAGAAAAAGCGGTTATTGAGAGTAAGCACATACCACCCCTCCCAAGTACTGCGTGAGGGTCTCCTCGGTCGCGTCGGCCCGTCTCCTCTGGAGATCCGCGTCCTCCTGAGCAAGTTTTCGGGCCTCCTCCCTCTCGTCCGCCAACTTCTTGAGAGAGGTGGCGTTCCGCTCCAGCTGGGTGCAGCGCCTCCGAACCATATGGGCTAACTCCAGGCCGCGCAGTTGGGCCCGCGCGCTCTCATGCACCAGTACTCGCGTCGCCTCCTTGTCGTAGATAGCGGCGTCCTCTCGCGAGTAGAGGCCGAACGAGAAGTTATAGGCCTCCCCACCGATGGTGTCCTGCTCCAGCCAACTCGGCAACAGAGTCGAGACCACTGCGCGATTTGACACCTTGTCCCGTGACAGAAGCGGGACACCGAGCTTGTCCAGGCATTTCTCGCCGTAGCCAAAATTGTGATACCCTCTCGGCACCGGCTTCGCGGCAGTTTGCGACCCGTCCGGTGGCCCGGAAGTGCCTGCCGCCCCACCGGGGGTGTCGCTGGTCGAAGCGACCAAAAGGGGGGGACGGGCTGTTCGCCGCCCGGCCGCTTCTTAGCGGGTACCGACGGGGCGTCGCGCTGAGCGGCATCTGCGGCCTGAGCCCGGGCGAGGACCCCGGAGGCGATCCGAGCACTCTCGTAGGGGGGATGAAGGGGAACGTCTCGCTCGCCTGCCAAGAAGAGCGGGTGAAACCAAAGAAGAAAAGAGCAAGACAGAGCAGTGGCGAGTGGTAAACCTCCCCCAGGCGGGACGGCAGCAAGATCATCAAGGTTGTCGCGCAAGTACGCGACCTCGAAGTTCTTCCCGGCGAAGAACCCACACAGGTCGGCTTCATGGCCCCCCAGACTGGGCGGGCGATAACTCGCCTCGCTGAGCTGCACCGGCGAGAAGGGGACGTTGCCAAAATCCCCCTTGACGAACAAGAACTTTTTGAGCCAGTTGTGACTCTTATTAACGGTCTCCCGCACCTTGAGGTGGGCGCTGGAGAAATAGGCGGTCCCGTCCCGGTTAGCACGGAAGGAGAATAGTTTGCGGAAAACCGCGAGACTGAACTCGACTCGCTCCTCCCGCAGAAAGCAGGCGAACCCTACCATAACAGCTACGGAGTTCGGGGTCATCTGGCCTAGGACGACCCCGAAGTACTTCAGCACTTGGGGCACCTCAGGCCACAGGGGAAGCCGAAGACCCACCTCAAAGTGAGCCAGGGGTATGGCGAGCTCGTCCCTGGACAGATCATTGATCTTCTCCCCTTCCCCGGGCCGTGTCGCCGAAAATCCCGGCGGGACGTGGTCGTCGAGGGCATCTAGGTACTCGCGCTCCGAGATGACGGCGTGGGGAAAGTCATGCTCTGAGAAGGTCCAAGCGCATTTGCTTCGCCCGTCCGCATCGCCGCCGCCGCCGCCCATTCCGCTGAACTGCCGTCGTTCGAGCGAGACAGATCCAGAGGGCGAACGCGAGCCGTGCTTCGCGAAGAGCAGGAAACGGGAGAGTGCTTTGAAGCGGTGGGAGGATAAGAACCGGCAAGGCCTATTTATAGGGAGAAAGAATGGGCGGGAAATTTCCCGCCGACAGGAGAGGTGCGTGTAGCAAAAATCAAGCCTGACGGTTCGACTTCCCGACGCGCAACCGCACCGCCAAGACCGTTCGGGAGCGGGTCTCGCACGTCCGCATCCGCGCGAGGAATAGGCGGGCGAGTCTCGGCCCGCACCCGCCCAGGATTCTGAGCAAGTCGGGGAGACTCTTAGCCGGCGAGCTCCTCGGCCCGCTCCCGCTACGATCGGGATGGCGGGTTGAGCGAGTCCATCCCTTGACCTGCCCTCGCACCGGGGGGGGGGCGAGCGGAGGACGCGGGTACACTCGAGCCCGCCCCGCGGAGAATAAAAGCAGCAACATGGTAATTTCGACATGCATCAGAAATCAAAAATCAGGCCCATATGTGGGCAAAGAGAGTCGCAAATCGTTACAGATACAGAATAAGTCTTTGAAATAGTAGCAACTCAGCGATATCCCGCGAACGGGGAGAAGAAAGGGTGGATCAGTACTGGATCCACTTCCATCTGCCCCACCGTTGCGTTCCGGTTCGCGGCGGCACGCGAGGATAGTGATAATCGCGCACCGCCACCAGCTCCTGCTAGGCCAGGCCAACTTGTTCTGAGGCACTCTTTAGGCGCTCCTCGGCCCGCGTAATGTGCACGACAGGCGAAGTGACCTCGCCACCTTCTGCTGCGCGCGGGGCCCCCTCCAAGGCCGTGAGCCGAGCCTCGGTGTCGGCCTTGTCTTGGTCGACCCTCTTCACGAGCTCCTGAAGCAGCAGAGTGTGAAACAGCCGTGTCACCTGCCTCTTCATCCCCACCGCATCAGTCGGGTCGCCCAGGTAATCCGAAACACCCTCCACGTCAGGCGGAGGCGAGTACCCTTCGCTCATCTCAGTTTCGGAGGAAATCATGTAGTAGCCGGCAAATGGGAGATTCAGAAGGAACGAATGAGAACAAGGCAAGCGCTGAGTACGAGCTTACCAGGGGTTGGCACGTCGTCCATACCGATGGAAGGACGAGAGGAGCCCGGACGGCCCTGAAAGGGTTCTCCCTCGAAGGCCGCAAGAGATTTCCCTAGTCCGGGGGGAACCGGCGAACGAGGGATATTAGGGGGTGGACGGTCAAGACCTGAGGGACTAGCAACCCTCTCGGACGGCGATCCTCCCCCCCCCCCCCCCCCCCCGTCCTCCTCGTCTTCACGAGGCAATGCCTGCAAGACAAAGGATCAGAAATGTAGCAACAAGCCGAGAAGGAAGGTCACGTACCTCAGAAGCGACCTCAACACCAGCCGCCGAGCTGGAATCCGGGAAGTTATTCGTTGGGGACCGCCTCACAATCTTTCCCTTTACCGGCCTAAAGAGAGGGCCGGGAGACCCACGCTCTAACCAAGGGGAGGCCTCGAGGGCCTCCTCCCGAGTCTTCTGGCCCGCGGCCGCCAGGCGGGCTCGCACCTCTTCGCTGACCGGCATCGCGAAACTGCAGTCTGCTCGAAAAATGATGAGATGGTCTGAGGAGACCCCCTAGGCTCGGTGGTATATTTATAGCCGAATAGTGGGGCCCCACCAGAAGATTCCCTGCCAGCTCAGCACCGTGCTCGCCGAACACGCGGGTTGGATGGTTCTTTCCGAGCTTTATCAAGCTCAAAAAGAGCGGGGATTGTGTACAACCCCGTGTTCGTCGAACGGGCCCCGCCAGGAAGATCGAGCGAACCCAGCCCCGCGACCCGCACCCAAGCAACAAGCGGACATGCGGCAAGAGGCTGGTCCGCTCCCGCTCAGTTCAGTCGAGCGAGCCAGGCGAAGCGACTCCTGGCCGCCAGCCCGCTCGACCCGTGATCTGCGACCCGCGATCCGCGAGCCTTTCTAATGTTCATCGCGGTCGCCAGCCCGCTCCCTACCCGCGACCGTGCTGCCCCCGCCCGACTCGGCGGAATTTCGGCGAGTCGCGATGACCCGGCTCGCGCTCGCCCCAGAAGGATAGGCGAGCCGCAAGGACCAGGTCCCGCCCGCCTCTCGCGGAAGGGATTAGTGGCGAGTCGACCACCTCACTCATGGATGGGGCCCAGTAGAAGCCCCGAGGAGGAATTACATGGATGCCCTCCCCATGGGTGCGAATAGATCCTCGGAACGGCGGAGCCACGCTGTTGGCAGACCAGGCCGGACTGCGCATAGCTGTTCAGAACAGCGGAGTTTGGCTGTTGGCAGACCCGACTAAGGGCTTCTTGGTAATTTCAGGTCAGCCCTTTTGGTTATTGGCAGTTCAGTTTCTAAAAGCTATAAATAGGACCCAAGGGGTACCTCAGAGGGGACACTTCTTGGTCTCCCTGCTCCAGCTTTCAAGAGCTTTCTGAGGATACCTTAGCTCGGCTTCTGGCTAAGGAGGGGAAGCGCTCTGAGATCTTCCGGGTTTGTGGTGGGACCTCCCTGCCGAGCCCTTGGATCTGTGTCACCTTGTCTTCTTTGTTGTTTTGCTTGCAGGAGTGAAGTAGGCGCGAGACCACCCCTTCCCCAAGGGCGAACTCCACAGGAGATCGAGGAATCGGTTTCAACATAATTGATATCCAAGTTGTTTGTGTGTGTAAGAGATACAACAACACTCAAACCTTTATCTCACTATAGTGTGATCGGCTATATGGATCATTTGTCGTCACTGTGTCATATCTTGACATATTCCCAATAATGCGTACTGTTACGAACTAGATGAGATTTGAGGGAGAAGGGGAGATTCCTAGGGTTAGAGAGGAGACTAGAAGAATACCTTTTGATAATACTCGCATAATCCCCTCAAATAGAGGATCCGGGTACATTTATACCCGAACCAAGGCCGGCCAGCCAAGGGGGCTTGTCGGACCCAATTGGGGCTGAACTGGGTGGGTTCAGCCCCCGAGAGCCGTCTTTTATAAAGTGGGGGCTGAACCAGTTGGTTCAGCCCCGTTGTCGCCTTCGGATCCGTCCGGGGGCGTAACATTCCCCGCCTCATCAAGACCCAGCTTGTACTCAAGGTGGGAATCCGGTGGCTCCGTCCGTCCTCTCAGGTCTACCCAAGCCATGTCACGCCCTTGTCCCCGCAGCCTCTCCAAACAGCAAAGAGAGCCCCCTAGCACTGGTGAGATTCTGATTCCCTGCAGACAGTACTCTCTCCCATCCTTAGCAAACTCCATAGTCAACTTCTCCCAATCCAGAGTCACCCTACCCAGCTGTCGCAACCACTGGGCCCCCAGAATCACATCTGGCCCTTGTATGGGCAATAAGTAGACATCCATGTTGTCGGTGTATCCCTGCACACTGATTTCCACGTCCGGAAGCACTCCTTTGCACTGCAGCTCGTGTCCACCGGCCACCACAACCTGGGAAGCGGCATCCTTGATGATCTCTAGCCCCAGTTTCTGTGCCACCGCCGGGCTAATGAAGTTATGTGTACTCCCGATGTCAAACAGAATGGTCACCTGTTGTTGGCCAATCCGCCCCGCAATACTCATAGTGGTCGGAGCAGAGTCTCTCGCCATGGCCAGGGAAGATACCCCGTACTCGATTGTATCCAGAATGTGCTCCTGTTCCCCTCCGTCTACATCTGGCATCGGACCTTCCTGCAACATGTAAACCTGGAGCCTCTGACATTTGTGGCCTGGGGTAAATTTCTCATCGTAGTTGAAGCACAATCTATGTTCCTTCCTAGCCTGTAGCTCTGTCCAAGTCAATTTCTTCATCGTCCCCCGTTCTGTAGCTGCTTGATCCTTTTTTGTGTCGGGAAGGTGTGTAGCGTTCCTCGGAGTGCCCCCCTGGACTTCTGTCGATTGATACGCTCTTCTTGAATCTGGGTCAAGCTGATAGCGTGTGTCAAACTGCTCAGCATATAGGCATGCACCTCATCTCTGATGTCCTCCTTCAAGCCGGAAATAAAACAACTTGTTAATATCCTCTCGTCCCACTGCACCCGGTTGGCCAACCGTTCAAACTCGGTTCGGTACTCCATCACCGTCCCTTTCTGACGCAATTTCTGAAGAAGAGCCTCGAAGTCTTCATACTCAAGTGGACCAAAGCGGGCGGTGAATCCGTCGACAAACTCGTGTCATGGCGCGTGACCCCGTCCTCGGAGGAACCATTGGGTCCACTGCTATGTGTCCTCTTCAAGGTGGAAGGACGCTAACTTTACCCACTGTACCTCTGGTATCTCCTGATAACTGTAAAATAACTCTGCTTTTTGGACCAATTCGAGTGCATCTCCTCCTTTGAACTTGGGGTAGTTCATGCGGGTAACCTTCGGCGGCATATAGGCGCGTGGTAGTTGTTGCCTGGGTCCTCTGTACTCTTCCCCGTGTCCAAGCGATAGCCGTCGATCAGCGGCCACGTGTGGGTACCCCCAATCCCCTCCATTCGGGGTTTCCCAAGACTGGCAGCCTAAACTCCCATCTGCCTCCTCCCCTTCCGCCTGCGGCGTGTCCTAGTTCTCCTGGAATAGGGAGGAGCCCATCACGAGGTGGGCACCCCATCAAGTTGGGTCGTTGGTCCACCTGGCGGTCTTCACGGTAAGGAGGAAAATCCAAGGCAGAGTGGCAGACGCGGCGACGCCGCCAAACTAGGTTGCCTCAGACCATACTTGTGGTCGTCGTGAGCCTCCTACCCTTCCACTGGCAATTCCAAGCCCCCCCCCCCCCCATTGAGGCTAGAGGTCTGATCGTCGTGCCCCGATGCTGGAGTAGGAAGGGGAAGCTGGACTGCATTGGTTTCGCCCACAACAGCTTTTCCTTTAAGGTGTTGAGTTAACATATTTTTAAGCTCGTCCATGCGGGCATCCACTTTCTCTTCGAGACGTTTTTTCGATGTCGTTAACTTATCGGCGAGGGCTGCCACGGTGTCGGTCAGCCCGGTGTATTTTTCTTCGAGATGTGCGAGCCGATTGGAGTCTTCTTGGGTGCGAGTCACCATGGTGGGACCCCGGGGGCGTGCGCGAAACGGCAAAAAATTGGAGGCGGTGGCCTCTGGATGCCTCAATCGGATGCAGCAACAGGAAGCGGCAGCTGGCGGAGGATGCAGATGCGGTCGTCGGCGGATGCAAATGCGGCAGGATCGACGTCGGGAGTCGACGATCGGGATCGATGCTGCAGGCGGCAGCAGATGCGGCAATTGACGCCGGGATTCGACGATCGGGATCGACGGAGGCAGCAGATGCGGCAGTAGGCAGTCAGCGGGATCGACGTCGGGATTCGCTGACGCGGAGCGATGCGCGGGGGTCGACCGACGAAGTCGGGTGGAACGAAGCCAGGCAAAGCCTGGATGCGAGCGGGAATGAGAAAATTTTGGGAGGAAGAATCCTCTGATACCAAATGTTACGAACTAGATGAGATTTGAGGGAGAAGGGGAGATTCCTAGGGTTAGAGAGGAGACTAGAAGAATACCTTTTGAGAATACTTGCATAATCCCCTTCAATAGAGGATCTAGGTACATTTATACCCGGACCAAGGCCGGCCTGCCAAGGGGGCCGGCTGGCCCCAAATGGGGCTGAACCGGGTAGGTTCAGCCCCTGAAGGCCGTCTTTTATAAAGTGGGGGCTAACCAGTTGGTTCAGCCCCGTTGTCTCCTTCGGATCCGTCCGAGGGCGTAACACGTACATCATGTTTTCCTTATAGTTTTAAGTCTTTATTCCACTATAGTGTGTGTGGAAGTGATGATTCAGCAAAATATCTCACTTAATTATAATAACTCTGACGGTAATATATCGTATAAATATATCAACTCTTACTTAATATACTTAAACGTGACGTCACATAATTATAAAAAATTAAATACGCAAAATATTCGGTGCGGTGCGGTTTTTGCGGTTTTCAAAATCCAAAAACCGCACCGCACCGAACCGCGCTCGGTTTGTAAAATTTTAAAATCACACTGCACCAAAACTACGCGGTGCGGTTTAAAAATCGGTGCGGTTTTTGCGGTGCGGGCGGTTTTTGCGGTGCGGGCGGTTTTTGTGGTTTGCGGATTTTCATGCTCACTCCTAAAATTTCCCCTAGGTTTGTTAGAAATGGACCAGAAGGGTTAGTCTATCGTTTAAACAAGTCGTTATATGGCCTGAAACAGACACTTGGGGCATGGTTTGGAAGGTTTCACAAGGTCATGCTTGAGTTTGCTACAAGCAGGGAAAGTCGGATCACACCATGTTCATCAGAAGACATGATTAGAAAACGGTGATACTCATTGACTACGTGGATGACATTGTGATCGCAGGTGATGACCAAGAGGAAATTGCAAATCCCAAAGACATGTTGTCTACAAAGTTCTAAGTGAAGGATCTAGGGACATTGATACTTTCTGGGAAAATGGGATGCTCGATTGTGTCCCAGCAAACGCTCCAATGGAGGAGAATCATGAGAATGATGAAGACAGTGATGGTGACCGGACGGATACTTCGAGCTATCAAAAATTGGCAGGGAGACAGAGAAGCTCACATATGCACGCTCCCAAGATCATACATCAAGAGACTGTATATCGTGTACTGCGGTACTTGAAGAAGGAACCTGATCGGAGACTCCTGTTCTCTAAAAACAAGCATTTAAGAATTGAAGTTTTCACAGACACAAATGGGGCTATAAGTCGTGATGACAGGAAGTCTATAACAGGGTATTGTGCTTTCGTTGGGGGAGATTTGGTCACCTGACAAAGTAAGAAGCAAAATGTGGAAGCCAAATCAAGCGCAGAGGCTGAGTACCAGATAATGTCTCAAGGTCTCTATGAAGGACTATGGTTGCATTCTATGTTGCAAGATCTGGGATTACAGGATCATATCCCACTATCCTTATACTGTGGCAACAAGCCAGCCGTTAGTATTGCACACAACCCAGGACAACATGATAGGACTAAGCATGTTGAAGTCGATCGACACTTTACCAAAGACAACTTGGACAAAGGGAATGTGGTTACAAGGTAGGTATAACCGATATATTTCTTCCGACTTGAGGGGTAGAGTTTGAGTTAGACTACTATTCAAGTTGGATTTGTAATACCCACTAAGGGTAATTTAGTCTTTTATGATATTACTCATGTATATGTATGAGTATAGGCTAGTATCAATGATAATTATTGGATTATTACTTTCTGCTAGGCCAACAAAATACCCGTTTAGAATGCCAGACTCAAATCATACAGTTAGAAAAGTATCAGTGCATCCCGACTAACAAGAACAAAAACAAAGACAGTGTTTGGGTGGAAATTTCTTCACTAAACTGCAATATATTTCACTCCCCAACATTAACAATTGCCCCTGGTAAAAAGGCAGCAATTAAGCTATGTTGAGGAGAATCAATAATCCTTGAATTCATCAAGGAAAGTCCCCCTCTATATATGTAAATGGGACGGTCAATACAAAAGCCGACAAATAATGTAGGACAAACATAAAAATAAAATATACATAAACATGATTGATTTTAATATTTCTCAAGTTGGACCATATATATTTATCATGTCCATCTTGGTACCTTTGTCAGAAAAGTACAGTTGTTGACGATTGGCTAAATTACGTGTGCCGCTGATATCGCAAAAATCATAATAAATTCGCTCCACTTGAAACTTCAGTTTTAACGACTTATGACAACATGGCACTTCCTTTTTTTACGAACTATCTCGGTGATGAGGGAAACATTCTAGTTAAAAGGAGTGTTATGGAAGCACCTGTTCAGACCATCCCCATGAGCCACCGTTGTCTGATGGGCCTCACATAGAGACAAGTGCAACTCAAGAAGAAGCTAATGAAATCTTTTGGTTACGGATTACATCATAAATCGCTTTTGTAATAAATTAATGAGTAGTAATTAATAATGTGTTAGACATTTGGTAGTGATTACTTAAGAAATAATTAATTGTTGTAACTAATTAATTTGGTATCATGATAAAGTAAAATTGTTTGGAGTCATTTATTGTAATTAATTAAGAGATAGTGTGCTCTAAGAATCTATAAAAAGAAGAGCCTTGTATGAGAAAAGCATCTAAATCTTGAGTTTATTAGGTTTCTTTTCTTGAAAAGAGGATTGGCTTAATGTCAGTAAGGAGTCCTCTCCTTATTTAACCGTGTTCTCATGTTATTACTGAAGTAGTGAGTTCATCTACTTGTTCCTCCCACGGTCCCACCCCATTACTATTCAACTCCAGAACAAAATTCAACTTAGGGTTTAACTACATTGAACCAAATAATATGTTTAATGAATTAATAAGTTCATAAAATATATTTTTAAAATTCAAGCAAATAACTGATTCATGCAGGACATACGTGCGCACGGTTGGCACATTTCATTAATATAAAAGAAAATTATTAAATAAACGTTATTTACAGAAAAATGCATATTGAAACATTATTATCAGATTGTGAAAATAGCACTCTTGAGATGCATAATTTTAAGATGCTCAATTGTGGGTTGAATTTGATTCAATCTACATTAGGATGTTGTGGGTGCTAGCTTTAGAATAACATAACTAATCGTGCATCTATTAAAATGGTTTAAGTAAACCGTCAAACTTGGAAGTTATAATTAAGGCAATAAGATAAACATCACTAGACTAGGTAAATTATGTAGATCTGAGCACTGACACCATCAACAATGCATTAATTATGCTAGTTTTTTTCATGAACTTGAATTGACTTGATTAGACAATGAAGTTTTGAGAGAGACCAGAACATTAGCTTACAACAAGTGTTAAATTCGAAAATCAACTTGGTTACATCCAAGAAAATATACTCCAAAAGTAACTTTTGTGCTAAGATAATTATTGGAAAAATATAGAAATCAGAGAAAGGGTCTTAACATGAATTTCTTTTATTATGAGAAGGCATACGACCATGCACCGTAATATGTAATTTAGTGTGCATTATGTAAAGGTGTGTTAAAGTTATTAAGATTGCATTGAGAAATACTATAAATAATTATGGAGTGACCAAAAAAATTCTAATTACAGTAGGATGAGATATATAATCAATATTAAGTCCACTTAACAGTACATGAGTACAAAGATACAACATAGGAATAAGTCCACTAATCGTGTGTCTATTAAGATGGTTTAAGTAAACAGTCAAACTTGGAAGTTATAATTAAGGCAATAAGATAAACATCACTAGACTAGGTAAATTATGTAGATCTGAGCACTGACACCATCAACAATACATTAATTATGCTAGTTTTTTTCAGGAACTTGAATTGACTTGATTAGACAATGAAGTCTTGAGAGAGACATGAACATTAGCTTACAACACTTGTGTTAAATTCGAAAATCAACTTGGTAACATCCAAGAAAATCTACTCCAAAAGTAACTTTTGTGCTAAGATAATTATTGGAAAAATATAGAAATCAGAGAAAGGGTCTTAACATGAATTTCTTTTATTATGAGAAGGCATATGATCATGCACTGTAATATGTAATTTAGTGTGTATTATGTAAAGGTGTGTTAAAGTTATTAAGATTGCATTGAGAAATACTATAAATAATTATGGAGTGACCAAAAAAATTCTAATTACAGTAGGATGAGATATATAATCAATATTAAGTCCACTTAACAGTACATAAGTACAAAGATACAACATAGGAATAAGTTCACTTAATAACTTAATTTCTAATTAGCACAATATGCTCTCTGTTATTTATGGAGATGGCGAGATGCTTACAAGATATTCAAAGGTATGGTGCACGCTTTTTTCATCTCATTATTTTAATCAGTAATATTTCCACTTACCAGTACATAAGTACTAGATAAGTGTCGTAGATAAATTATATAGACAAATAAGGGCATATATAAAAAGATATAACTCATACATTTAAGGTCAAATGGAGAAATGCAAGATATCATAGGAATATTAGTGATAAGAGGATATCATGAAGCACCGTACTTCTCTGAGGGTCATGTACCTGTACCGGATACGTATCTGATACCGGTACGTGCCCAATACTTGGCGGATACACCTGTTACTCTAGTCTGTAGATACATTTGGATTTGACAGATCATTCTGCATACTTGGCGGAAAATACATGTGCATATATACAGACCTAAGAAGCAAAGATACGCCAAGTTGAGGCTTGTATCCGTACCGGGTGCATTTCCGGCACACGTACTGTAACATCCGTAAATTGACATGCGTTTTTATTTAAAATTGCAGGGGAAGGTCGCGACGAATTTTTGATCGAGGCGGCGCGTTGACAAGGTATAATGTCACTTTTCCTGTTGATAGCGATCTTTAGCTCGTTAAGTGCATAAATTTTAGTGCGTGACGTTTTTTGTTTTAAGTGACGCGCGGTGTGAAAGTGAATCAATCTTCTAAGTATTAGTGTTGGGGTGCCAATAGTATTTCCCCCCCCCCTCTTCTCATGCGGTTACCAATACCGCAAGGCGTATATAAAACCCGCAACCCTCACCTCTCGGGAAGAAAACCGCAGCCGTCTCCCGAAATCAATCGCTCGCCCGTCCGTCTCCCGCAGCGCGCAGAGCCGCGCCTCCCGCAAGCCTCTCTGGCGTCCGATTCCTCTCTGGTTTCCTTCTCCGACCACTCCTCCCTCCTCTACGAGCTCCGGTAGACTTTCCTTTTCCTCCCTTGGCCGTGAAAGTGCCGGATCCAACCCTAACCGGTGGAAGTGAACGTTTTGGCTTCGGTGAGTTCGATTCCTTCCTTTTTCTCGCTTTCTACTTGGTTTTCCTTTGTTTTGGAAACAAATCTAACCTAGGTTTTCGTTTTGGTTGTCCTATCCTAGGTTTTGGGTGTTCGTAATTCCCCACGATTTTTGTGTGGAACGCGTTGGGAGCCTCAATCGCTACTAAAAGGTAAAAATTGAAGTTTAACTCGTGAATGTTGTAACCCTAGCTTTTTATAATTTTTTTATGGGTTTATCGTAGAGGGGAAAATTCTAAAATTAGGGTTACGGAAAATTTCAGGAATTTGGCGGGGTCGGGGCAACTTTTGAAGGTCTCCAACAGCCGGATTTACTTTTGGAAAAGAGTATGTCGCCGCGCCGAGTATACGAGCGTCGCAGAACCACTGTAAGGAAATACGAATTTCTTTTAGTTAGACATATCAAATAATTGTATTTTATACGCATAAGTAGGTTTCGTACAACATCATAATCATGCATAGAAAAATGTGACAGTAGAAAAATAATCGTGGAGACACGTATGAGAACGCCCTTTTCCATAACCACGTTAGTTAAGTCGTGAACAGTTAGTTAAGTACGAAACTTCACATGTACACGTAGGTTGGAGATTGTCCGACCAAGGGTTCGAAGGTCCATTCAAGTCGACCACGAGAAAGTCAAGGGTCGCTCAGTAGTACACTAGAAAATATATCCCATGCAGAGTAGCGTCATACCAAAACTGGTCAGTAGCACACCAGTATTTTCGTGCTTGGTAGAGGCGCACTACCATCCTTATAGGGCATATGGTATCCTATGAGTTACAGTCTTGGGAGTTGACTCCCCTTTGAGACAGTTAGCAGATTCGAGACCGTGTCCGCGTGGCACTAGAACAATTGAGTTCGTCAGATGGTCTCGGGTCGTCAGTTTCAGATTTTTGCGCGTTAGGAGCTACTCTGCCTAGAGCCTTCCCAGTAAACGTGTAGGCTAGAAGCCACCTAGAACTCAAGTATAGGCTTGACGTGAGATAGTACACTAGTTAGTGAACGTCAGGACTGGGGTAAATGAACGGAAAGTCATGAGTTTAGAATTATAGTGTTCACCAGTAAGGATAGGAAAAGCATGCATATCATATATCATGAAAGGTTTTCAGTACACGAGACTAGTTTTAAAGACATGCATGCATTCATATGTAAATCTATTTTTAGTGTCACTAAGGGGAATTGTTTTTTTTTACTCTGACCCTTCGTGGGCAATGTTTTTCAGGTGACCCAGGTGGGAAACTTCGTCTAGGATGAGCGTCTTGGTGGTGTCCGAGTGTAGTACTTTTACTATTTTTCAGTTTTCTCCATTTTCAGCATGTACTTGTATTTGTGGACAGTGTAACTCATTAATATTTTATGTATCTTGTGTCAGACTTATTTGATAGTTCAGATTTTCAGTTAATGCACTTTCTTTTTGTTTAGTGGCTCTGTGAATCCAGACATCAGGTATGTGGTTAACCTTAGTTTAATTTTTACTCCCGCTGTAAGTATTAAATCTGTTTAGTTTGGACTTTTATTACCTGCTGCTACTAGTTTTAATACTGCTTCCTAGTTTTCTTTATATCGCTGACCCGGCCGGACGGCTGATTTCTGTAATACTGGGAAGGGGTGTTACAAATTGGTATCAAAGCCAGGTTTAGGATCCCTGGACCCTAGAAGGTTTTCACAGAGCCATAGGACTGTATAACAGTAAACTTTTGTTAGTAGAGTATTTTAAGTTGCGGTTAAGGCTTAGTTTTTCCCAGGAGTACGAATATAGTTGTCAAGCCAGTTTTAGTAGACGCTTGATAAATAACCAGATTTCTTTTATATGTTCTATCAGGCAACTCGAGTAAGTGAACCAGGTGAATCTTCACATCAGGACCCTGTTCCTAACGCCACTATGGGAGATGCTGCAGTGCCACAGGTACCTCCAGTTCCAGCAGCTTCAGAGGGCACTGATATAGCGTCTCAGATTGCCAAGGCGGTTACTGTTGCCTTGATGGAGTTCCAGAGAGGACTGGCTGCAGGGTTTCCAGTTCCAGTGCACGCACCAGCCCCTGCACCAGCTCCTGCCCCAGCACCCGTGGAGATGACCCTGGAGCGTTATTTGAGGAATTTTAGAGAACTTCAGCCTTCAAACTACAGTGGGGATGAGACCCCGATGGATACAGATGATTGGGTAGCAAACACCAGAGACCTGCTGGATGTTTTGGAGTGCCCAGAGAATAAGAAGGTTCCTCTGGCAGTTTTCCTCCTCCGAGGTGAGGCAAAGGTCTGGTGGGACAAGTACCGGGCGGATGATCCCGCAGGTAAATGGTTATGAAAATTTCTTTAATTATTTTGGAAGTGATATGTTCTCTCTTTAAATAGTATGATTATGTTTTTGGCCAGGTCGTACGCCAGACATGTTTACGTGGGGCGAATTTTCTAGAGCCCTTGCGAATTGGTTCGTGCCTCCTTCCGCACGACGAGGTCTACAGGAGAGATACCTTAGACTTTTCCAGGGGGACAGGACTGTTGCTGAGTACGAGCGAGAGCTTACCCATCTGGCTCGATATGCGGGCGTAATGCAGGGTGACCAGACTGAGAAGTGCAGCCGCTTTGTGGATGGCCTACGAGACTCATTGAGACAGCCGCTGATGACCATGGTCAATGCTGATTACAGGAGCTTAGTGGATACGGCTCGCAGGCTGGAGGCTGACCAGCAGAAGGTTCAAAAGCGAAGTAATTTCCGTGCAAAGCGAGCTCAGGATTCGCATCAGTCGCAGCAGAACAGGAATGATCAGGGGAAGAATTGGAACAAGAAGCAGAAGCCTGATGCGAGAAAATATGGTCAATCTGGTGACAGGAGCAGGGACTACCCCCTTTGTCCCAAGTGTCAGCGTCGTCATCCAGGAGAGTGTTTGGCCAGCGCGGGCGTGTGTTACAAGTGTCGTCAACCTGGACACATTGCTCGTTTCTGTCAGGAAGGTGGTTCGAATCAGGTAATCAACCTTGTTGTATTTTTGTACATTTATAAATTTTTGGTAGATGACAAATGCATTTTGTTCCTGCAGTCGAAGTATGAGATTGGTGGCCCTAGCAGAGCAGACAAGGGCAAAGCGTTGATGATTACCGATGGAAGACCACAGCAGGGTCGAGATTTGGTGCAGCCCAGAGCTTATGGACTTGGTCAGCAGGAGGCTAAGGGGCAGGAAGATGTAGTGACAGGTAAGTGTTTAATTTGCCTGATAAGCTTATTTTAACCCTCCGTAGTGACACTCTTTTCTTTTGAAAATTCATTCATGTAGGCATCCTTATGATTCGAAATTTACCCTCTAGGATTCTGTTTGATACGGGTGCCTCGCACTCGTTTATCGCAGAATCTCTAGTGCGTAAGTTGAATTTAGAAGTATTCTCAGAAACTGTAGCGCTGGATGTTATGATGCCGAATGGATCCCTTCTGCAGACCAGAGATAGGTGCAGGGTACCGGTGCAGTTTGGTGACACCGAGATTATTGTGGAAGCTTTGCAGCTACCTATTGCAGGATTCGACCTGATTTTTGGAATGGACTGGCTGTCGGCATTCAACGCCAAGATTGACTGTAGGGCGAAGCAGATACAGTTTGATGGCCCCAATCAGACTTCTTTTTCTTTTCAGGGCTTGAAGGGAGTAGTGAAAATTATTATATCTGCAGTCCAAGCAAGAAGGTGCATCAGTAAGGGTTGCGAAACCTTCGTAGTACTGATGAATGCAGAGACTAAGGCTGAGTTATCCGAGGTACCAGTGGTGCAGGAATTCCCCGATGTCTTTCCGGAAGAGCTCCCTGGTGCCCCTCCAGATAGAGAGATTGAGTTCCCGATAGACTTGCAGCCTGGGGCTACACCGGTAGCCAAATCTCCCTATCGGATGGCTCCAAGGGAACTAGCAGAGTTGAAGAGTCAGTTGCAGGAGTTACTTGATTTGGGTTTTATACGCCCCAGCACTTCACCATGGAGTGCTCCAGTGCTTTTCGTGAAGAAGAAGGATGGTAGTCTGAGACTGTGCATAGACTATCGTGAGTTGAATAAGCTAACAGTGAAGAACAAGTACCCGATTCCCAGGCTTGATGATTTGTTCGACCAGTTGGTGGGATCGAACACTTTCTCCAAGTTAGATTTGAGGTCAGGCTATCACCAGTTAAAGATTCGTGACTCGGACATTCAGAAGACGGCTTTCAGCACCAGATATGGACACTTCGAGTTCGTGGTCATGCCGTTTGGGCTGACCAATGCTCCTTCAGTATTTATGGACCTGATGAACAGGGTATTTCGGGAGTACTTGGACCGTTTTGTCATCGTTTTTATAGATGACATCTTGGTGTTCTCTAAGAGTGCAGAAGATCATGCAGCACATCTCAGGATTGTTTTGAGCACACTCAGAAAGAATCAGTTGTTTGCCAAGTTTTCAAAGTGCGAGTTTTGGCTTCCAGAGATTGCATTCTTAGGCCACATCATCAGTCAGAAAGGAGTTAGTGTTGATCCGAAGAAGGTAGAGGCCATTAAGAGTTGGCCAAGGCCGACGACAGTTTCAGAGGTTCGTAGCTTTTTGGGTCTTGCTGGTTACTACAGGAGATTCATCAGAGATTTTTCGAAGATAGCCTTACCACTGACTTCCCTCACCAGGAAGGGTAAGGGCTTGGATTGGACAGTTGAGTGTGAGTTGGCTTTTGAGGACTTGAAGGGCAGGTTGATGACCGCACCGATTTTGAGTTTACCATCAGGGCCTGACGGGTTTCAGATCTTCAGCGATGCATCAGGTCAGGGTTTGGGATGTGTTCTCATGCAGCATGGAAAGGTCGTAGCCTATGCCTCGAGACAATTAAAGGTTCATGAGAGGAACTATCCAGTGCATGACTTGGAACTTGCAGCAGTCATACATGCTTTGAAGATTTGGAGGCACTATCTCTATGGAGTGCGTTGTGAGATCTTCACTGATCATAAGAGCCTCAAGTATATCTTTGATCAGCGAGAGCTCAATTTGAGGCAGCGCAGATGGTTAGAATTTCTATCAGACTACGACGTAGACATTCAGTACCATCCAGGAAAGGCGAACGTTGTAGCTGATGCCCTTAGCCGTAGAGGTTCGTGTTTCTTTCTCCTCACTCAGCAGGAGGAGTTAGTGCGAGAGCTGGAGAGACTGGATATTACCATTGTGCCACGCAGTAGTTTTGGTTCTGCAAGGTTGAGTTGGATGGAGATTACCTGCGATATCAAGGACAGAATCAGGACAGCTCTACCGTTGGATCCAAAGATGGCAGAGATTTGGAGCTCAGTGCAGTCAGGACAGAAGGAGGGATTCATTATTCAGAATGATTTATTGTTGATCGATGGCAGGGTGTGTATCCCCGATGTTAGTCACCTTCGCGAGGATATTTTATTTGAGGCACACAATTCCAGATATTCTATACATCCGGGTAGCACGAAGATGTATGCAGACCTCAAGATGTTAGTATGGTGGCCAGGCTTGAAGAGAGACGTTGCAGATTACGTAGGGAAGTGTGAGACGTGCAAGTTGGTTAAGGCCGAGTGCCAAAGGCCTGGAGGCAAGTTGCAGCCACTTCCCATTCCTGAGTGGACATTCGAAGATATATCCATGGATTTCATTCATGGTTTGCCGAGATCGCAGAGTGGGAATGATTCCTTGTGGGTTATAGTTGACCGACTTTCTAAGGTCGCCCATTTCATTCCTCTTAGGAAGACGGATCAAGGTCCGAAGCTGGCGCAGTTATATTTGGACGAGATAGTTCGGCTTCACGGTATTCCCAGGACTATAATTTCAGACCGAGACGGCAGATTCACCTCCAGGGAGTGGCGATACGTACAGGAGCGGTTGGGTACCAGGTTACACTTCAGCACCGCTTTCCATCCCCAGACCGATGGACAGACTGAGCGCACTAATAGGACTTTGGAGGATTTACTACGGATGTGCATTTTGGATTTTGGAGGAAAGTGGGAGAAATATGTTACACTTGTGGAGTTCTCCTACAACAACAGTTTTCAGACAAGTATTGGGATGGCACCGTTTGAGGCTCTCTATGGCAGACGTTGTCGGACACCGTTATGTTGGGCTGAAAGTGAAGAGAGATCCACAATCAGGGAGTCATGGATTGATAAGACCACTGATAGGATCAAGCTTATTCAGGAGCGTATGAAGACAGCTCAGGATCGCCAGGCCAAGTATCATGATCAGAAGCACAGGTCAGTAGAGTTCAGTGTTGGAGACTACGTTTATCTGAAGGTCAGACCAGTCAGAGGAGTTTCTAGAATAAAGCGGATGAAAAAGCTGAGCCCCAGATTCGTTGGTCCTTTTGAGGTACTGGAAAGAATTGGTGAGGTTGCTTACAGATTGGCCTTACCTGAGGAGATGAGTGGTGTTCATGATGTCTTTCACGTCTCTTGTCTGAGGAGAGCAGTCAGAGATCCTAGTCAGATCATAAGTACCGAGGAAGCACCAATTGAGACAGATCTTAGTATTGGGGTTAGACCAGTCAGAATAGTGGATTCAAGGATACAGAAGCTCAGAAATAGAGAGATTCGCATGGTCAAAGTCCTTTGGATGAACTGTGGCAAACCAGAGTATACTTGGGAGCGAGAGGATGAGCTTCAGAGCAATGCAGACTACTCTTTTCTCTTCGATACAGGTATGACTACAATTTTCGAGGACGAAAATCTTTGTTAGGAGGGGAGATTTGTAACATCCGTAAATTGACATGCGTTTTTATTTAAAATTGCAGGGGAAGGTCGCGACGAATTTTTGATCGAGGCGGCGCGTTGACAAGGTATAATGTCACTTTTCCTGTTGATAGCGATCTTTAGCTCGTTAAGTGCATAAATTTTAGTGCGTGACGTTTTTCGTTTTAAGTGACGCGCGGTGTGAAAGTGAATCAATCTTCTAAGTATTAGTGTTGGGGTGCCAATAGTATTTCCCCCCCCCCCTCTTCTCATGCGGTTACCAATACCGCAAGGCGTATATAAAACCCGCAACCCTCACCTCTCGGGAAGAAAACCGCAGCCGTCTCCCGAAATCAATCGCTCGCCCGTCCGTCTCCCGCAGCGCGCAGAGCCGCGCCTCCCGCAAGCCTCTCCGGCGTCCGATTCCTCTCCGGTTTCCTTCTCCGACCACTCCTCCCTCCTCTACGAGCTCCGGTAGACTTTCCTTTTCCTCCCTTGGCCGTGAAAGTGCCGGATCCAACCCTAACCGGTGGAAGTGAACGTTTTGGCTTCGGTGAGTTCGATTCCTTCTTTTTTCTCGCTTTCTACTTGGTTTTCCTTTGTTTTGGAAACAAATCTAACCTAGGTTTTCGTTTTGGTTGCCCTATCCTAGGTTTTGGGTGTTCGTAATTCCCCACGAATTTTGTGTGGAACGCGTTGGGAGCCTCAATCGCTACTAAAAGGTAAAAATTGAAGTTTAACTCGTGAATGTTGTAACCCTAGCTTTTTATAATTTTTTTATGGGTTTATCGTAGAGGGGAAAATTCTAAAATTAGGGTTACGGAAAATTTCAGGAATTTGGCGGGGTCGGGGCAACTTTTGAAGGTCTCCAACAGCCGGATTTACTTTTGGAAAAGAGTATGTCGCCGCGCCGAGTATACGAGCGTCGCAGAACCACTGTAAGGAAATACGAATTTCTTTTAGTTAGACATATCAAATAATTATATTTTATACGCATAAGTAGGTTTCGTACAACATCATAATCATGCATAGAAAAATGTGACAGTAGAAAAATAATCGTGGAGACATGTATGAGAACGCCCTTTTCCATAACCACGTTAGTTAAGTCGTGAACAGTTAGTTAAGTACGAAACTTCACATGTACACGTAGGTTGGAGATTGTCCGACCAAGGGTTCGAAGGTCCATTCAAGTCGACCACGAGAAAGTCAAGGGTCGCTCAGTAGTACACTAGAAAATATATCCCATGCAGAGTAGCGTCAGACCAAAACTGGTCAGTAGCACACCAGTATTTTCGTGCTTGGTAGAGGCGCACTACCATCCTTATAGGGCATATGGTATCCTATGAGTTACAGTCTTGGGAGTTGACTCCCCTTTGAGACAGTTAGCAGATTCGAGACCGTGTCCGCGTGGCACTAGAACAATTGAGTTCGTCAGATGGTCTCGGGTCGTCAGTTTCAGATTTTTGCGCGTTAGGAGCTACTCTGCCTAGAGCCTTCCCAGTAAACGTGTAGGCTAGAAGCCACCTATAACTCAAGTATAGGCTTGACGTGAGATAGTACACTAGTTAGTGAACGTCAGGACTGGGGTAAATGAACGAAAAGTCATGAGTTTAGAATTATAGTGTTCACCAGTAAGGATAGGAAAAGCATGCATATCATATATCATGAAAGGTTTTCAGTGCACGAGACTAGTTTTAAAGACATGCATGCATTCATATGTAAATCTATTTTTAGTGTCACTAAGGGGAATTGTTTTTCTTTACTCTGACCCTTCGTGGGCAATGTTTTTCAGGTGACCCAGGTGGGAAACTTCGTCTAGGATGAGCGTCTTGGTGGTGTCCGAGTGTAATACTTTTACTATTTTTCAGTTTTCTCCATTTTCAGCATGTACTTGTATTTGTGGACAGTGTAACTCATTAATATTTTATGTATCTTGTGTCAGACTTATTTGATAGTTCAAATTTTCAGTTAATGCAGTTTCTTTTTGTTTAGTGGCTCTGTGAATCCAGACATCAGGTATGTGGTTAACCTTAGTTTAATTTTTACTCCCGCTGTAAGTATTAAATCTGTTTAGTTTGGACTTTTATTACCTGCTGCTACTAGTTTTAATACTGCTTCCTAGTTTTCTTTATATCGCTGACCCGGCCGGACGGCTGATTTCTGTAATACTGGGAAGGGGTGTTACACGTACCGGACAGGCAGATGGTGGAGACCAGCCTAGATCGGGTCGTCACAAAAGTGGTCGACGTCGTGCCCGACCGGACCTTTACCGGCCCTAATTTACGAAATTTTGATTTGGTCATTGTGCGTCTTTATAATTTGCAATTTGTGTCTTTTGCATTTTTTATGTAAGTATATATGTATATATATACATCTGAATATATATATACATATATATACATATATATATAAAGTATGTTGTGTTTAAAATTGTTAAGTAGAAAAGGGTTCAGCCCGGTCCACTGCTCCACAGCCAGTTCAAGCCTCATTTCCCGTCCATCTTCTTGTTCGGCCAGATCCCGCTGGTTAGGGCTTTCAACCCCACGACTCCACTTCCCGAATATGGAGGCCGCACGCAACTAAAGCCGGCGCTTCATCCGCTGGACTCTCCCCACGACACCGCCAAGATCTATCCATGCGTGGATGACAACCATTGCCCACGTCCTCCCGACGATTCTGCCCAGGTTCCGCCATTATGAGGACGGGAGGCTCCAGTTATTTCACTTTTAATTAATATTTAATTTATTTTCGTTTCTCAGAACCTTATAAAAGGGAGTATGTATGATATTATTTTAGAGTGCATTGATGATTGATGAAAAAAAAAACTTTTGTTATTGTTGTTGTTGGCTTGCCTTCCGCTAAGAGGGATGAGATTTTCCTGTTATTGTTAATGAAAAGAGTTTCCTGTTGAAATTGTTAGAGTTAGTGTGGAAGATGAACGGTTTAGGGTGATTAGGGGTTGCTACTTTGTTTGAGCTTCCGGTAGGAGAACCCTGTTAGATGAATTTGTAATGTTGTAGTTGTGTGAATTTGTTTCTTTGCGTGTGAGATTACATGGAACCTCTTTGTGTGAACAAGAGTGAAATTTATCTCTTGTGTTTAGAGATTTTGTGGAGCCACTCTTATGTGTGAGAGAGTGAAATTTCTCCTTACTGCCCGTGTGCGATAGCGGCCGACCTCGGAGTGGAAGATCGAAGGGGACGAGGAATTCCTCATGTGATCGCCGTCGACTTCGAATACGAAAAGACGTCTCTTTCCATGGGTAAATTGCTGCTTTCACTTCCTTTGTGTGCGCCTATATTTTCTCTTAGGATAATTTGATTCATTATTGGGTTTTCCCCGAATTTTGTCAGCAAACGCTACGTCAAAAACTCCAAACAGGAAGGTATTTGGAGTTCACAATTTCCGTTGTGGTACGACAAGGGGACGGAACAAAAGTTGCGAACTTGCTTCCCCGATTGTAGAATCGAACCATTATTTTAAGAAAATCTTTTTTTAACAAAATAGTTTTTTTGTGCTTTATAAAAAACAAACGTTGCTTAATTTCATAAAGCCTGCGCAACGGCTGCTCTAATTATTTTTGTAAAATTCACGGGTTCATCACCCAATGAGGTTGTTCATGGTCACATTGCACGAGTGCCGCTAGATTTAACATCACTACCACCCACATTTAGGACTAGTCAGTTTGCACATGAGTATGCATTGCATTTGCATGATTTGCAGAAAGAAAATGAGCAGAAGTTGCATAGTACTTATGATCTATATGCAACTCAAGCTAACAAGCATAAAAGAGCTAATAGTTTCAAAGTGAATGACTTAATGATGGTTCGGCTAAATCTGGAACGGTTACCTTCGGGTACTGTAAAGAAACTAGCTGACCGTAAAACTAGACCCTTTCGCATAGTAAGGCGGATTTGGCAAAATGCGTATAAACTTGAGATGCCTTACGTTTGGGGTGAGGAGCCACATTCAGGACACGCTGATTTTCATTTCGCTACTGACACACCACCTGCAGTTCCACCATTTTCCACTTATAGTTTTTAGGCTGAGCATGAGACACGAGAAGATTCTTCTTTACCAATTCCTAGAGCCACTGACAGGCTTTCACGACTAGGTTTTAGTTCCTGAGGAGATATTGGACGGCGAGACAGTGACCACTACTGATGGTGGTTTTCAGAGATATTTGGTTCGTTGGCACGACAGACCAGACACCGAGACCAGTTGGGACTTGGTCGAGGAGTTGCAGCGCATGGAAGCTGATCTTCTACAGCACTACCGCTCGGAGCACTCACCAGAGATGAGTGATTTCGAGAGGGGGAGAGTTGGTGGAGACCAGCCTAGATCGGGTCGTTGCAAAAGTGGCCGACGTCGTGCCCGACCAGACCTTTACCAACCCAAATTTACGGCATTTTGATTTGGTCATTGTGCGTCTTTATAATTTGCAGTTTGTGTCTTTTACATTTTTTTTATGTAAGTATATATGTATATATATACATATATATACATATATATACATCTGAATATATATACACATATATATAAAGTATATATTGTGCTTAAAATTGTTATGTAGAGGAGGGTTTTGCCCGGTCCACTGCTCCACAGACGGTTCAAGCCTCATTTCCCGTCCATCTTCCTGTTCGGCCAAATCCCGCTAGTTAGGGATTTCAACCCCACGACTCCACTTCTCGAATATGGCAGCTGCACGCAACTAAAGCCAGCGCTTCCTCCGCTGGACTCTCCCCACGACACCGCCAAGATCCAGTCATGCGTGGACGCCAACCGCAGCCTATGTCCTCCTGACGATTCTGCCAAGGTTCTGCCGTTGTGAGGACGGGAGGCTCCCGTTATTTCACTTTTAATTAATGTTTAATTTATTTTCGTTTCTCAGAACCCTATAAAAGTGATTATGTATGATATTATTTTAGAGTGAATTGATGATTAATGAAAAAGAACTTTTGTTGCTACTGCTGTTGGCATGCCTTCCGCTGAGAGGGATGATATTTTCCTGTTATTGTTAATGAAAAGAGTTTCCTGTTGAAATTGTTAAAGTTAGTGTGGAAGATGAACAGTTTAGGGTGATTAGGGGTTGTTGCTTTGTTTGAGCTTTTGGTAGGAGAACCCTGTTAGATGAATCTGTAATGATGTAGTTGTGTGAATTTGTTTCTTTGCATGTGAGATTACGTTTGGAACCTCTTTGTGTAAACAAGAGTGAAATTTATCTCTTGTGTTTAGAGATTTTGTGGAACCACTCTTGTGTGTGAGAGTGAGTGAAATTTCTCATTGTTGTCCGTGTGCGATAGCGGCCGACCTCGGAGTGGAAGATCGAAGTTGACGAGGAATTCCTTGTGTGATCGCCGTCGACTTCGAATACGGAAAAGCGTTTCTTTCCGTGGGTAACTTGGTTCTTTCTCTTCCTTTGTGTGTCTACATTTTCTCTTAGAATAATTAAATTCATTGTTGGGTTTTCGCCCAAAATTTATCAGTAAACGCTAAGTCGAAAACTCCAAACAAAAAAACGTATTTGAAGTTCTCGATTTTTGTTTTGTAATGACAAGGGGATGGAACGAAAGTTGCAAACTTCCTTCCCCGGGTTTAGAATCGAACCATTATTTTAAGAAAATCATTTTTTAACAAAATAATTTTTTGTGCTTTATAAAAAAACAAACATTGTTTAATTTCATAAAGTCTGCGCAACGACCGCTCAACTTATTTTTGTAAAATTCAATTATTCATTGTGTGCATTTAGGGTTTCCTAGAAAAATCTGACAGGCGTGCAAACGATCGATCGTTCTCTACAATTTCTTGCAGTCTACTTCTTTTGTCGATCTCGTGATGCGTTCGACGATCGATCGTTCTCACCGTCTCCTGAACATTCTCGTCGTCTCCCAATCATTCTTGACGTAAGTTGTTGCGCTTATTCTTCCTCTTACCTATTCTTTTTCCACTACTTCTTCCACTTCTTCTTCCTCTACTTCTTCTTCCTCTTCTTCTTCTTCCTCTTCCTCTTATTTTTTTTGCAGGTTTCAGAAACAGAAATAGATTGTTTCTTGTTATTTGCTGCTTTGCAAATCCATTATTTGCTGATTTCAGAAAAATAATGTTTCATGTTATTTGTTGATTTGCAAATTCATTATTTGTCGATATCAGAAACATAATGTTTCATGTTATCTGCTGATTTGCAAATTCATTATTTGTTGATTTATTGTTTACAGAAACTGGTTCTTGCATGTTATTTGCTAATTTGCAAATTCATCATTTGCTTATTTCAGAAACAGAAAATAGTTTATTTCCTTTTAATTGTTGATTTGTTGATTTCAAAAATAGAAACCAATAGTTTCTTGTTGCTTCGTTGTTGATTTCAGAAATAGATGCAAGATATATATATATATATATTATATTTAATACAACATATCACACTGTACCCGTATCCAGGGTTTTAAAATTTTGGTGTACCTCCATACCAGATACATATCGTACCTGGTACTCGTAGTCGTATCGGTGCTTTCTAGCTTAAAAGTACATTTAATAAAATGCAACCACATCCACAAAAAGTGCACTTAATATCTAAAGTTGAATGTGATAAAAATGAAAATATTAAGATGAATATCCGACAAAACTAAGAAGAAAAATCGAAGTAATGATCGTACTAAAAAAATTGTGAGTGAAATGTATCAAATATAAGGTAATTGACAACAGACTCATTGTATTTAAATATAAATAATGAAGGATGATAAGATGCATTAATTAGACAAGTGGAAAAATTAGTACCGAAGGAGTAAGAAAAAGAGCTAGACCGGAGATAACGTCGATAAGTCGATTCAGCAATCATGGATAGAAATTTGATTTATCAGTTCAGAGCTTACGATAACAAGAATATTATGGACCTCAATGAGTAGAAATAAATAACAAAAGTGTACTCTTGTAGTCCAGGATTTCTAGTGTAGGTCTTTTATGAGATGTGAACAATCATGCAACTAGTACTATAATTGTGAAGGTCTCACTAATAGCATTATGAATTATTCAATAGTTTTGATGAAAACTAAAAAACTGATGTGAATCAATGCATCAAACTTGCAAGCACGGAAGACCACAGTGTGGGTTGCTGAACACTCTTGGGCTTTATTTGGGACAGCTCTGGCGGATGAAAAATCTGCTGATGAAGTAGAGCTTCCCAAATAAAGCTATTAGAAGTTGTTTTGAAAAAGAAGCACACTGTTTGGATGTAACAACAGCTTACAGGTAAACAAAATCGTCGGAGAAAGGCTCGTTGTCGTGGTGGCGGGATCGAGATTTTCAGAGAGGAGAGGCGTCGTGGAAGAGGAGAGGCTCCAAATGGCCGTAGAAGATGGTGGTTGGAAGAGGAAAGGCGGTTGGCTCACTGTCGCGGTGGCGGGATCGGGATTTTCATAGAGGAGAGGCGTCGTGGAAGAGGAGAGGCGGTCGGCTCGACGACGTGGTGGCGGGATCGGGATTTTCAGAGAGGAGGGGCATCGTGGAAGAGGAGATGCGGTCGGCTCGGCGGCGTGGTGGAGGAATCAGAATTTTCAGAGACGAGAGGCATCGTGGAAGAGGAGATGCGGTCGACTCGACGGCGTGGTGGTGAGATCGGGATTTTCAGAGAGGAGAGGCGTCGTGGAAGAGAAGAGGCGGTCATCAGAGGAGGAGGCGTCGGGATTTCTGGCGCGAGACCTAACAGAACGCGATTTTTGGAGCGCAAAAGCGGGCGAAAGGTAGCTCTCCAAAAATCCCCCTTAAACGCCAGTTTTAAAAAGGTACTTTTAATAGAATAGACAAAACAAACACGTATTTAACTGCTCTAGCGGCTGGAAAAGAACAGACCCTTGAGCTCGTCTGGCCTGGTCTTGATCTCGACTAGAGCTAATGAATCGTCAGTTTGGACTTGATTTGATCAGGCACATCTGATAGTTAAATTAGGTGCATTTAGTTTGTTATTGACATAAAATTTGAGCCACAAAAAATCTGAGTTATTCGGAGATTATTAATCAATTAATTTATATTGGTTGAAATTAATTGCAACTAAGCTCAACCAAATTAGTTTAATTACAAGTTGAATAGGCTAGACCATAACCTACTTAGCTCTACCAAAACTCAATTTGGCCGGCTAAATCAGGTTAGTGGGAAGAATAAATTTTTGAATGATTTGGGCTTGAGTTATTGAGCTACTTAAAGCTAACTTTAAAGGAGATTAAACAAAGCAGGCTACGTGAAGAATTGGGTCAATTAAGATTGGTTTGGGCTTATAGACCAAATTAGTTTGAATAAAACTTGAGTTTGGTCAATCATAACTAGTAGGTCAGTTGAAACTACTTTTGAGTTAACTAGGAATGCTCCAAAACAAATAAGTTCGCGATGAGGATTGGTGAAGCTATTATTTAGTCCATTAAGGTTTGTGTTGTCAATTCAGTTTTCAGAACATCTAACTCCTGTAAACAAGTTGTGTTGGCATCAAAGAAGACCGATGAGAACATCGTTAACGCCTGTGGAATTGATGGAAAATTAGAAATCAACCCTTGTCAATGAAAAATACCAACTTGGACTTGATTGTGATTACAAATGAACCAAATGATTTGTAACATGTAACTGCAACTTATGCAACTACATAAATAAAGAATAGTGAAGAGATGAAGAAGCTATCCATATATGCAATAAAATTATCAATCACGATAAATTTTGATTGTTTCAAAATTTCAAAAAAGTAACAAATATCAGTATATCACAAAAACTCGATCAAGTTGCAAACCAGGCTTCATATTAGAAGTATAACATGTCTTATATATACAAAACCTGACTTAAAAGAGGTCATTGAAATTTGAACCAAACATCATAGACAATAATAGAAAGTGGGAGTGCAGATGGATTCATGGAAATATTTTTTTTACTGTAAAAAATAAAAGAAATGCCATGAGTTCCACAGATAATGATGAAATTGCTAACCTCTTTCCTGTGTTCTCTCGTGACTAACTTCTCTTCTTCAAAAAATCTCAAGGTACGGCGAAGTTGTTTAGAATGCAACTTCAAAGCTTTAGCCAAATCTTCCTCTCTAACCCATTGACGTCTAAACCAAAGGAAATAGTGGATAATAGGTTAAAAAAATGCTCATTTAACATGCATTGCAATATGATGTGATTGTCTTGGCAATCAATAGAGCATAATAATAGAGCAAAAACATGACCAAAGTAATATCTAATTATCTATAACATTATTTTATTTCACAGAAGAACCAAAAAACTTGCTTTATGATAGAGACTAATGATGAAACAACGAACACATGTTTTCTAGAGCTTCTACATATTTCACAAGAGCTATTTTGACAACTGTGGGAACCAAAAAGGACTCGGCTCTTTTGAATTTCAGATGACATATCTTTTTGAGAAATAATTGTAATGATAGATGTACAAGACTATAAGAATCTAGCCATCCATGCTAAAAGCATTTGGCGATAGGAGGAAGAGCTCAAAGTCTTATAAGACGATCAAACTCATGTTTGATAACTGATGTGGTGCTAATATTGTCATCCAATCATCGGAAGAAGCTCAACCAGACTTGGGCCACACAAGGATGGGCCCTGTTGGGACAAAGTCCAATAGTAAATGATACGCTGTAAGCGGGACACACCAGGATGAAAGCCAACATAAACCACTCACATTCACAAGGAGCATTCAAAATTATAGCAAAATGCCATTTATAAGAGGCTATTAGTATAACTCATTAACAATATTGCGGAATTGAGTTCAAGAAATAAAAAATGCTTTGGGAAAGACAATCAATAGAAGTTTCACATAAAAAGTTTCGAGCAAAATAGATAAGCTTATGTGTAGGGATTTCAAGCATAATTTAAATTGCATGGTTGCAATACAAGACAAAAGGTCAAATATATGAGGATCAAATAGTTGGGGTAGAGATGTTTTGAAAACCAAATGTGTTAGAGTGGCCCATGGTTTTCCACATCAATGTTTTCATCATGCAATCAAGCGTGAAATATCTGAGGCCAAAAGAAAACAAGCGATCTAGGATTCAAAGCTAGAAGATGATTGGCATCGCAGAACATGCAGGGGTTGCATTAGGAACGATAACGATGTCAATCATATGATGAATAAGTGATTTTTTGCATGCTTTTATTAGAAAATTCCTACATCAATACCAACAAGAAAATTTGAGACTTCAGTGTGATTTCACTTTGTTTAATGTACAAAAAATTCTTCAAAATAAACTAAACCGAAAAAAGAACCTATGTAGATGAGCCATGTTTTACCCATAAATTAAAATTAACATCAAGCCAATAAATAAAAAAGATAAATTGCATGTGAAATTAGACAGCGCGGGTAGTAACTTCAATCTTATGCCAAAATTTTGCATCGATCTACCAGTACAAAGTCAGAAGAATGCAGAAGTAGACCAAAGCTAGGAGGATCAGATGCATGAAAATATTTATTCTAAATAGATTTTTTTTTGCAGTAAAAGCGCACTAAGGTTGCTCCCTCGATTTAATATTAACACTATATACAAGGATGAATACCTTCTTACCCTTAATCTATACCTGGTGAGCGCATCCAGGACTACAACCGCCATTCCTCTGTTATCACCTCTCCCTGTCTTTGGTTGATTATCGCCCTTCATAGTGATGTCATCGTAGAAGGCCCGAGCTGCAAGCCTGACTAGCCTGAACATAAACAGCAGCAATAGTTTCTTGTCCCAAATTAAAACGAGAGAAGCGAAACCAACAATAAACGGAAAAAATATGAAGGTGACTTCCAAGGAAGAACAGCTTCTGAGGAACCAATTTTAATGGCAATTATACCTGTTGAAGGGCTCAAAACTGCTCATTCTGTAACACGGAATGAGATAACTTCGGGTAACGAAGGGGTGTTTCAGGTAAAACCTAACATAGAAATTTACGAGAAACCATGAGCATAAGAGAGGGGGAAATAGCAGGCGGAATAGAGCGTCAAAAACGGGAAGTGCCGGCAGAAGCTTGGGCCGTGGGAGATCGTGAGCGACGAAGGTAACTGTTATGATCTTTTATTTGGGAGGGCGTATTTCTGTAATTGGCTTGGTTAGGTTCATAAAAGTAGTCGGCTGTGTAGGGTTGGGTTTTTTTATCCAAAAACTTGTTGGATGTTTCGTGTATTGGCCGCAATCGGGACGTTTCCCCCTCGCCGTGAAGAACACCTCTCACGGCCTAGTTTTTAGATGATCTTGTATCCTAGTGTTTACTTCTGTTGATGGGGAGACTCGTATGCTAGCTGGTGTTTCCTGTTACATGTAAGTTGATTGTTTCTCTTCGCCCCTTTTGATCTTAATGAGGTATCAGAGCCACGACTAGGAGTGGGATGGCTCCAGCAGACGGCACTCGCTCGCATGACCTCCTTCTTGAGGTAGACACCCTGCGCCAGGCCCAGGAGCGGATGCAGGGAACGCTCCAGGCTGTGGAAGATCAACAGAGTCGTACATTGGAGGAAATCCGGGAGTTGATTTCCACCATTCGTGTGGATCGCAGCGCCCACAATGGCAGTCGCGACTCGTCGTCGGGCATCCGACCCGAGTCCGTACTTCCCTCACAAGCTCCGGCGGGAACAACGACATACCAGCAGGGTCCGCTACCGCAGTTCGCAACTCGCCTTTCACTGATAGACTTCTGGTGCTTCAATAGGGATGCGCTCCACGAATGGCTCTTCCGCTGCGACCAATTCTTTGTGATTGTCGACACCGCTACGGAGACGAAGGTTCAACTTGCCTTGATGCATCTGGAGGGCAAGGCTCTTTTTTGGCACCAAGCCTTTATGAACTCGCGCCTGTCCACACACGTGCCGACGTGGGAGGAGTACGACCAAGCTACCTCCAACAGATTTGGATCCATTCTGTTTGACGACCCAATGTGGGAACTGAAAAAATTGCGGCAACAGGGGACAGTGCAACAGTATTTAGAAGCCTTCGACATGCTCCGCCACCGGACACACATCCAAGCGGATCATGCCATGAGTTTTTGTCTCGCCGGGTTGAAGGAGGAGATTGCGTATTCGGTGCAGATGTTCCAACCGAAGACGTTGGCAGACGTGGCCTCTCTCGCTCGTCTTCAAGAACACAAGGTACAACTGCGGCAACGACAAGGTGCCGGATGGGCAGCCACTACCACCCCTCGCAACAGCCGGCCGTCGGCCAGTTTTACTCCAGGGCAGCCTCCACACCACAGTCCTCAATCAAGCAACGAGTTTACTTCAATTAAGCGGGGGTCACGGCTCACAGCGGCCGAAGTTGAAGACAAGCGCTGCAAGGGCTTATGTTTCGGGTGTGACGGGTGCATATTCCCTGGGCCATCGGTGTGCGGGACGCAAGCAAGCTTATGATATCCAACTCATACCGGAGCAAGACGATGACCACTGGGAGGACGACGAACCGGAAGAGAACATTGAAATATGCTCGGATGCCGAGAACATGCAAGAAACGCCGCAAGTATCCGCACTCGCATTAACGGGAACCGGCCACTTCTCCACCATGCGGGTGACGGCCTCGTACCAAGGGCAACTGATCAGTATTTTGATTGATTCGGGCAGCACTCGCAATTTTTTGGATAGGGAGACAGTTTCTTGGTTACAATGTGAACTTGTCTCTATACCCCCATTTAAAGTGGCGGTCGCCAATGGCAAGTGCATCTCCAGTTCACATAAGGTACAAACTCCAACATCATTGACAAATTCCTCATCAATCTTGATTCATTTCAATATGAACAAAAATTCAATTTAGTTGAATAGAATAGAAGAATTACAGGATAAAAAAGCATATTCACAATAGATAAGAGATTGAATTCTTTTTCATTTTTTGAATTATCAAAATATAAGTTCTCATTTCTTATTAAATTATTGACGAACTATAGTAATTGCACCTATCAAGGAAGCTAAAAGAATTATAGAAATGAGTTCAAAAGGAAGATAAAAATCTGTGGATAAATGAATCCCAATTTGTTGAACGTTACTTATTAAGTCTTGTTCTAAAATCTGATTTGATTTTATAGTCCGAAAAATTCCATACCATGAAGTATCTGGGATAATAGTCATTAATGAAAAAAAAAATACTTATACAAATCTTTGAAGTGATCCTATCTCCAATGATCCACAAATAGGAATCATTGGAATATTTTGAACCGTTTATGAACATAACAGCAAATATGATAAATACGTTTATGGCTCCCACATAAATAAGGAACTGTGCAGCAAGAACCAATCCCAACGACAAGGTGTCGGACGGGCAGCCACCACCACCCCTCGCAACAGCCGGCCGTCGGCTAGTTTTATTCCAGGGCAGCCTCCACACCACAGTCCTCAATCGAGCACCGGGTTTACTTCAGTAAAGCAGGGGCCACGGCTCACAGCGACCGAAGTTGAAGACAAGCGCTGCAAGGGCTTATGTTTCGGGTGTGACGCACCATATTCCCTGGTCCATCGGTGTGTGGGACGCAAGCAAGCTTCTGCTATCCAACTCATACCGGAGCAAGACGATGACCATTGGGAGGACGACGAACCGGAAGAGAGCATCAAAATATGCTCGGATGCCGAGAACATGCAAGAAACGCCGCAAGTATTCGCACTCGCATTAACGGGAACCGGCCACTTCTCCACCATGCGGGTGACGGCCTCCTACCAAAGGCAACCGATCAGTATTTTGATCGATTCGGGCAGCACTCACAACTTTCTGGATAGGGAGACAGCTTCTCGGTTACAATGTGAACTTGTCTCTATACCCCCATTTAAGGTGGCAGTCGCCAATGGCATGTGCATCTCCAGTTCACATAAGGTGGAGGGCTTCCAATGGAAGATGAGAGGCGGCTTTTTCTCGTCAGATATGCAGGTTTTGCCTCTCGGAGGGTGCGAGGTGGTGCTGGGAGTACCATGGCTCGTCACCATAGGAGTCATCCAATGGGATTTTCGTAACCTCATGCTGGAATTTACGGCCCAAGGGCGGTGAATTGCATTGAAAGGATCTACATGCGTCGCGGGCACTTGGATGGCACACCGACACGAGGAGAAGGGACACAGGCGCTCGGGACAGTTTCATATGTTAACGGTTTTGGAGAGGCGCATAGCAACTAGGGAAGGGCAAGAGGTCGGACGGCTTTGCATGATGACATGCGGCCAACCAACTTCCGTCCAAACCTACAATTCGGAAAACCTGCTACAGGAATCACCAGGAGATCAACTTGGGGATCAGCCTCAACAGCAGTTGTTGGAACAACTTTTGGAGGTTTTTCAGGAACGGTTCGAGGAACCTAAAGGGCTGCTACCATTGAGACAACATGAGCATCACATCACCCTCCAGGACGACAAGGTAGAGATCAACTTGTGGCCGTATCGTTGTCCACCCTTGCAAAAAACTATCATTGAGCACTTGATCAAGGAAATGCTCCAGACCGGCGTAATACGACATAACTTTAGTCAGTTTGCATTGCCAGTCGTGTTGGTGAAGAAGGGTGACGGAACTTGGCGGCTATGTATCGACTACCGTCAGCTCAACAAACATACCATTAAAGACAAATTCCCAATTCCCATCATTGAAGAGCTGATCGACGAGCTTTGTGAAGCACAGTTTTTTTCCAAACTGGACCTACGGGCAGGCTACCACCAAGTGAGGATGGCGGAAGCCGATATTCATAAGACGGCGTTTCGTACCCATCAAGGACACTACGGGTTCCTGGTGATGCCATTTGGGCTTATGAACGCTCCATCCACATTCCAAAGTTTGATGAACAAGGTATTCCAGGTGTAACAACCTCATCCGTTTACATAGTATATACTAGAAGGTCCGGTCGGGGCCCCACAGCATATACCACAAAACAGGCGGTGACGTTACGGTATGATATCAGAGTAACGCAGCGCAGCCTAACACATTGCATTCTAGCGGAAGCCTAAAACACTAAACTTGAACTCCACATCTGAATGTCCAACATATAAAAGCT
This sequence comes from Platanthera guangdongensis, assembly GCA_039583875.1. Taxonomy (NCBI): domain Eukaryota; kingdom Viridiplantae; phylum Streptophyta; class Magnoliopsida; order Asparagales; family Orchidaceae; genus Platanthera; species Platanthera guangdongensis. The sequence continues at coordinate 92,143,287 of CM077154.1, read as the reverse complement.
CCACATTTATATATATGAGGAATGTCTTACAAATACAAACAGTTGGCCTTATGGCCTTACGGGGCTTTCACAACAGTGACCTTCATATTGGCGCGCAGGTCGACCACGTATAAATAAAACACAACATTTAGAAGTATAGACTTCGAGGGCTAGCATCAGCAAATATAGCAGGGACTTCATTCCTTATGCGTCCCGCTCGGCTCTCCAACACCTGCACAGGGACATTCCACCCAATGGTGGCAAACAGAGGCAACGGTCAGCATTCAGCTGACCAAATTATAACGATCATACCTCTTTCTCGGGGCAGCGGTATTCTTTCCTGCAGGCATATCATATCACAAGCATGTATATATATATCTCATATAATGTGCTTTCACGCACACATGTCATCACAACCGTCAGCCACCTCGCCCGACGATCCGTGCACTCAGGGCACATTCTTGGTGTACCGGCGAACCAGGGTCCCACCACCGTATCATGGTCACACCCCAATGGAAAATCACTTGAGCAAGTTAACACGATTGAACTCATGAATGTCCATGGTAGGAATGCAAATACATATGTTTGAGGAACCTGCGCGTTCCTAACTTGTTGATATGGCTTGTGTACGGTAGCTAATGTGTGTGTTGTCCACCTTTAGGTGACGCGGAGTGGTGCGGGCAATCGGAGCCCCAACGGTCTGATGAAATTATGGCACCAGCTGAGGTGCCTACACCTCCGCCTCTGCACAAACTGTGCGATTAGTTGTTGAGGCCTTATTTGCCATGATGGAAGAACAGTCGGTTGGGCAGGCACAACAGGCCATGAGGCCAGAATAGGTTGCGGCAAGGCCAGAACCTGGCGCCGCTATGAATCCTCGAGCAGCTGAGAAATAGTTAAAGCAGTTCATGGGTTTTCACCCACCTACGTTCTCGGGAGTGGGATCTCCTGCGTAGGCTGAAGACTGGTTGTCGCGTGTCAAGAGGATTATGACGGCGATTGGAACGGAGGAGCATCAGAAAGTCACCTTAGCCTCCTTCTTGCTAGAAGGAGAGGCTCGTTTATGGTGGGATGAGATGGAACTACATTACTTGGCGGGTAGACCGTTGACACAAGTGTCCATGGAGGAATTCTCTCGGCTCTTCCTGGCGAAGCACCTCCCGGCGGCACAACGTATAACCATGGAGAATGAATTCCAAAGGCTGACGTAAGGAGAAGGCGGTGTGGAAGCTTACCTATATGAGTTCACACGCTTGGGGCGGTATGCGAGTTCTATTTTTGCTGATGAGCAGAGGAAGACGAATATGTTCTATGAAGGGCTGCGGGACGAGTTGAGATTCCTGCTTTCTAGTTCTGTGAACCAAGGCTTCCAGGAATTAGTTGACACTGCTTGCGCGCTGGAAAAAGATATGAAGAGGGTGCAAGGGAAGAGGGCCTTGGATGTGACATAGCCGAAATTCAAGGTGCCCCAACCGACGAAGTCATTTTATAAGAAGAAATGGGGCAAGAAACCCAAGACGACGGGACAAGCTCCTTCTTCAGTTGTATAGGGAGCAACGTCGGGGGCCACCTCAAAGCTGGATACTCGTACATGCTTTAATTGTGGACGGTTGGGGCATATAGCCCGGGATTGTCGGGTGCCGCCCAAGAGTGAAAAGAAGGAGGGAGCATCATATACGGAAAAGGGCAAGACAGTGGTGGAATCCTCTACATCGCAGGCGCAACCCCGGGTCTACAATCTTGGCCTGCAGGAGGCAATCAAGCAGAGTGATGTCGTCACAGGTACGAGTTAAGTTTTTGAGTATTGTATTGCTTGTATACTTTGTTTATTGCATATGCGTATGTGGTTTGTATGTGTGACATGATGGTCACAGGATTTGTGATGATTCAGAACACACTAGCGCGAGCACTATTCGATACGGGTGCTTCGCATTCTTTTTTGGTCTAACGAGTTTATAGCACGGCTTGGGGTACCTAGTCATGGAAAGACAGAGAGCGTCAGGGTGGTGTTGCCGAATGGTTGTATGATGCTTGCGGATCAAGCTTGCGATGTGGCGGTGCAAATAGGAAGTCGAGATTTCTTCTTGACTGCATCCGTACTGCCGATATCGGAATTTGACATGATATTTGGTATGGATTGGCTCGCGGATCAGCATGCCTTGATTGATTGCCAGTCCAAAGAGATCACGTTGGGCCAGAATACCGAATAGGAGACGAGGTTCGCGGGTATGCGAGGAGTGGGAGGGACGTTGATGTCTGTACTCCAAGTTGTCAAAGCTGTTCGTAAAGGCGCGGAGTTATACTTCACGATAATTCAGGCTGTGGAGCCTAAGGCCAGTGTATGCAATGTTCTGATCGTGTCGGAGTTTACAGATATGTTTCCCAAGGATCTCCCTGGGCTACCACCCCAGCGAGAGATTGACTTCACGATCGAGTTGGTGTCAGGTGCGAAACCTGTGGCCCGCTCGCCATATCGCGTCGCACCAAAAGAACTGGCGGAGTTGAAAGTCCAACTGCAAGAATTGCTGGAGCAGGGTTATATACGCCCAAGCATGTCTCCTTGGAGCGCCCCTGTGCTTTTTGTGAAAAAGAAAGACGGTGGCTTGCGGTTATGTATTGATTACCGCGAGCTGAATAAGCTAACCGAGAAAAATAAATATCTGATTCCGCGGATTGACGAGTTGTTCGATAAGCTAGTGGGATCGTCCGTCTACTTGAAGTTGGACTTGAAGTCTGGTTACTACCAGTTGAGGATACGGGAAGGAGACATTCCCAAAACCACATTTGGAACACGGTACGGGCACTATGAGTTCACGGTAATGTCGTTTGGGTTGTGTAATGCGCCCTCAGTGTTTATGGACTTGATGCACCGAATATTCCGAGAATACCTGGATCTTTTCGTGATAGTGTTTATTGATGATATCCTGGTGTACTCGAACTCGGAAGCCTATCATGAGAAGCACTTGCGGTTGGTATTGAATACCTTGAGGCAAAATCAGTTCTATGCCAATTTCTCGAAGTGCGAGTTTTGGCTATCGTCGGTGGCTTTTCTGGGCCATGTGGTGAGTGGAGCGGGCATAGTAGTGGATCCAGCAAAGATAAAGGCCATACATGAGTGACCGGTGTTGTCTTCAGTGGCCGAGGTTAGGAGCTTCCTTGGACTAGCGGGCTACTATAGAAAATTTGTTGAAAATTTCTCGCGGATTGCTTTGCCGCTAACCACACTGACGAGAAAAGATCAGAAGTTCGTTTGGACGCCAGAGTGCGTGTGAGCTTTTGAAGATCTGAAGATTCGGTTGACTACGGCGCCTGTGTTGTCTTCGCCAAGTGGTACCGATGGATTTGCAATTTATAGTGATGCCTCAAGGAGCGGCTTAGGCTGCATTCTTCTGCAAAATGGGAAGGTGATTGCTTATGGCTCACGCCAACTGAAGGTGCACGAGCGAAATTATCACGTCCACGACTTAGAGTTGGCGGCAGTGATCTTTGCACTAAAGCTGTGGCGACACTATCTTTATGGAGTGAAGGTGGAGATCTATATAGGTCACAATAGTCTAAAGTATCTATTGGAGCAGAAGGACTTGAACATGCGACAACGAAGGTGGTTGGAGTTCCTTGGGGACTACACCTTTGAGATTCACTATACTCCCGGGAAGGGGAATGTGGTCGCGGATGCCTTGAGTCGGAGAGCTCCGGCGAGGGCGAGCTGGTTATAGAGGCATGATGAATGTCTCATCCAGGAGTTGGAAGCATTGGAGATCTCGTGTGTTGACAAGAATGCTATAACTAATGCATGTCTAAACTGGACGGAGGTACAGTGTGACCTTGCAGACCAGATTCGACGAGCAATGGGGCTAGATGAAGATCTCCTACACTATGCTAAGGATGGGCCAGAGGGCAAGTTCTCCTGGGATGACGGTCTTTTGCGGAAAGAGGGCCGTTTGTGTGTCCCGAATTTGGGTAAATTGAGAAAAGAACTGATGTATGAAGCGCATTATACGAAGTACTAAATCCACCCAGGGAGCACGAAGATGTTCAGGGATATGAAAAAACTGTTCTGGTGGCCAGGGCTAAAGAAAGATGTTGCTCATTATGTGGTCAAATGCCAAATATATGCTATAGTGAAGGCAGAATGCCAGAAGCCGGGCATTTATTTGAAGTCGTTGTCGATTCCAGAATGGAAATTCGACGATATTTCCATGGATTTCGTACACGGGTTGCCGAGATCTCAGCACGAAAACGACTTAATTTTGGTGATTGTCGACCGGCAGACGAAAGTGACACATTTACTACCAAACAGACGAGATGATTCGGTGGATAGTTTGGCAAAATTGTATGTTGACCAGATTGTGCGACTACACGGTGTTGCTCGGAGCATCGTAAGTGATCGAGACAGGCGGTTCACATCGAATGACTGGAGGCTAGTTCATCAACTGTTGGGCACGAAGTTGACATTCAGTACGGCCTTTCATCCCCAGACGGATGGCCAAACTGAAAGGACCAACAGAACAATGGAAGATATGCTTTGGATGTATGCCCTCGACTTTGGGAAGAGATGGGAAGATCATATCTATATGGTGGAGTTTGCACAGACACGTGCTCGCCACCCCATAAAAGAAGTCATCCACGACTTCGAAAGGGAAAGACCAAGACAGTTGATACCAAAAATATAACAACCATGTCCGTTTACATAGTATATACTAGAAGGTCCGGCCGGGGCCCCACAGCATATACCACAAAACAGGCGGTGACGTTACAGTATGATATCAGAGTAACGCACCGCAACCTAACACATTGCATTCTAGCGGAAGCCTAAAACGCTAAACTTGAACTCCACACCTGAATGTCCAACATATAAAAGCTCCACATTTATATATATGAGGAATGTCTTACAAATACAAACAGTTGGCCTTATGTCCTTACAGGGCTTTCACAATAGTGGCCTTCATATTGGCGCGCAGACCGACCATGTATACATAAAACACAACATTTAGAAGTATAGCCTTCGAGGGCTAGCAGCAACAAATGTAGCAGGGACTTCAGTGCTTATGCGTCCCGCTCGGCTCTCCAACACCTGCACAGGGACAGTCCACCCAATGGTGGCAAATAGAGGCAACAGTCAGTATTCAGCTGACTAAATTATAACGACCCTACCCCTTTCTCGGGGCAGCGGTATTCTTCCCTGCAGGCATAACATATCACAAGCATGTATATATATCTCATATAATGTGCTTTCATGCATACATGCCATCACAACCGTCAGCCACCCGGCCCGACGATCCGTGCACTCAGGGCACATTCTTGGTGTACCGGCAAACCAGGGTGCCACCACCGTATCAGGGTCGCACCCCAACGACAAATCACTTGAGCATTTACTCCATGGCATGCAGCCGAAGATTCTAGTCTTAATGCACCGGGATTGGCCCGTAGCCCCCATTGTATCATGATGCGCAGGACTAGGACTCTCGCTATGCGCTCCAACAGACCACACTTTCAGGTCTCACGTCGGACGGACATAATGCAGGTCGGATCCTCCACCCCCGTTGCTCAAATCGCCTTGCCATCACCGAGTACGACGTACTCGCGGCTACAAAAAGGCGCGAGTCGGTCTCACCAATCCTGTTCTGGCATTCAAGCCTGGGTATTTCTCTCACACCCATTTCATATCACAACATTTGCAGATCTTTCCTTGGCACACCAGTACTTCCTGTTACTCCCCTTCACAGGTATGATCCCGTATATATCACAATTTCAAGGGTCTTTCCTGGCTTACCACGCCAGTACTTCCTGTTACTCCTCTTCACAGGTACCACCCAAGAACATCAAGCATCACAAAGGGTATTTCCTAGACTTCCAATCCAGTACTTCCTGTTACTTCCCTTCACAGGTATAACCCAAAAGTACAAGCATAACACAGATATTTTCCTGGACTACCACTCTAGTACTTCCTGCTACTTCCTTTCACAGGTCCAATCCGTCGACTGCTAAACTACATGTTTATCACGGAGTCTTCTCCGGTTCGTATGCAACATCACCAATCCAGACCAACCTGTCCAGATAGGCTTCACACAACATGCATATTCCGTACTTTCATTTCCGGATCTATATGTCAACCAATTGGGGATTCCATGAATCAACCCAAAGACTCCCACAACAAGCCACACTCTGGTGGGGGAATCCTATGTTTATGCCAAAAAGGAAGCCTTCACATGGCTAGGAAGAAAGGTCGTTACCCTCGAAGACCGCTTTGGTGCCATGAGCTCCAAGCTAGCTGGACAGAGCAGCAACAGCTTTTCCTTCGCAAAGATGGCCTCGGATCACATCTTGACACTCCAAGCTCCACCGATGATCAGCCTCACTTCCTCCTCCTCCTTTTTCCTCTCTTTCTCTCTCTAGAATTGTAGAAAGATGAAGGCCAAATAAAATGAGACTTTCCTTCTCAAGTCTCGGCCTTAAGGAAGCAGGAAGGCCTCTCAGCCCTTAGATCCCAGCTGAAGAAAATGGACGGCCACGAAAAAGCTGTAAAATCACTTTTCGGGTCTGACACGCCCTGTGACACGCCCGTGTCACATGCCGTGTCGTTAAACAATGCACAAACCGCCTTATCCCGAAATAGGTCACGACCAGGGTACACGCACGTGACGGCCAATTCACGCCCGTGACATAGGGCATGTACCACACTCGAGTCGTACTCGCGACCTACTCGAGAGGACTACTCGAGTAGTAGTCATGACATGCCCATGTCACATGACCGACACGCTCGTGTTCCTTAGGTACTCGAGACATTTCTTACCTACTCGAGACATCAACATAGAACAGGACACGCCCGTGTCCAAAGGATGACACGCCCGTGTCACTACTACTCGAGACCCACTCAAGACAATCACTCGAGTAGTCATTTGGGTCAGACACGCCCCTGACACGCCCCCTAACACGGCCGTGACATGGGGCGTGTTCCTCCCGAACACTTCGTCGAACGTATTTTTGTTGACCTCGCAACTGCTACACATCCGAGCAGGACATGCCCTGGGACACGCCCGTGTCCCAGGCCGTGTCACCCAAAAATTTGCCATGTTGAACATTGGGCTGTTACACCAGGAGCAACTACGCAAGTTTATTTTGGTGTTTTTTGACGATATTCTTGTCTTTAGCAGGTCTTGGGACGAACATCTACAACATCTCCAATTCACATTTACTACCTTGCGTCATCATCAACTATATCTTAAGAGATCCAAGTGTAACTTTGGCATGCCGCAAGTACACTACTTGGGCCATCTCATTTCCGGGCGGGGTGTGGAGACGGACCCCATGAAGATTCAGGCCATGTTGGAGTGGCCATGACCTACCACGGTGAAGAAACTACGGGGGTTCCTCGGCCTCACAGGTTATTACCGACGATTCATCCAACATTACGACACCATCATGAAAGAGAGGGTTAGATCTGATTTACTCTAGAGGGGGGGGGGGGTGAATAGAGTAATTTAAAATATTTTTGTTGTTTAAGTAATAATCAGAGTAGTGAAAGTAAAGGATACCAAGATTAACAGAAAGCAGAAAAGCAACCTAAGTTAATCTAATCTAACACAACACATATAATCTAATCTATCACATGCACATCAAGAACAAAAAGAAAATGACAACCAAACAACACAAGAACTTTTATAGTGGTTCCCCAACCTGGGTACATCCACTCTTCTACCACCCTGGTAGGAATCAACTACATGTTTTGATCAGGTGACTACCACCAATGAGCTTTTGATCAGGTGCTCAAAAAACAACTCAAGTTTTTGATCAGGAGACTTGCAATCAAGGAATAACTTTTGAAGGGAGTTAAAGAACCCTTTGTACAGAGAGGGGGTGAGAGATTGATGGTGTCTTCTGAAAGTGAGGTTTAGGTCTACAATACTCTAGAGGGGGATGAATAGAGTATATTTAAAATTTAGTAGGTCCCAATAAAAGTGCTGTTATAGCTTTTGATGTAAACTGAAAATGTGCAGTAATTAAGAAACTAGAAAACAAAAAGTAATAATCCTAATCACAGCCACACAGCAAGAATAAAAAGAAAAGATAAGCAACCAGATGACACAAGAAGTTTATAGTGGTTCCCCAAATCTGGGTAGTCCACTCTTCTACCACCCTTGGTAGGAATCCACTCAGGTTTTTGATCAGGTGCCTGACACCAATGGGTTTTGATCAGGTCCCCAAAAACCAACTCAAGTATTTTGATCAGATGACTAGCAACCAGGAATCACTTTTGAAGGGAGATGACAACCCTTTATACAGGGGGGGGTGAGAGAGTGATGATGTCTTCTCTGTCAATAGTCAGAGAGAAGACCTATGTGGATTGATGTTAGCAAACAGCCCCCCCCCCCCCCTGAGATGTAGAATGGTTCAGGGAAGATCTGGAGCTTTGCTGCAGGGTGATAGGTCTTCAATAAAAGTTCTTGACAGCAGTGATGCAGGAGCTTCTTGACTGATTTGAATCTGTTGTCCTTGGAAGTCCTGGAGAGAATATTGAAGAAGAAGACTCTTGATATAGTATGATTGTTCTTCTTCTAAGTGAAGATCACTGTCTGTCACTGTGAGCTTCAGTATTATTTTCTTGTGTAAAAGCTTTTCTGTTGTTCTATGAATTCTTGCAGTCAGTCTATCTATCTATTTTTTTTGTTTCTGAGTGTCTTTTCTTACTGACTATTATCGATCTTGTATTCTTCTCTCTCTTTTCAAAAATTTGAATCCTCTGTAATTAATGCTGACACCTTGAGAATAATCAGCATTGAATCATTTCCTCAACTTCCCCGTGGAAAATCGGCAAGTAATATTCCTGAAGAGGACCGTAATCAATGCTCTTTCTAATGGATACATTCAAAGAATGTAGAGCATTAATTACTCAGGAATTTCTGCATTAGAATGGAGACAGAAGGCCGGAAATGGCTAAGTCTGGAATCGTCGAATAGTTGGCAGAATTTGTCGAACTGAGTTACCAATTCATCGAGCTGAGATATTGAATTCGTCGACCAGACGACTTCTGTTCGTCGAGCTGAGTTCCAAGTTCGTCGAGCTGACAACAGAACTTGCATGCTTCAGAACCTTTGACTTTTCTGTCTGAAGTTCGTCGAGCTGATAATTGCATTCGTCGACTGGAGTTCAGCAACAATTCTGGACTTAGTCAAGTATTTTGTGTTGACTGATATTCTGTGTGTCGACATGAAACTTCTGGTGTCGACACAGTTATTGTCGACTAATAATCTTGGTGTCGACACAAGTCTTCTGGTGCCGACATAAGTTTTCTGGTGTCGACACATGCCCTAAGTGTCGACACAAATCTTCTGATTCCAGAATTCGTCGAGTAGAGTACTGAGTTCGTCAACCTGAGAAGTTGTGAATTTGAGGTCCAAGTTCATCGAGCTCAGAATCTTGTTCGTCGACCAAAGTCTGAAGTTGGACTTAGAATAATCTGGAGTTATCCTGATTTTAGTTTGTTGAAGTATCCCAGTATTCGTCGACCAGAGAATGAAGATCGTCGAGCTCAGCTCAGAGAAATATATCAAAATCGTCGATCTGAGAACGTCTTTCGTCGACCTGAGTTCGACGAACGTCGAACTCACTTTTACTTGGTCTTGAAATCTTCTAAGTCTTGAGTCTCTGATAGTCTTGTGGATAGCTGGTCCATCTGATGTTGACTCTAAGGACTTGGCCTAGACTTCTAGGACACAACTTTAACCCGGCTATACATGTTGGGTCACATCCTAAGTTAGTGAACCTAGCCCAAATCAACTAGGGATCCAACAATCTCCCCATATTTGGGTGAGGTCACTAATAGACTCAAAACATAAACATAAAATTAAACAAAGCAAGAAAAAGTATATCTGGTAGAGATTTACTAACACATGCAACAGATATATACATACATGAGCTTTGTTTTAAACAGACAGGTCAGTTTTAAAACTAATGCAGAGAAAAGAAATTAAAGCACTGTAAAGATTATTTCTTCTGCTTATCTGTGGGCTTGTCTTCTTTTGTCTTTTCTCATGGCTTTGTAAAGATAATTTCTCTACTTGGATTCAAAGCCTGTGCCTGTGTCATTGTCATGTTAGCTGCCCCAATAATTGTACAACCCCGTGTCCGGCGAGCAAGTTCAACGAAGACCAAACAGGCGAGCTCGGCGAGCTCGGCAGCAGTAAGCGAGCTCGGCAGCAGCAGGAGCGGGCCAGAGTTCGGCATCCGTCGACCAGAAATCGACGATCGGCGACCCGGAGCTCGGCATTCGCCGGGCGAGCTGCAGCTCGCGACCCCGCAGTAGAGCTCGGCAGCAGCTGGCGAGCAAAGCACGCCGAGGTAGCCGGGGGTCCCGGCTCGCCTGGGAATCAGAGGTATTGTTTACTATTTTACCCCTGCTGGCCTGCCCATAGCCCTTCGAAACAGCGGAGTTTGGCTGTTGGCAGGCCCAGCCGAGGGTTCCCTGGTAATTTCAGGTCAGCTATTTTGGTTATTGGCAGTCCGGATTTCAAAAACTATAAATAGGACCCAAGGGGTACCCCTGAAGGCACGTTTTTTCCCCTGGAGCTTCTCTCTCAAAATCCAAGTGCTTTCTGAGGGTACCTTAGCCCGGCTTCAGGCTAAGGAGGGGAAGCGCTCTGAGATCTTCCGGGTTTGTGGTGGGACCTCCCCGCCGAGCCCTTGGGTCTGTTTCTCCTTGTCTTGTTGTTTTTTCTTGCAGGAGCGAAGTAGGCGCGAGACCACCCCTTTCCCCAAGGGCGAGCTCCACAGGAAGCCGGGTTCCGGTTTCAACATTTTGGTGCGGTGAGCGTGGAGCGTGGTCAGCACAGAAAAGTTCTCGCGAGTTCGATGACAGGGCAAGGATCCGACAGGCCGAGCTCGCCGCCCCCCCGCCTCTCGCAACGGTGGGCATGTTCGAGGACTTCAGAAGCGAGGTGCTGAATCTGGTCAAGTTCGCACTCGGCACGCGGGCCGAGTGCTCGACTCCGGCAAACCAGATCGCGGCCGCCCCCTCATTGGGCGAGGACGCTCCCGGCAGGCGAGCTGGGAAGGAAGTGGCCGAGGAGGGCCGTGGGTGCGAGCTCCCCGGGCGCGAGCTCTTCCCCGGCTCGGCAGGCCGAGGTCGCTTCGGCGAGCTGGGCTCGCGAGACTCGCCAGCTCGCCCAGTAGGGGGAGGGAGTCCTTTCAGCGAGCTGGTCTCTTCAGCTCCAGTTCCAGATGGGTTCAGGGAGCCCGAGATGTCCTATTACACTGGGAAGGGAGACCCAATACAGCACGTCCAATGGTTCGAGGACGTGGTCTCCATCCGTCAGATGTCGGACGGATTCAAGTGCCGTCTCTTCGCCATCACCCTCCGGGATAAGGCGAGGGAGTGGTTCCACCAGCTGCCGGCCAGCTCTATCTATTGCTTCGAGGACTTGCGCCGGGGGTTCATGCTGAGATTCACCACTTCGAAGAAGAGGAAGAAGGAGTCCGAGTCCCTGTTTCACATCAAGCAGGGGGTGAACGAGACGCTGGGGAGCTACGTGGACCGATTCCAGGAGGAGGTTACTCAGGTCCAGGAGATGCCGGGCCATAGTCTGATGATGGCCTTTACCCTGGGCCTGCAGCAGGGATTCTTCCGGATGGAGCTGAAGAGAGTTCCCCCCTTCTCCTACGAGGAGTTGATGGAAAGGGCGGCAAGAGAGGTTGACGGGGAGGCGTCAAACCCGGAGTTTGCAAGGAAATTGGCCAGGTGGGCCACAGAGGAGGAGAGGGAGTCAAAGGGAGGAAGAGGTCAGGAAGAAAGAAGAGGGGAGCCCAGGCAGAGGGAGCAGAGGCAGCTCCAAGGGCAGCAGCAGCCGGGGTGGGGGCGTCAGGAGCCCGACCGTCGGCTAGGCTGGAGGCCAGAGTGGCAGGGGCAGGGGCCTCAGAGGGGGAACTTCGGAAGAGGTCACTTCCAGGGGAGGCAAGACCAGTTCCACCCCCAGGATGGAGGCAGGGTCAGAGGCCCCGGCTCCCCGATCAAGAGGAGGCCATGGCCATAGCCTTGGGGGCCAGGAGAGGAGCGTGGAGGAGAAGAAGGAGGGAAGTAAGGGTGGAGCTACCCTATTGCGACTTCCATCAGGAAGAGGGGCACGCAACAGCCACGTGCCCAGAATTCTTGGAGATGAGAGGGAACAGGGAGCAGCAGCAGCAGCAGGGGGCGCGGCAGGAGGTGAGGATCGAGGAGGTCCTGCCTCGGGCGGAGGAGGATCGGTGCGAAGACCGGGTGGATGTGGGAACCCGAGGAGGGATCGGGATGATCCACGGGGGAGCAGGGATCGAGGCTTCCCGCAAGGCTAGCCTCCACACCATGTACCGGCGAAGCGTCGCCTCTACATCCCAAACCCCGCCACCGGAGGAGAGGATCACCTTCTCCAGGAGTGATCTACCAGACCACGAGGACCCGTTCTGTGATGCGCTGGTCATCAAGACGGCCATCGAGAACTTCACCGTCTCACGGATCCTCGTGGACAACGGGAGTTCCGTCAACGTCGTCTTCAAAAAGGCGTTTGATGCAATGAAGGTGGAGGCAAGAAGAGTGCTGGCCTCAGATGGCCCCCTGTTCGGGTTTTCAGGAGAAAGGAAGGAGGTGGAAGGAGGAGTCGGACTCCATGTCACCTTGGGGGGGCAGTCCCGAAACTGCAAGTTCGTCATCGTGGACGCCCCCAGCAGCTACAGCGCCATCTTTGGAAGGCCCCTGATCAGCGCCTTCCGCTGCGTCCCCTCATCTTTTCATCAGTGCTTGAAGTTCAACGCCGAGGGGGTCCAAGTCAGGGTTAGGGGAGACCCAAAGGTGGCGCGGGAGTGTTATGTCACTGCGGTGAACACCATCTCCTGGCAGGAGGGAGCCGAGGAGATGGGGCGAAGGATGGAGGAAGTCGAGGAGGAAGCAGGGAGGAAGGAGCTGGGAGAGAAGGGCTACGCAGAGGAGGCGGCCGAAGGAAGTTGGGAGGAGGTGACCGAGGTGAGGGTCGAGGGGGAGGCAATGGAGGTAGAGATCCCTGCTCCGGAGGAAGGGGACGCCGAAGGATGGGCGGAGCAATCCAGGCTGGAGGCAGCCGAGGAGGTGGTGGATCTGGAGGTGCTCACCCGGGGAGGAACGGTAGAAAAGATCCGCGTCAGCGGGGGGCTGACCCCGGAAGACCAGGGCAGGATGCTGGAGTGCATCCAGAAGAACGTGGACATTTTCGCCTGGAACGCCGCGGAGATGCCGGGGGTTGACGCGGATGTGGCCTGCCACCGCCTCAACTTGGACCCGGGAGCACGCCCCGTTCAGCAGAAGAAAAGATCCACGGCGGACAAGCTGGCGGAACCCATCAGGGAGGAGGTGGCGAAACTTCTCAAGGCGGGCTTTGTGTCCGAAATTCAATACCCTGGATGGGTCTCGAACGTTGTGATGGTCAAAAAGGGAGACGGCCGCTGGCGCTTGTGTATCGATTTTTCCCTTCTTAATAAAGCTTGTCCTAAGGATTGTTACCCTTGCCTCGGATCGACGCGCTGGTTGACTCAGCCGTCGGTTTTTCTGTAATGAGTTTTTTAGATGCATTTTCAGGTTATCATCAGATCAGGATGCACCCCCCGGACATAAAGGATGTCTCATTCATTACAGGGGACGGCTGCTACTGCTATAAGATGATGCCGTTCGGGCTGAAGAACGCTGGAGCCACCTACCAAAAAATGATGGATAGGGTCTTCAAGGAACAGAGGGGGAGGAATCTGGAGGTATATGTAGATGACCTCATGATCAAGAGCCGGGATGTGGACTCCCACCTCCGAGACCTGGAGGAGACCTTCGCCACCCTGCGCAAGTACAAGATGCGATTGAACCCACTAAAATGTGTCTTTGGGGCCAGCAGGGGAAAGTTCTTGGGGCATCTCCTCACCCCCGCAGGGGTCGAGCCGAACCCAGACAAGGTCAAGGCCATCTTGGAACTGGGATCCCCGCGGAATGCAAAGGAAGTCCAACGGTTGACAGGGAAGCTAGCAGGGCTGAGTCGCTTCCTCTCTCGGGCAGGGGAGAAGTGCTCCCCCTTCTTCAAGACACTGAGAGGGGGTCAGAGGTTTGAATGGAGCAGGGAATGTGAAGAAGCCTTCCAGGCCCTCAAGGTGCAGTTGACACAGGCTCCGCTGCTCCAAGGACCGAAGGAGGGGGAGGACCTGTTCTTATATCTGGGGGTCGGGACGGAGGCCTTGAGCTCGGTCCTGGTTCGAGAAGAGGGGAAGAGACAGCTCCTAGTCTATTATGTGAGCCGGGTCTTGAGGAAGGCCGAGCTCCGGTACCCGATCTTGGAGAAGCTCGCGTTCGCCCTAATCATCTCGGCTCGGAGGCCTTGAGCTCGGTCCTGGTTCGAGAAGAGGGGAAGAGACAGCTCCCAGTCTATTATGTGAGCCGGGTCTTGAGGAAGGCCGAGCTCCGGTACCCGATCTTGGAGAAGCTCGCGTTCGCCCTAATCATCTCGGCTCGGAGGCTGCGACCCTATTTCCAGGCACACTCAATCCGAGTAGTGACCGACCATCCCCTCCGCAACATCTTCGAGGGGGTGGAGCATTCAGGCAGATTGGCTAAGTGGTCGGTGGAGATGAGCGAGTTCGACGTCTCCTTCGTTCCGCGGCTCTCGATCAAGGCCCAGGCAATGGCCGACTTCCTTGCTGACTATGTGGTGGAGGTGGCGGAGGAAGAACTCACTCGCCCGGCTCCCTGGAAGGTGAGAGTGGATGGAGCATCGGGAAGGCATTCCTTAGGAGTAGGGGTGATCCTGGAAAGCCCCAAGGGACCCGAATCGAGCAAACGGTGGTGGTGCACTTTCCCATTACCAACAACCAAGCCGAGTACGAGGCCGTGATAGCAGGGCTTCGTCTGGCCAGGGAACTTGGAGTGTCAGATGTGGAGGTCCTCACAGACTCCATGGTAGTAGCCTCCCAAATCAACGGGGAGTTCGAGGCAAGGGAGCCCACCCTGCGATCGTATTTGGCCAAAGTAAAGGGGATCATTGGAACTTTCCAAACCTTCGCCATCCGACATGTGCCCAGGGAAGAAAATGAACAGGCCGATCAGTTGGCTAAGCAGGGTCCCCAGGTGGGGGGCACCATCACCGACCTGTTTCGCCCCTCCATCGAAGAAGGAGAGCTCATGGAGATCGATCAACAAGCTTCATGGATGGATCCTGTGGTGGTTTTTCTCTCCACGGGAGAGTATCCAGAAGGGGTGGACAAGAAGAAGCTGAGACACAAGTCAGCATACTACCTCCTCCAGGACGGGCAGCTATACAGAAAGACCCTCTCAGGGATGCTGGCCCGCTGCGTGACCGAGGGAGAAGTGCGAAGGATCTTGGAGGAGGTCCACTCCGGGGAATGTGGAAGTCACTCCGGGAGTCGGACCCTGGAAGGAAGAATAGTCAGGCAAGGTTATTTTTGGCCCACCCTGGGCCGGGACGCTGCAGAATTCGCAAGAAAATGTCACAAGTGCCAACTGTTTGCCCCTCTCCAGCTGCAGCCGGCCCAACGGCTCCGTAGTATCACGGCCCCATGGCCCTTCGCAATCTGGGGAATGGATCTGGTTGGGCCGTTTCCCCAAGCCAGCGGTCAGAGAAGGTTCCTCCTAGTGATGATTGACTACTTCTCAAAGTGGATGGAGGTGAAAGCGTTGGCTAAGGTGACCTCCCAGGTGATCAGGAACTTTGTATGGGGGGAGATCATCTGTCGCCACGGGCTGCCCCAAGCCATCGTAACAGACAATGGGCCTCAGTTCGCTAGCGCCGAGTTCACCAGCTTCTGCGAGCAGCTTGGGATCGATCTCAGGTTCGCCTCGGTTCATCACCCCAGGAGTAACGGACAAGTGGAGACCGCAAACAAGATCATCGTCAACCTCCTCAAGAAAAAGGTGGAGAACCTAAAAGGGAGCTGGGTGGAGCAGCTTCCCGCGGTCCTCTGGGCCCTAAGGACCACCCCCAACACAGCTACGGGAGAGACCCCCTTCAAACTCTCCCACGGATGCGAGGCAGTGCTCCCCATTGAATTCGAAGTCCAAACGCCGCGGGTCGTGGCAGCAAAGGAAGATCGCGAGGAATGGCAGGAAGAGAATGAGGAGGAACTGAGGCTCTCCCTCGACATGGTAGAAGAAGTAAGAGACCTTTCCGCCATCCGACAAGAGGAGGTAAAAAGAAGAATGGCCAAATACTTTGACAAGCATGTCAGGATCAAGCAGTTCGTGGAGGGGGACTTGGTATTGAAGAAAGTCGATGCAGCAGGGAGGTCGGCATCAGTAGGGAAACTCAATCCCAGCTGGGAGGGACCGTTCATTGTAAAGGTGGCCTTGGGGTCGGGGGGCTATCGACTTCAAAATGTAGAAGGCGAGACCTTGAGTCTCACCTGGAGTGGTGACGACCTCAAACGCTTTTTTCCCTGAACCATGTAAGCAACACTCCGATTATAATGAATTCTTTCAAGCTCTCTGATCTCGTTGCAATTGGCCTGCATGATGGAATATGATGTATTTTGGACCCCGAGCAGATCCCGCTGTCAGGCTCTCACCTAGCTGACAGGGCTGGAAGTCACTCGGTGTCATCCTTGGCCTCGAGCAGATCCCGCTGTCAGGCTCTCACCTAGCTGACAGGGCTGGAAGTCACTCGATGGTGATGTATTGTGGACCCCGAGCAGATCCCGCTGTCAGGCTCTCACCTAGCTGACAGGGCTGGAAGTCACTCGGTGTCATCCTTGGCCTCGAGCAGATCCCGCTGTCAGGCTCTCACCTAGCGGACAGGGCTGGAAGTCACTCGATGGTGATGTATTGTGGACCCCGAGCAGATCCCGCTGTCAGGCTCTCACCTGGCTGACAGGGCTGGAAGTCACTCGGTGTCATCCTTGGCCTCGAGCAGATCCCGCTGTCAGGCTCTCACCTAGCGGACAGGGCTGGAAGTCACTCGATGGTGATGTATTGTGGACCCCGAGCAGATCCCGCTGTCAGGCTCTCACCTAGCTGACAGGGCTGGAAGTCACTCGGTGTCATCCTTGGCCTCGAGCAGATCCCGCTGTCAGGCTCTCACCTAGCTGACAGGGCTGGAAGTCACTCGATGGTGATGTATTTTGGACCCGAGCAGATCCCGCTGTCGGGCTCTCACCTAGCTGACAGGGCTGGAAGTCACTCGGTGTCATCCTTGGCCTCGAGCAGATCCCGCTGTCAGGCTCTCACCTAGCTGACAGGGCTGGAAGTCACTCGATGGCGATGTATTGTGGACCCCGAGCAGATCCCGCTGCCAGGCTCTCACCTAGCTGACAGGGCTGGAAGTCACTCGGTGTCATCCTTGGCCTCGAGCAGATCCCGCTGTCAGGCTCTCACCTAGCGGACAGGGCTGGAAGTCACTCGATGGTGATGTATTGTGGACCTCGAGTAGATCCCGCTGTCAGGCACTCATCTGGTTGACAGAGCTGGAGGGTACTCGATGGTGCCGGACTTGAAGTCGTCAGGTGTAGGTCAAAGTCTGTGGCAAGAAACGAAGGGGAAGGGTTTTGACAGGGCGAGCTCGGGCTCGGCGAACCCAGCTCGGCATAGTCAAGAAAGTAAGCTGGACCGGAGGGGTCGGCATAGGCGAGTTCGGGCTCACCATCTCCGGCTCGGCGTATGGAAGCAGGCCGCGAGCCCGGGCCTCGCCGAAGACAAACCTGACCAGGGCTCCTCGCACACCAGGCCCATCATACTTCGAGAAATTTCTTCGATGAGCACAACATGGGCGGCTCGCGTGCGAGTAGAGGTAGGCAGAGAAAAGGCAGAAGGCCGCGCGCGAATGGTAATGGCGTAATAAGGGCGGGGGTAACTCGCCAAGAAATCATTGGGACTCGGCGAACACCCCAAACACACCGCTCGCGGGCGCGCTCTCATGATCACTACTCGCGAAGCCTGTCTCGGCGAGGTCGCGGGAGAAAATACATCCATGACAATGAACATAGTAAAAAAGAACACTGGTATGATTAAAACACCTTTTTATTATTTATGAATATACAGGGGGCTCGCCTCTGCGAGTAGTCAAAAAAGAGAAGAAAAAGCAAAAATACAGGGCCGTCAGCTGGCCTCGCCCCCTCCGCCGGACTGGTCCTCGCCGTCGCCCGAATGGTCCTGGAAGCTCTTCCCGAACATAGCGTCCAGGCTGTCCTCCTTCTCGCTGGGCGGCGTCGCCGGAAACAGGCTCGGCATCAGGTCCCGAGCTGAGATCTCCCCGCATCCTTCCACCAGCACCCCTGAATCCTTCATCATCGCGAGGGTGCACTCGGCGGTCTGAATGGAGTTGATCCGCAGTCTCTCAACGAGGTCCGCCTCGCCGAAGATGCGCGGAGGCTTGTAGGGGAGAGTGGGATCGATGTCGTGCCCCGGGAAGAAGATCTCCGCCTGACGACGCACTTCGCCGAGAAGGTGCTGGTTCTCCCCCTTCAGCTTCGCGTTCGCGCTCTCCAACTCGCCAAGGCGTGCGCGCAGTTGGACGATCTCCTCCCCTCGCTCAACATCGCGAGCCTGGAGCTCCCCGGCAGCGTCAGCGTCCACGGCCAGCTGCGCACGCAGGCGGCCATTCTCCTCCTCAAGCTCAGTATTGCGA
Organism: Platanthera guangdongensis; assembly: GCA_039583875.1. Classification (NCBI taxonomy): domain Eukaryota; kingdom Viridiplantae; phylum Streptophyta; class Magnoliopsida; order Asparagales; family Orchidaceae; genus Platanthera; species Platanthera guangdongensis. The sequence continues at coordinate 92,124,700 of CM077154.1, read as the reverse complement.
GCCTGGAGCTCGCCCGCCGCCTTGGCATCCTGGAAAAAGAGTTCACTTAGCAGCAGCACAAGAAGCTTTCCAAAGAAAAAGAGTGGTGCATGACACTTACCAGCCCGCCAGCAGTCTGGGCGAGCATACTATCCGCGATGCCGAGTCGCCTCGCCTGATCGGCGACCTGCTCCTTGGCAAGGTCGCGAGCTTGCTCGGCCTTCTCGAGCTGGTGACTGAGGGCGAAGCTGCGGCGCGCCAGCATGTGGTGCAGCTCCAGAGTCCGCAGGTGGGACTGCAGGCCCTCATGACCGAGCTGCCGGAGGGTCGCCCTCTTGTAGGCCTCGGCATCTTCCCGGCCATAGAGGCCGAAGCCGAGGGCGTAGGCGTGACCGGTGGCGGGTTCGCGGTCGTGCCAGGACGGGTGCAGGGTGGAGACGGAGACTCGATGTGCGAGCTCATCCCACTGCAACATGGGCTCGCCCGCGGAATCCTTCCAGCGCGCGCCGAAGTTGAAGAGGGGGTGCTGCTTCGGCGGCGCGCGCTCGCGGGCAGCCCTCTTCGCCGAGGGAGGAGGGGAGATCGCGGCCGAGGAAGAGGGGGCCTTGCCACCCTTTCTGCCCTTGCTGGTAATCTCCTTCAGCGGGCTCCCCGGAGACACGTCGGGAGGGGTCTCCGATGAGCTGATGTACTTGGGGCTGGACTGATGTTGTTGTTGTTGTTGCCCCCGCGAAGCCAGCAGGGCTCTCCGCATCTTCTTCACCTGGCGGGGGCCGGATGGCGGGTTCGACCCCGCGTCCTCGGGTCGCCTCTTGCTGGAAGAGGGCTGCGAGGAGAGCGCCTCGTCTCGGCAGGCCGCTGCCGCCGCCCTCTCGCGAGCAAGAGGGTCAGTCTCCAGCCCCGGGTCCGCAAAAGGCGGGTTCGCGGGGATTATTCGCTCCCCTGAAAGGAAAATACTTGGAAGGTCAGGAAACTCAGGAATGATAATGTGCCGAGTCCGCAAGTAAGGCGAGCTCGGCAAGAGGAAGGAAACGTACCTTCGCCGGGCAGAATCGGGGGGAGCGCGTCGAGGCCCCTCCGCAGGAAGGCGACCTCGAAGTCTTTGTGGAGGAAGAATTTGTGGAGCTCGGCGTCGTTGCCGGACACGGCCGGCGGGCGGTACACCTCCTCGCCTTTTTGTTGCGGCGAGTAGGGGATGTTGCCGAGATCGCCCTTGATGAAGGCGATCTTGGTCATCCAGGTGTGGTGCTTGTTCGCAATCTCGCGAACTTTGATCAGGGAGCCGCCGAAGTAGGCGACCCCGTCCGTCGTCGCCTTGTATGAGAAGAGTTTCCTGAACACCGTCAGGTTAAACTCGATCCTCTCCCGCCGGAGATAGCTCGCGAACGCCACCATCATGGCGATGGCGTTCGAGTTCAGCTGCGCGGGGACGGCCCCGTAGTACTTCAAGATCTGCCGGATCTCCGGCCACAAAGGAAGTCGCAGCCCCACCTCGAAATGCGAGATGGGGAAGGCGAGCTCGTTCTCGTAAAACGTATTGATGGCCTCGCCCGGCCCCGGCCTGCGCGCCTCAAAGCCCGGCGGCACGTACTGGGCTTTGAATTCTGCAAGCTCCTCCTCGCTGGTATGACCGTCAAAGAAACAATAATCCGCGAAGTGCTGCGCGCACTTGGAGCGGCCGTCAGCGTCCGGATTAGTCTTGCCCATGGTCGCAGAAAAGAAACAAAGCGCAGCGCGAGCAGGAAAGAGCAAGAAGGGAAGCAGAGCAATAAAGACAGTACGGGGGTAGGTGAGGGGGGGGGGGGGGGCTATTTATAGGAAAAGGAATCTGAGGCCGGCTGTCACATCGGCGCATCTCGCCATCCCAGCTCGCCACCCCAGCTCACCACCCCAGCTCGCCGACTTCCGGCGCATCCTCGCTAAGGCTAAGTCAAAACATTACAGCATTTTATTTAAATAACAATTAAAAATGTCCTAGAAATTATTCATCCCCGCAGGGGACAGTTCGAAACAGGAAAAAACAGGGCGCGCGAGCAGGGAGGGCACCAGGATGCGAGCGCCGGTCGGCTCGGCAGGGGAGCCCGCAAGTTTACCTACCCCGGCCTCGCGATCCCCGCCCCCCAAGCTGCCGCGCGCGGAGAAGCTCGCGGATCCTTCCAGAGTTCCTCTGCGCGACTAAGAGACCGTCATCTATCTCATCCAGGAGCCGGTTAGGAGACATCAACTCGCCAGGTCGGCCGAGGCGCACCTCCTCAGCAAGGCGCGCATAGTCGCGCTGCAGCGTCTCGTTGGCTCCTTGCACCTCGCGCAGACCACCCACCAGCTTCTTGAGGAGCTTGGCCTCCCTCCTCATCAGCTCGCCTTGATCCACCTCCGGGCCCAGGTAAGAGTCCAGCGAGCTCGGAGACGGGAGGGGAGAGTGACGAGCCGCTCGCGAGGACTCCTCGGCGGCCGACTGACTGGGAAGGGCTGTAAAGGCAGATGTCAGCAGAGCAAAAGCTTGTGAAGCACAGGGTTGAGCGAGGCAGACCTGAAGAGCTCGGCGGCTCCAAAGAGAGGCGAGGAGGGATGAACCTCAGGTCCTTCCCGCGACCTGGGCCGCGAGCTCCCGGCGAGATGGGCTCGAAGCCCGGGACAGGAATGGACCCCGGGCCCCCCCCGGCGGGCGCGTCAATGTGCCGAGGAGGGGAGCCAGGCGGCGAAGCTGGCCTCTGCGAGCTCACAGGTAGAATCCCGAAGAGGAGCGGCGGATCCCGTGGATGGTTGTCCGGGGCCGAAAGTCGTGAAGTGGCGGGGACAGCCTCGCCTCGCGGCGTGGGAACCCGCGGCGCGGTCCCCTCGTCATCTGGAAGGCCGCCCTGATCGTCACCAACAACAACGACCTCCCTATCATTCTCAGAACAGTTCGAGTAGAAGAGCCGGTCTCGCGAGCCAAAGTGGCCCTCAGGTCGTGGAAGATAGGCTCAGCCGCCTCGAGAAATGGCCTTGACCTCTTTGAGCCCGGCTCGGCGGGATCAACTTGAGTGACTTTTGCGGGGACCGCCGTCAGCGCGGCAATACGAGCCTCGGAAGCCCGGCGAGCTCGATCTACGCGCTCTTGAATCTCCTTGGGAAGGGGCATCTTGGCAAGGCAGCAGGGGAAATGGCAAGAGCCAGGCAGCAGAGCAGGTGCATATATATAGCCGCAGGTGGCCCCCACCATAAGATTCCCTTCGACTCGCCAGCCAGAGCTCGTCGCACACTTCGGGTTGGATGTTTCTTTCCGAGCTTTTGACAAGCTCGAAAAGAGCGGGGATTGTGTACAACCCCGTGTCCGGCGAGCAAGTTCAACGAAGACCAAACAGGCGAGCTCGGCGAGCTCGGCAGCAGTAGGCGAGCTCGGCAGCAGCAGGAGCGGGCCAGAGTTCGGCATCCGTCGACCAGAAATCGACGATCGGCGACCCGGAGCTCGGCATTCGCCGGGCGAGCTGCAGCTCGCGACCCCGCAGTAGAGCTCGACAGCAGCTGGCGAGCAAAGCACGCCGAGGTAGCCGGGGGTCCCGGCTCGCCTGGGAATCAGAGGTATTGTTTACTATTTTACCCCTGCTGGCCTACCCATAGCCCTTCGAAACAGCGGAGTTTGGCTGTTGGCAGGCCCAGCCGAGGGTTCCCTGGTAATTTCAGGTCAGCTATTTTGGTTATTGGTAGTCCGGATTTCAAAAACTATAAATAGGACCCAAGGGGTACCCCTGAAGGCACGTTTTTTCCCCTGGAGCTTCTCTCTCAAAATCCAAGTGCTTTCTGAGGGTACCTTAGCCCGGCTTCAGGCTAAGGAGGGGAAGCGCTCTGAGATCTTCCGGGTTTGTGGTGGGACCTCCCCGCCGAGCCCTTGGGTCTGTTTCTCCTTGTCTTGTTGTTTTTTCTTGCAGGAGCGAAGTAGGCGCGAGACCACCCCTTTCCCCAAGGGCGAGCTCCACAGGAAGCCGGGTTCCGGTTTCAACAATAATCTTCAGAGATGTAGTTCTGGGGACAACTGCTTCAGGATGTATTTTCATGTAATCATCAACATTGAATAATTTATTTGCTTTGTCAAATCTTTTGAGTTCTTCCTTCCTGTATTTTGACATAGTTGTGTATCCTGATATGTCTTTGCCTTCAGCTTTTGCTTTATTAATCAAGGAAAGACCAACAAGTTCCTGGAACCTGACCATTTTAGCAATGTTTGCTGTTTCAGGATCTTCAAAAGGAACATGAGGTGAATCTGGCCTGTTGGGACTGTCAGCTTTCTGTTCTGCAGAGAGAGTTGGCTGTTGCTGCTGATGCTATTGATGTTGTTGATGTTGCTATTGTTGATTTCCTAAAGAATGATGTCTTTGCTGACTGCTTCCAGAAGATCTCCCTTGATGTCTCTGATAAGTTTGCATAGGAGCATATCTCTGAGAGCTAGAGCCAGTGGCACCAGCTGCTGGAGGAGGTGGAGGAGGTGGATCTCTTCTGTATCTCTGAACTGGAGGAGGGGAGTATTTTCTGCTTCTTTTTTTCTCCTTTTGCTGATTTTTAGATAGCCACATCCATGCTGGCATTCCTTTATAAGGAGTAATATTTTGGAGAATATAGAATGGAGTGTCATTCTTTGGGTTTGGCTTAGCAGCAGGAGGAGGAGGGGCTTTCCTTTTCTTTGACAACATTTTCTTCTTCTTGTTAGCAGTTTCTTCATCTGAGTCTTCTTCATCATCATCTCATCATCATCACTGGCAGAACCCTGAGGGTTATCATAAAGAGCATCCAGTGCTTTCAAGGCTTTATCATAAGTAGCAATCTTTTCTGTAGCAGGAGCAGATGTTTCAAAGGCTGGAGTTTCAGCAGGAGTTGAAGAAGAGACTATACAAGAATCAGAAATAACTGGGATAGAGCTTTCAGCTGTTGCCTTATTTTCTTCTTCAATGTCAGCCAAGATCAACTCATCTAGATCTGGTATAGGGGAGTCATCCATCATAAAAATTGGTACTGAGATAGCTTCTGGAGAGGATGGAATGACTGCAGAGATTGGTGCAGAAACTGAAATTACAAAACTGTCACATAGTTGCTTAGCAACTACTGTACTGATAGGAGAAGTATAAGTCACAATAGCCAAATGTGACTTAGTGAATGTTGCTGGAACATGATGCATATATACAGTATCAAAAGTTTACAGCAATTCTTCTAAATTAACTGTGGGATTTAGGATAAAATCACCAACAGTCTCATCAATGTCCATATCAGTATCAATAAACTCACTCAAATCTTTATCTATACAATCTGTATATTCTTCTGTGGGGACTGGAGTATCTGCTGGAGCTGAAGTGTCTGAAGCTATAGCTGCTGCTTCATCATCAGGCATCTCCCCCTGCCTGGTTTTAGTGGAGACTGAAGCCAGAACCCTGACTGAGGAGGGGGCAGCAGTGAGGGCAGAGATTTGGGCAGATAAAGATTGAATGGTGGTAGTAAGAGGTGTAATTGCCTCTGCTATAAGTGATTTAAGAAGGGGGTGATGATGGTGATGATAGAGGAGATGGTAGAGGGGTCCAATGAGATAGGGGTAGATGGTGTTGCAGTTGGTGTGGAAGAGGTGGCCACCAGTGATGGAATGGAGGGTGGAACATCAGGTATGTGAAGGTTTGATGGTGATGAGGATGGAGGGGTGGCATCTTGCATCATGGTGTCTGAGGGTAGGATGTAAGATGGGATGGAAGATAGATGTGGGGGAAGTGGAGACTGTGGTGGTGTGGAAATATAGGTGTTATGAGGGGATTCAAGAGGTGTGGGTGGTTGATTTTCCTGAAGGGAGGAAGTTGGAATGTCAGTGATGTGGATTGGTAAAGATGGGGTGACTGGGGATTGTGTTGTTGGTGAAAGTGGTGCTGGAAGAGAAGATGTGGAAGGAATACGCTCTTCAACGGGGTGGGGAGTGGCTTTAATAGCCCTTGTGCCTTCAAAAGCTTTGATGGAAGAGGTAGAAGCCTGAGAGGTCTTAGTGATGGTCCTCTCCCATCTGCCAAATAAGTCACATGTCAGCCTTTTACTGGCATTTATGAATATGGTCTGGGAGATCAGGGATTCAGCAGCCTTTTCCTGTAAGAAGATTCCTAGAACTCTTCCAAAACATACTTCCTTCTTACTGTTCTTCTTCTTTATCAAATCAAACAGAAGTTGTGCCTAGTTGATTGGCTTCTTGTTGATGATTGCACACATCACCAGAAATTGGTGTTTGGTGATATAGTCGTGTGCAGTGTGTTTTCCAAGTAACACTTTGCCAACCAAGTCTGCTAAAAATTTGTAGGGAGTAGACAAGTGTTTCTTCACCAGTCTGTTGGGATTGTCTCCAGCATATTCCATGAGGTTCAACATCATATCTGATTCCTCTGCTTCAATCTCGAGGTCCTCTTCTCCATTTCTTAATCCAAAGATTTCAGTTAAGATAGCGGGGGTTACAGAGATGGAGTTACCCGCGATGGTGCCTGTCATGATGTTCTCTTCTGTTGACGATAGTGTGTATACCCATTCTCGGATTTCCATACTGTGCAGTTTGACCCTTCTATTCATTAGGGTTTTTAGCTCCTGTTCTTCAAGAAGTTTCAGGATATACAGAAATATTGGATCAGAATGTTGAAAAGAATCGAAGTCTACGTCAAATCCTGTATCAAACTTCATTGCTGTGAGATTGCTTGCCAGAGCTGCCATTGAAATCACCTGCAAGAAAGACAGAGAAACAACGATCATGTGCAAGGGAACAGAAAGCGCGGGATGGAGGTCGAAGAAAACCTAGATATAAGGTTTTCCAGAATATGAATCGACAAACTCCGTTCCACGAAAATAAAATTTATTCTTCGAACTGAGGTCGACAAAATAGTTTAGAGTTAAATAATTCGTCGAGCTCATCAAAAGAATTGAAGACGGTTCGTCGAACTTAGTTCGACGAATAGCTTCTAAAGCAAGGTTTGTCGAACTCAGGTCGACGAAAATTATTTCACTCACAGAGAGTTCGTCGAACGCCGTTCGACGAGTATCTATCAAACTTTCCCTGGTTCGTCGAACGAACTTTGAAAAATTCGTCGAATGCAGACATAACTTAAGCTAAGTCTTCTCCATTGATCATTCCCAGCTGATTTAGAAAGAAAGCATGATTTTTCTCATCTAGAGGTTTGGTGAATATATCAGCTTTTTGTAAATCAGTGTAGATATAGACAAGCTTAATCTTATTTTTGTCTACACACTCCCTAATGAAATGATGTCTTATGTCAATATGCTTTGTCCTACTATGGTGAACTGGATTTTGTGCTATGGCTATAACACTAGTATTATCACAGAATAAGGTTGAATTATTTAAGTTGAACTCATAATCAAGAAGCTGATTCTGTATTCAGAGCATCTGTGAACAACAACTGCCTACTGTAATATATTCTGCTTCAGCAGGTGAAGTTGACACTAATGTTTGCTTTTTACAGAACCATGATACTAATCTCATACCCAGGAACTGACAAGTTCCTGAAGTACTTTTTCTATCTACCCTGCATCAAGCAAAATCAGCATCAGAGTATCCAGTTAACTCAAATTCTGATTCAGTAGGATACCATAGGCCTAGATTAGGACAACTCTTTATATATCATAAAATCCTTTTTAAGAAAATTAGATGAGATTCTTTAGGGTTCACTTGGAACCTAGCACAAAGGCATGTAACAAACATAATATCTGACCTACTTGCTATGAGGCATAATAAGGACCCAACAATGCCCCTATAAAGTTTCTGATCTATAGGTTTTCCTGGTATATCAGAATCCACAACAGCATTGGTGGCCATGAGAGTTTTCTTAGCTGAGGCATCAACCATCCCAAACTTTTTTAGAAGTTCTCTAGTATATTTTGCTTGAGAGATGAAGATGCCATCAGGAAGCTGTTTCACTTGAAGACCAAGGAAATATGAAAGCTCTCCCATTCTACTCATTTCAAATTTAGAATGCATGAGGTCTGAAAACTTCTTGCACAATTTTGAATCTGTAGAGCCAAATATAATGTCATCTACATAGATTTGCACTAACAAGATTTGATCCTTATGATGTCTAGTGAAAAGGGTTTTATCTACAGTTCCTCTTATAAATTTATGCTCTAATAAGAAACTGGCTAAGGTCTCATACCAAGCTCTTGGAGCTTGCTTTAGACCATACAAAGCCTTATTTAATTTAAAAACATAAGAGAGATAAGTTGGAGAAACAAAACCTGGAGGTTATTCTACATAAACCTCTTCTTGTAACACTCCATTTAAGAAGACACTTTTCACATCCATTTGAAAGACTTTGAACCTTTTGAATGCTGCATAGGCAAGGAAGATCCTTATAGCTTCCAACCTTACAACAGGTGCAAAGGTCTGATCATAGTCAATTCCTTCCTCTTGCTTATATCCTTGAGCAACAAGCCTAGCTTTGTTCCTCATAATGACTCCTTGGGCATCAAGCTTATTCCTGAAAGCCCATTTGGTTCCAATAACTGGGTAGTTTTGGGGTCTTGGAACCAAATCTCAAACTCTACATCTCTCAAATTGGTTTAGTTCCTCTTGCATTGCAAGGATTCAGTAGGGATCTTGCTCAACATCATGAATGGTTAGAGGTTCAACCTGAGAGAGAAAACAGACATGCATCAAGTCTTAGTTGAGTTGATGCCTTGTCTGTACACCTGCTGATATGTCTCCAATTACTTGAGATCTGGGGTGATCCCTAAGTGTGATAAAATCAGTGGGTGGAGTTGGTTGTGCAACAACATTTTGAATAAATTCCTCTTATAGAATTATATTTGCTGTTGATTGAGGCTCATGTTCTTCAGCTTCATCTTCTTCACTATCTTCAATGACCTGTGGAGAGGGATGAGTGGGAACCTCTTGGGTGAGGTTTAGTCCATCCAATGTCTCACACAAGTGGGGTACCTGCAAGTTGCTACTGGTAGAAATTTCTTTCTCCTTGCAGTACATGTTAGTCTCATCAAATGACACATGAATAAACTCTTCAACTTTTAAGGTTGATTTATTAAATACCCTATAAGCCTTGCTTACTTAGGAGTATCCTAGAAAAACTCCCACTTCAGCCTTAGATTCAAACTTTCTAATATATTTCTTGTTGTTATTATGTATGTAGCATGCGCAACCAAAAACTTTAAAATAATTTATTTTAGGTTTCTTCCCTTTGAGCAATTCATAGGGAGTTCTATTCTTTAGTTTGTGAATTAAACTCCTATTCAGGATATAGTTTGCTGTGCTTACAGCCTCTGCCCAAAAGGTTAGTGGCATGTATGCATCAACAAGTAATGTACCTGCAGCTTCAATGAGTGTTCTATTTTTCCTTTAAGCTACCCCATTTTGTTGGGGAGTTCTAGGAGCTGAGAAGCAATGTCTGATACCATCCTTCTCACAGAACTCATGCATAAGAAGAGACTCAAACTCTGTGCCATGCTCACTTCTGATTAATGCAACATGAGTAGAGAACTCAATCTATATGGTCCTGAGAAAATCTGTAAGAACCTTGAATGTATCTGACTTTGTTCTCAAAAAGAATACCCAACTGAACCTAGAGAAGTCATCCACTATAACTAAAGTGTAGGATTTCCCTCCTAGGCATTGTACATCAATGATTCCAAAAAGATCCAAGTGTAGCAAGTACAAGATCCTAGGTGAATCACTCTTATTAATTGATTTGAAACTAGTTTTAGTTTGATTGCCTAATTGACAAGCCCTACAGAGACCTTCCTTCTTGTAGGGAGCAGAAGGTAGACCTCTAACAAGGTTGTGCTTAGATAACCTAGCAATGTTTTTCAGGTTTACATGTTGTTAACCCAAAAATCGGCGATCCTTCCCAAGGTGGCCAGCTGGCTAGTTGCGCCCCTTAGATTCTCCCTTTTGATCGCGACAAGCCCCAGCGTAGGCGGACAGTTTTCCCTGTCCATCTAGGTCCCCTTGCAACCGCGTGCCTTGCGGGACGACGAGCTATTCCCATAGCTCGCCCTCGCAGGCCATGCGGTAAGGCCCGCTAACCGTGCAATGCTTCTCCTTGCAGGATTCTGCCATCAACACCACAAGGGGCGGCCTCCCAGTCCGCACAAGGGGCTCCGGCCTCCCTGCCGCTTGAGGGGAGGCGACCTCCTGCCGCCGTCCGCTGAGGCCGCCCACCCGGGGCGACCTCTGCCCGCCAGCCGGGCGGACTCCACCCGGAGTCTGCCCAGGCCGCCCGCTCGGGGGCGACCCGGCTAGCCGGGCGGACTCCCCCCGGAGTCCTCCTAGGTCGTCCGCTCGGGGGCGGCCCGGCTAGCCGGGCGGACTCCCCCCGGAGTCCGCCCAGGCCGCCCGCTCGGGGGCGGCTCGGCCAGCCGGGCGGACTCCCCCCGGAGTCCTCCCAGGCCGCCCGCTAGGGGGCGGCCCGGCCAGCCGGGCGGACTCCCCCCGGAGTCCGCCCAGGACGCCCACTCGGGGGCGGCCCGGCCAGCCGGGCGGACTCCCCCCGGAGTCCTCCCAGGACACCCGCTAGGGGGCGGCCCCGCTAGCCGGGCGGACTCCACCCGGAGTGCGCCCAGGCCGCCCGCTCGGGGGCGGCCCGGCCTGCCGGGCGGACTCCACCCGGAGTCCGCCCAGGCCGCCTGCTAGGGGCGGCCCCGGCCCTGCCGGGCGGACTCCTCCCGGAGTCCACCCCGGCCGCCCGCAAGGGGGCAGCCTCCATTCTCAACTTCCTGCAGCCTGCTTCGCCTACCTGGCGGACTCCAATTTCCAGTCCGCGGAGTCCGCGCAGGTCGTCATGCTGACGTCACTGGGCCCCGCTTCTTGAAGACCTTCCCTGAGCCTATAAATACCCCCTGATGCTTCTCATTTGGTGGGGATCCAGAGTTCAAGAGGTGGAGACAAATCTTGACAGCAGACCCTGCGGACTCCGTTTTCCTGTCCGCGTAGTCCTCCATCAGCCTGCCAGCAGACCCTGCGGACTCAGTTTTCCTGTCCGCGCAGTCCTCCATAGCTTACCTGCATCTTGTCAGCAGACTCTGCGGACTCAATTTTCCAGTCCTCTAGCAGCTAGCAACCTCTTTTACTTAGTCTCTGGCAGCTTCTCTTCTCTGCTTTCTGGCAATTTCTTCTCCCTTAGCCGCCAGCTTCTCTTTGTACCCCTTTAATGCTTTGTTGTGAAGGTGTACTTGTAAGCTTGTAACCTCTCGCTATTAATCAAAGGAAAGCTCGTCGCAAGAGTGGCATTTACGCCACGGCGGGCGAAGTGTGTCGTTGCCGCTGCTAGCGGCCCCCTCTTCTGCTCTCTGCTCAGCAAGCCTTGCTCCTCTGCTCAGCAAGCCTTGCTCCTCTGCTCAGCAAGCCTTGCTCCTCTGCTCAGCAAGCCTTGCTCCTCTGCTCAGCAAGCCTTGCTCCTCTGCTCAGCAAGCCATGCTCCTCTACTCAGCAAGCCTTGCTTCTCTGCTCAGCAAGCCTTGCTCTCTGCTCAGCAAGCCTTGCTTCTCTGCTCAGCAAGCCTTGCCCTCAGCTCAGCTCAGCTCTTCTCGGCAACTAACCTGCAAGTGCAACCATCGCAGTAAATGTCTGCTCGACAGCTCCTATTCAACCTCCTTTTCCTCTCTTGATCAACCCTCTCTGTTGATCAAGGCTCGCCTCTGCTCTCAGCAGCCTCTCCTCTACCCCCGCAACCCTCCTTGAACAAAATGTTTGCTCCGCTCTCGAGCACTCAGAAGCTTCCTTCTCCTCTACCCCCGCAATCTTCTCCTCCCTCCTCACTTAGCCCGTGAGACCAAACACCCCCTCCGTGTTAGCTGTGCTCCCGGTGCCATTTTCGCTCATCAACAGTTTTGGTGCGGTGAGCGTGGATCATCAGCTCATGCGCAGTCCTTCAGATCTGAACAGGCAGTGAAAGCGACAGTTAACCATGTCAGACCATCAATCAGCCGAGAACCTTGCTCCAAGTCCCAGTGAAGATCCTCTCTGGGAAGCCTTTGAGCAGTCGCGCCGTGAGAATGCTCAATAGTTTTAGGCGATCAACAAAGTTCTTGCTGCAATCACGCAGCGATTGGACGCTCATCCAGCAACAGCTCCAACTGCTCCAATCAACCCAACACCAACATCGGAGCATCATCAAGCTTATTCCCAAGCTTGCCCGTCGTTCTATCCTCCTTACACCCCAACCTTTCCGCAAGGTCCTGCAGCTCCTTTGCGAACTCAAGATGAAGAGTTCGCTGCTCGCCATAACTTCTTCCGGGAAGTAGCCCGGGGAAGTCCTGCTAGAGTTCTCAATTTTCAGGGAAGTCATCCCTACCCTTCAGCTCCTGCCTTTGCTCCTCCTGCAATAACTTTTCCTTGTTATCCTCCTGCTTCTTTTGCAGCTGCAGCTTATGCTCCCTTTAATCCTTATGATGTAGGAGAACAAGAGGAGCCGTCACCATTCGTGGAGAGTGTTCGCCATGAACCAACTCCAGCAAACTTCATAGAGCCTTGACTGCCAATCTACACTGGAGAGACAGATCCAGTAAAGCACCTCCAAGCTTTTGAGTCAGCCGTTGCTCTCAAAACTCTTTCAGATGCAACCAAGTGCAAGCTCCTTGTGATCTCTTTTGATGGGCAAGTGAGGGACTGGTTCTATGGCCTCCATCCTCACTCCATCACTTTCTTCCTTGATCTTCGAAGGGAGTTTCTTCTCAGATTCTCTACATCAACCAAGAGAATTGACGGTCCTGAAGCCCTCTTTGAGATCAAGTAGCGCGAGAATGAGACTTTGTCTCAGTTTGTTGATCGATTCCAAAGAGAGATTTTGGACATCGAAGTTACTGATCAATAAATGTACAGAGTGCTCTTATCCACGGTCTTCGTGAAGGGCCTCTCATATTTGAAGCCAATGTCCGTGCTCCAAGAACGTATCAAGAGTTGATTGCTCTAGCCAACTCATATATCCGAGGCGAAAAGAGCAACCAGGGCTTCGTCTCCAAGCTTTTATCAGAGGAGGATCTCTCTCGCAAGCATCCTCCAAGGTCTCCTCACAATCACTTCCCAACTCACTCAAATAAGGAGATAATGATTCATCGCCATCAATACTCCTTCCCGAGTCGTGATCGTGCTCAAGACCCATTGCTGCCGCTAGCTCTGTCTTTGCAAGCAACAGCAGTTCATCAGCAGCAAGACAACGACTTGCATGAGTCTGATTTCGACGAGGTCATGCAAGAAGTAATCCAGATCATGAAAGACAGGGCAAACTTCAAGAAGCCCTATCGACCAGCTGATCAAAGATCTAGGGGTTCAGAACCTTACTGCGAATTTCACAAAGAACCAGGTCACCTAACTGAAGACTGCCGAGCATTCCAGCAGCTTGTGCAAAGGATGCTCTGGCAGGGGAAGATGCATGACCTGCTTCCTAAAGAAGAACGCCCTGATCCAGCAACTTCAAAGGGCAAAGGAGCAGCAGACGCTCCTTGCTCCTCAAGGGGAGTAAACTAAGTCGAAGAGCCTCCTCTCCTCGTTGTTAACCCAGTCGTCGAATGCTTTGATGCCGATGACGAAGGTGTGCTTGGAAGGCTATTCTGAGCAAGCGATGGACTTCACAGTCCTCCAAGGCTCCTGACAAGCTTCATGGGTTATCTCAACCCTTGCTCTGTCTCTTCAAACATTTTCATTTCGCTAAACACTTCTTAGTGTTCATTTCTTGCTTTTCAACAAAGCTTTTTATCAGGGATCTTATACTGACACAGTTCCCTTCTTGTGTTGCTCCTTCCTCTCTTCTCTCTCTCTGAAGGATCAGTACGCCAATGAGATATCACCGAATTTGAAACGCCGTAGATTGTTCTCGCACAACCGCTACGACCACATATGGCGGGAGTATACCTATGTGTGTAGTGGGAGCAGTTCAATCGCGGGAATGGGCTTCAGATTTCGGATCCTGGCCGGCATCTGACACAGAGTGTGTGCTAGGGGAGCCCCATGTGTTAGCTCTGCTGTGCTTTGCTTATGATACATTACAGTTATGATGATCTTTGCTTGACAAGCAATGGTGACCAAGCGTAGCCTTGTCTCATCGATCATCACCTGACTGTGATTGTTGAACACTCTGGTATCCTCGATCCGTGCCTTCTCGGGTTCTCACAACTCCACTGATCAATACATAGACAAGCTGGGCCTCTTGGCGCAACCAGTCTCGTTGATCAGTGATACTTGTGCCCAAGGCAAGAGAGCGTTGCTTCTAGCGATCCTTCTCAGGATCTTTCCCTTGCTTTTCTCTTTTGTGCCCTCCTTGAGGATGCGCGGCCATCCCGCTTTGAGTAGGACTATACTCGGGATGATTTTTCGGGCAAGTGATGCATAAGGCCCACGGGGAACACCTGTGGCAGCATTCAACCCACTTTAGTCATTCCGAGTGTAGACCTCCTTTTCTCTCTTCCCTCCTTTCACAGGTGAACAGGTTAATCCAACCTACCAAATGGATTCCAGCATTCATTTTGATCATGTCCATCCAGCCATATCGGCAGCTAGCGCTCGATTCATTAATCTGGGCTTCATGATAATGTTCATCGGGCATTTCTCCTGCTACTTGGTCATGCCGACCTTATCTCATCAACCTTCATGGGTTATCTCAACAATTTTGGTGTGGTTATCTTCATGTCTTGTTCGATTCTAATTTCTCTCCTCGCAGAGATTAGCAAAAACCCTTGCAAGCCTTCTCCACAGGTACTTGCAATCTCCTTTCATACGCATATTGTCTGCCTCTAACTTTTCTCTTTGTAGGGAACAACAGACACCTGCAAGTCATATCCATGTACTTTCAGTTTAAATCATTATTTTATATCTGCTGCTCACTCTTCACTTTGCAGTGGTTAGCAGACGTCTGCAAGTCATATTCAGGTACTTGCAGCTTATCTTTGTATACAATACCTGCCTCTAACTCTCTTCTTGTAGAGATCACCGACACTTGCAAGCTCCATTTAGGTACTTGCAAGTTACTTTCATGCACTGTGCGTACTTTTAACTCTTCTTTTGCAGAAACCACCAAAGATTTGCAAGTTCCTTCCAGGTACTTGCAACTCATTTTTCTTTCTTCCTTGTATACTCTTCTTCCTTCCCTTTTTGCAGAGTATAACAGGTGCTTGCAAGCCTCTATCAGGTACTTGCGAGTTATTATGCATTTCTGTTCTCCTCACTTTTGTTTTGCAGAACTTAACAGAAGACACACCCTTCTTCGTTTTGCAAAAGCAAACTCAGGTACACACTCGATGTACCACCCATACATGTCTTACCCTAACTTTCCTCTTGCAGGAAAATAGACAGGAAACACCAAGCTTGTAAGGAGAGTCTTCAGGTTATATCTCTCCTTGCCTCCCCTTCTCTTTCCTTTGGGATGGATCACGATTTTCGCGGGTCTCCAACTTTTTCGAAGTTCCCTTCGGAACTTAAAAAAGTGCGGGGATTATGTTAACCCACAAATCGACGATCCTTCCCAAGGTGGCCAGCTGGCTAGTTGCGCCCCTTAGATTCTCCCTTTTGATCGCGACAAGCCCCAGCGTAGGCGGACAGTTTTCCCTGTCCATCTAGGTCCCCTTGCAACCGCGTGCCCTGCGGGATGGCGAGCTATTCCCATAGCTCACCCTCGCAGGCCATGCGGTAAGGCCCGCTAACCGTGCAATGTGAAAGAAATTATACCTAATCACCTAGAGGGGGGGGGGGGGGGTGAATAGGTGACCTTAATCTTTTTAAATTTTTAGGCAGAATTAATCACAGAATTCACAGAACTTTAAATAGCAAACACAGAATCAGGCACACACAGAGTACACACAGTTTTATAGTGGTTCCCCAAGGTCTGGGTACATCCACTTTCCCCCTTCGCCTATCTAGTAGTGTACTGGATTCGACCCAACTTATCCACTATTCCTCAGATCCTCAGATCTTACACTCAGAACCCCAAATAGGTTCCTACAGCTCAGTGTGATCCCACTCTTACAACTCAGGCTCAAAAGCCCTACCACTCAGTCTTCACCAAGACCTACACTCAGCCTTCAACAAGGCCTACACTCAACCCTCAACAAGGCCTACACTTAGAGAAATGAATCTCCTACACTCAGGCACATAGGCCCTACCACTCAGCCTTTATAATTTCAGGCTTACAACTCAGATCCCTTAGGATCCTACAAGAAATTAAAATTACAAAGTATATACCACAACTCAGAATGAGAGAGAAGAGTTGACAGGTTTCTTGATGAGTTCTTGGAAGAACTTTGCTGAGATCAACCTCCCTTGGCTTTCTTCAAAGCTTCTTGAATTAGAACACAGTGGGGTTGAAACTCTATGCAGATGATCTTCAATCACTGCTGACTTAAGAATCAGATCTCAATCTGAAACTTTCTTCACAGCCTGGTTCAACAGCTGTCTTCTTAGAAGGAGCTCTCTCTCTCCAACTTCTTAGATCTTCTGATCACTTTAATTGATTCTTCAATGAATCCAATACTCGATCTTGCATTATTTATGTCGAAGTAGAAGGGTCTTTATATAGACTTTCTCCAAGGTAACCGGCTGTTCCGGTTTCTAACAACTTTCTGACAGCTCTGACAGTTGCAGTAGACCGGCTGGAATGGCAGCTGTCAAGTCATCCAGTCACTTCTTGAATTTTCTGTAACTGTCTGAAAGTGTCGAGACAGTCAGTCTTTAAGTGTCGACACTGATAGACTAAGTGTCGACACAAGTAGACTAAGTGTCGACACTAGCCTTCATGGTGTCGACATAACTCCTTGTGTTGTAGAATCTGCTTCTCGATACTGCTTCTTCAACATGTGTCAACACTGATCCTGTGTATTGACACAAGTCCTTCTTCTTCGATACTTAGTTGATTTCTTGTAAGTGTCGACACAACTACTTTGTGTCGACACATCTTCTTGTGTTGATACTTGCTCAGTATCGACACATCTCCTTGGTGTCGACACATGCCTTCTGTGTTGATACTTTTGCTGAGTGTCGACACATCTTCCTTGTGTCGACACATTCTTCATGTGTTGAGACTTTGGCTGAGTGTCGACACATCTTTTTTGTGTCGACACTTGTACTTAGACTTTGTTGAAATTTGCTGAGTGTCGACACAGCCTCCTAGTGTTGACACTTGTACTTGAAATTTGTTGAAATTTGCTGAGTGTTGACACAGCCTCCGAGTGTCGACACTTTTGATGTCGACAAAGTTCCTCTGGGTGTCGACACTGCTTCTAAGTGTCGACACAACTTCTCTGGACATTTCTTCATTGTGTGTCGACACAGCCTGTATGTGTCGACACTTTCCTTCTGGTGTCGACTCTGCATTCCTGGTGTCGACACAATTACTCCAAGTGTCGACACTGCTTCTGTAGATGTCGACACAAGTCTTCTTAAGTGTCGACACTTTTCTTCTAGGTGTCGACACATGGACTTAGAAACTTTTAAGCTTTCCATGCAATTACTTAACCTGCACACATCAACTCAAAACACATCAAATACACCATGATGTATATCATTGAGTAGGGTGAGGCTTCTTCAAATCTGGTACATATTTTCCAATGTACCCAACAATCTCCCCCTATTTGGAGAAGTCATAACCTTTAGTCAATGATATACACCATACATAACAAATTCACAGTATGATGTAAAATAATAGTAAATGACAGGGTAAGAACATAAACATGTATAAACAAAACATGTATACACAAATATCTCAGAACAGTAATGTAATAGATTTAACACATATCACATTGTTCTAACAACTTCAACATTTTCATTATTCAAAAGTTTACAGAAAGTTGAATGCAACTGATTACACATAGTAAACTTAAGAAAAATCTCTATCCTAAGACTGCTCAGGCTCCTTGATCACAATGCCCTTTCCTGATTGTATCTTTGCTTGGACAGGAGCTTCAGTATCTTCAGCAGCAGCAGGCTTCTTCCCTTTAAGATCTTTCTTTTTCAATTCTTCAGCCTTGATCTTCTGCCTTTCAAAATAATGATAAGGCGTTGGGAAGTACTTGCTAGGCTCCTGTGCAGTAGGAGGTAGCTTTCCCATCTTAACCTTTCTTCTGTACTGTACAATGACCTCTTACCTATTTTCATGCTTCCTCCACTCCAGTTCAGAATACCACTTGCCTCTATCCTGGACATTATCCTTAGCAGCCTTCCATGCAGTCAAGATGATATTCCTGGATGTGGGGCTCCATTGTTCAAAGTCAGGCCTAAGTTCAGCTTGCTGCCTAAATCTCTTCTTAGACAATTGAGCTTCTTGTTCTTTTAGCAAAGCCTCTTATTCTTTCAGTATAGCCTCTGGCACAGGATGGACTACTTTATCTATGATGACATTCTGATTTCCCTCAGGAGGACTGTACATAGTCTGGATCTCTTGATGTATCATGTCAAAGTCTGGTGGAGGGTATATCACTTGAGCTACTTCAGCTTGCTCTCCTCCAAGGTATGCAGGATTGATTCTAGACTCTGCCACATTGTCATCATCACATAAGGGTGGATATCTAAGGGTGGCTCTGATGGAATTTGAAATCCACTTGGCATGATCAGAGCCTGCCTTGACTAACACCCTCTCCCCCTTTATGACCTCTCTAACAATGTGATCCTTAAGATCATCTTTCTGGAAACTGATTTGATGATTCAGATAATTAACTCCATCCTTATAGAAGGGTTTGAACTTCTGAAGTTGTTCAGTTATTGCCTTCTTAGAGTCTTCAATGGCAGTCTTAACAGCAGTTAGGCTCTCTTGCAATTGTTTGTCAAATTCAGCCTTGGCAGTAGCACTTGCTGTAGTCTGAGCAGTAGCCATATTCTTCATTTCAGTTACTATGGCATTATGAGAAGCTGTTAAATTATCATTCATTCTTATCTGTTTCTCCAGGACATAGCCTTGTTTCACTTCTAGCTCATCAAGTTTTGTCTTTAGTTTCTCTTAATGTGTGGCCAGATAGACTACTGCATTGCCTCCCTTATGGAAACAATCAGTCATTTCTTTCTTGTTCAGACTCATTTCAAATCTGATTGACTTGATGTCTTGGGCCAGATCAAATTGCAGTGACTTATGCCCTTCATCCACATATTTTTCCAGAGCTTGCCTTTGCTCATCAAGCTTAATCTGTAAAGCCACCATCAATGAACTATAGTCAGTAGATGGGGTAGGCTGTGGAGCAATTGTTTGTAGGGCTTTGTTATAATTCTGGCTCCTTCTCATAAAGACTTGGAACTTTCTCTTCTTGGCTGTCACAGCCTCTTCATCTTCAGAAGCAGATATGCTAGCAATATCCGCTCTTTCTTTAGGACTAGGATGTGAATCCTTCTCAGTCCTTGGTGGTTGCTCAGCATCTCTTGGCTCCTTAGTCTCTGTCCTTACAGTTTCCTCTATAATCTCAACTTGCTCCCCCTCAATATGGATCTCCTCCCCCTCAGCAACACCTTTCTCTTTCTCAAAATCTGTTTGTAGAAGATCATGGAATAACTCTTCTAATGTAAATTCCTATTGAGGAAGGACTGGAGAATCTCTTATCTCATCAACCACTTGATTAGCAACAGATGTGTCTTCCATGACAACATCCTGAGGTTGACTAAGAATCTGAGTTTGCTGATTAACATCAGATAATGTGTCAGTCATAACTTCATTCTCAATAGGGAAATCTAATTGGTTGATTTCAGTTATTACCTCAAGTATAGTTTGAGTAGCTTGTTCACTCTCTAGTGGAGTTGGCTCATCCACAAGTAAGGGCTCCCACTGGATGGAATCTAGGTGAATTGGGCTTGCTGAGGGTAGCTCCCCCTGCCTCTGTATATCTTCTTGTCTTGCTGGAGATTGTCTAGCATTTCCTGTTTCTTCCTCATCAGGAGTAAAAACAACTTGCTCTTCAGAGCTGCTTGAGGATTCTTGAACCACAGTGGCTGTCTTCTTCTTCTTTTTCTGAGGTGTGTCCTTTACTGGAGTTGGCATTTCTTTGGTCAATACTCTATCCCACCTAGAGAAGATTCTCAAATCCATTCTCCTCATGTGGTAAATCTTAGATCCAGCTGCTTGATTCATCACCTCTGGAATACTTCCAGCTAGGTATAAACTCAGAATTCTTCCCAAATTGGGCTTATTCATACTCTCTTTTATCTTCTCAAACACAACTGCAGACCAATCAGTTTCTAGTTTGAAGATAATCCTGGTCATTAGACTGAACATATAAGCAGAAATTCTGTCATGTCCCCCAGGCTTGCTCAGGATAACCTTTCCAACTATTTCAGACAAGAATTTTCCTTGGCTGTTCATTCCTTTTCTGTTGAATACTGATCCAATTTTCATGTTTGAGTCCAGTCCACACCAGCTTAATGCTTCTCTAGTCTTAGAAGCAGAAACATCTTCTTCTTCCTTAGTTCTTGGTAGTTGAAGTACCTTTCTCAAACTCTTAAGAGAGACCTTCACCTTTGCCCCATGAACTCTGGACTTAATCTTGAGTCCTGATTCATCTAGATTTGTTGCATTCAGAAACTCAAGGACTTCCTTCTTCCATATCTTGATCGGTTCTGAAACAATAAATTCTAACCAGTCTCTGCTATTAGGGTTATCACGCCTTTGATCTCGGGTTCCACGTCATCAAATGCGTGTCACACGAGTTCATATCCTTCATTCACATTCTCTTCTAGCTTGGGCGCCATTAGGGTTTGAAGAAATTTGAATTTAGAGAAGAGAGATGTCGACACACAAGTTTGGTCTCGAAACTTTGGTGAGCGTGTCGACAAACAATGGCGAAAACCTATTTATACCTTTCTAGAATCGAAGATGAAAGGGCGCGTCAAAATACTTAAATTGTGTCGACACTGTTGATAAGTGTCGACACTTACTGCTTTGTCTCGACAACTATGTGTCGACACAAGTATAGTCGACAAAATATATGTGTCGACACTTGTTTATGTGTCGACACCACTTAGCTCGACACTTAGTCGAGACTTTACTAGACTAATTCGGTGTAAAGTCTAAGTGTCGACACCACCCTGGATGTGTCGACACCTACACTGCATATGTTGACACTAATTCTCTGAAGTGTCGACACAGACTTCCTAGATGTGTCGACACCATTTCTCTACAATGTCGACACCACTTCTATGTGTCGACACAGACAACTCTGTGTGTCGACAACATTTTACTTATCCAATTTTGAAAACTTATTCTAAGTTTATCATCCCTAATTCAATTTTAAATTTATTAAATTTGGTTTCATCTAAGGGCTTAGTATACATGTCAGCTAGCTGATTATCTGTATTAATATACTCTAGTGAAATATCTCCTTTTTCCACATGTTCTCTTAGAAAATGGTATTTTATTTCTACGTGTTTAGTCCTACTATGGGACACAAGATTGTTTGCAATAGAAATAATACTAGAAGAATCACAAAATAGAGGTGTTCTACTTACTTGAATACCATAATCTTCTAGCTAATGTTAAATCCATAGAAGTTGAGCACAGCAACTTCCTGCAGCAACATACTCTGACTCTACTGTGGAGATAGCCACACTTGTTTGTTTCTTGCTACTCCATGATATCAGCCTTCCACCTAGGAATTGACAGGTACATGTTGTACTTTTCCTATCTTCCTTGCAGCCTACAAAATCTACATCTGAATAACCTGTCAGTTCAAACTCTCCATTCCTAGGGTACCAAAGGCCTAGATAAGGAGTGCCCTTAAGATATCTCAGAATTCTTTTGACTGCTGTCAAATGAGATTCTTTAGGGTAAGCTTGCTACCTAGCACAGACACATGTAGAATACATGATATCTGGTCTACTTGCAGTCAAATAAAGTAGGGAGCCAACTATCCCTCTATACAAGGTTTCATCTACAGGTTTCCCTGCATCATCTTTGCATAAATACATTGTTGACCCCATAGGAGTTTTCATGGTAGTGGATGATTCCATACCATACTTCCTTATTAATTCTAGGGTGAACTTAGACTGGCATATGGATAAACCATCCTCAGTCTGTCTAACTTGGAGACCCAAGAAGAACTTAAGTTCCCCCATACTGCTCATTTTAAATTGTCCTTGCATTAGTTTTGCAAACTTTTTGCAAAGACTACTTTCAGTAGACCCAAATATGATGTCATCTACATATATTTGGACTAAGATTATCTTGCCTCTGGATTCCCTAAGGAATAGAGACTTGTCTATTTTCCCCCTTGTGAATTTATTCTCAATGAGGAAACTAGACAGGGTTTCATACCAAGCCCTAGGGGCTTGTTTTAATCCATACAAAGCCTTCCTAAGTCTATAAACATAATTAGGTTTAGTTGAATCAACAAAACCTGATGGCTGTTCCACATAGACTTCATCCTTCAGATTTCCATTCAGAAAAGCTGACTTAACATCCATTTGGTATACTTTAAACCCTTGATAGGTTGTATAGGCCAAGAACATCCTTATTGCCTCCAGTCTGACTACTGGAGCAAAGGTCTGATCAAAGTCAATACGTTCTTCCTGCCTATATCCTTTTGCAACCAGTCTTGCTTTGTTCTTTATAATCACTCCATGTTCATCCAACTTATTCCTAAAGATCCACTTAGTTCCTATAATGTTGTGGTCCATGGGTTTAGGAACTAGCTCCCAGACATTGCATCTTTTGAACTGGTTCAGCTCCTCTTGCATAGCCTCAATCCAATGAGGGTCTAGGATGGCTTCTTCAAATTTCTTTGGCTCTACTTGGGATAGAAAACTGGAGTAGAGTACTGAACTTAGATTTCTGCTCCTTATTTGTACCCCTTGTCTGAGATCACCAATAATTTGATTGGTTGGATGATCTTTTAGATGTCTATTTGCTGGAGGCAGTCTGTCTTCAGGTTGTACACATTCATTCTCTTCAACTTGCTGCTCCCCTTGGTCTTCTTCTGCATCAGGTGTATCTAGTACTCCCCCTAGACAATAGCCACTATCATCCACTTGCTGACTTGCAGTAGAACCTTCTTCAATAGTAAGCTTGTCCATCTTCTCAGTCACACCTGTAGAGCTGCATGCACTTCCAGACAATTCATTGTTAATGAGTCTAGCTTCATTAAACACTACATGTACTGACTCTTCTACAACTTGAGTAGTCAAGTTGTAGACCATATAAGCCTTACTATTGTTGTTATACCCAACAAAGATCCCCTCTTTGGATTTGACAGCAAACTTGGTTAAGTAAGACTTACCATTGTTAAGTATATATCATTTACAACCAAAGATCCTAAAGTAGGATAGATTTGGTTTTCTACCCTTCACAATCTCATAGGGGGTCTTATTGTGGCTTTTGGTGATAGTAGCCCTATTGATTACATGACATGCAGTATTAACTGCCTCAGCCCAGAAATATTCTGGGAGAGATGTGTCACTCAATAGGGTTCTACCAGCCTCTATCAAGATTCTATTTTTCCTTTCAGCAATACCATTTTGCTGAGGTGTTCTTGGTGAGGAAAATTCCTGAAATATCCCAAACTCTTCACATAGCTTTGTCATACTATCAGACTGGAATTCAGTACCATGGTCACTTCTTATTTTGACCACTGTACTGTCTAACTCATTCTGAATTTGTTTGACAAAACTATAAAAGATACTAGGTGTTTCAGATTTTTGCCTTAGGAAGAATACCCGGAAAAACCTTGAATAATCATCTACAACCACAAATGTGTAGACCTTCCTACCTAGGCCGTGAACTGGTATAGGACCAAATAGATCCATATGCAAGAGATATAAACACCTCACAACATCTTTGTTCTCAATGCTATTAAAGGTGGATTTGGTCTGCTTGCCCTTTTGACAAGCTGAGCATATCCCAACCTTTTTACACTTAACTTGAGGACCATTCCTCACTAACTCTTTGCTAAAGAATTGGCCAATTGTCTTATAGTTAAGATGAGCTAGCCTCTTATGCCATTTGACATATTGAGAGACTTTCTCATCAGCTATAAGACACACAGGAGAAACATTGTTCTCACACATAATGTCTAGACAATAGACATTTCTCTTCCTATAACCTGTCAAAATGATCATTTGATCACTTGACCTCTTGATATGACAACCATTCTTAACAAATGAGATGTCATATCCTACATCACTCAGCTGACTTATACTAATGAGGTTGTGTTTCAAACCTTTAACATAAGCCACTTGAGTAATTGTTATAAGGTTGCTAGAAATGTTACCAAAGCCTTTGATGATTCCCTTTTCAGAACCACCAAAGGTAACTTTAGGACCATCCTTGATTGATGTATAGTCCTTCAGCAATCCCCTAGTTCCAGTCATGTTCCTGGAACATCCACTGTCCAAGTACCATATTGGGGCATGACCACTTGAACTCACCTACAAAACAGATTACTTAACCTTAGAACCCAAAAAATTCTTGGGTCCTTGGTGCAAGTTAGTCTGAATCTTAACAAAACTACCTGTAGCTTTTCTAGCAGGCAGATTGCTACTCAACTTGGCACTTGAATTGTGCCAACAGTCTATGGCAAAGTGGCCTACCTTGCCACAACACCAGCACTCAAATATGTTGTACCTTTGTTTAGGTACAACCCTGGCTGTTTTGTCTACAACAGGCTCCTTGTTGAGTACTGGGGCTTTGCCCTTAGACTTGTACTGTACAGTCCTGGTAGGTTTAGTAAACCCCAATCCAGTTTTACCCTTTTGAGAAATGAACTCATCTATTAAAGGTAGAACACACTTTGGTTTAGAAAACTTTGCTACTATATCTCTCTCTTTCTGAAGACTAATCTCCAGATTTCCGATTTGATCATTTTTAAATGTTATAGTCACCATCTGAATAACAGTAATGTGCTTCAGTCTGGCTATTTCATTTAGTTTCTAATCAAGAAACTTGTCAAAATTTGTTGCAGCAACTTTAAGACTGGCAATCTCCTTAGCCTGACTCTTGGCCAAGGATTTGCTTTTCTTCAAAGCTTGCAACACTACTCTATATTCATCAATCAACTGATGAATATCTCCTTCAGATTCAGATCCACTAACATCACTTGATGCTGATGTATCTGAATCTGACTCAGTACTAGAAATTGAACTAACAAAACAATTTTGTACCTGACTTGGTCCAGGCTGATCCTGGATTTTGTCTCCTTCTGATAAGGCCATCAGTCCCTGACACTGATTGTCCTCATGCTCATATATTGAGTTCATTAACTGAATGAACTCATCTTCCTCTTCTTCAGCAAACAATCCAATATAAGCTTCAGCTTCTGAATCAGTTTCTGAAGATGACATATCAGACAAACTTTTGTCTTTCTTAGCAATAAAGGACCTTTCCTTTTTGCCCTTGATCTGAGTCTTCTTCTTATCAATTGACTCTTTCCTTTTCTCTGGACAGTCAGCAACAACATGTCCCTGTCTGTTACAACAATAACAAACTATCTTTGAAGATGTAGTTTTACTTGACTTGGGCTTTCTCCTGTCATACTTTGATGACTTCTATGAAGTGGATGGCTTAGACCTCCACTGTTTCTTCTTTAGAAACTTCTGAAAATGTCTTGTAAAAGCTGCAAAGTCCTCATCACTCTCACTGCTTTCAGAATTCCTGCTTTCTGACTCATCTGACCCAGTCTCCGCCACTTTTGGAGGTGGAGATGGAGACTTACTTTTATATTTCCTAGTGACTTCAGTCTTGAAAGCCACAGTTCTTTCTTTGTGCTCTACTCTGGTAGTCTTCTCTTCCTCCTTTCTTACCATTAACTGCATCTCATATGATAACAATTTTCCAAACAATGTTGGAGGAGGTATATCTGCTAATTTGGCCATTTCCCTTATGACACAAATCTTGGTATCCCAGTCCTTAGTCAGGGATCTCAAGAACTTATCATTCAATTCATAATTGCTTAATTCTCTTCCATAAGACATCAACTCATTGACAATCCTATAGAATTTCTTGTAGCACTCAGTTATGCTATCAGACCTTCCTTGTCTGAAGCTTTCATACTCTTAATTCAACAAGGATTTCTTGTCTTGTCTTACCTCTTCTGAACCTTCCATATAGACTATCAGTGTATCCCACATCTCTTTAGAAGTTTTACAATGAATCAAGTTCTGAAATGTGGCATCATCTATTGCACTTACAATGATATTCTGAGCCCTCTTGTCCATAGTGGCCAGAATAATCTCATCTTTAGTCATCTCTGAATAGTCCTTAGGAGTTCTCTGATTTGCATCCAGGACAGATACTTTCATTGGCATATATGACCCTTCTTTGACTGTGATATAGATTCTAGGGTCAGAGGCTTCCATAAATAGTCGAACCCTTTCTTTCCAAATGCCAAAGATCTCTTTTCTGCAGATTGACAACTTCATGGATCCTAGATCTTTGTGATTCTCAGTTGAACCCATTTTCTTGATTCTTGATTATACTGAATCTGCCAACAGGATCTTACTCAGACTGTTATGTCCTTTTTGAGTAACCTCCCTCTGATACCACTTGAAAGAAATTATACCTAATCACCTAGAGGGGGGGGGGGGTGAATAGGTGACCTTAATCTTTTTTAATTTTTAGGCAGAATTAATCACAGAATTCACAGAACTTTAAACAGCAAACACAGAATCAGGCACACACAGAGTACACACAGTTTTATAGTAGTTCCCCAAGGTCTGGGTACATCCACTTTCCCCCTTCGCCTATCTAGTAGTGTACTAGATTCGGCCCAACTTCCCAACTATTCCTCAGATCCTCAGATCTTACACTCAGAACCTCAAATAGGTTCCTACAGCTCAGAGTGATCCCACTCTTACAACTCAGGCTAAAAAGCCCTACCACTCAGTCTTTACCAAGACCTACACTCAGCCTTCAACAAGGCCTACACTCAGCCCTCAACAAGGCCTACACTTAGAGAAATGAATCTCCTACACTCAGACACACAGGCCCTACCACTCAGCCTTTATAATTTCAGGCTTACAACTCAGATCCCTTAGGATCCTACAAGAAATTAAAATTACAAAGTATATACCCACAACTCAGAATGAGAGAGAAGAGTTGACAGGTTTCTTGATGAGTTCTTGGAAGAACTTTGCTGAGATCAACCTCCCTTGGCTTTCTTCAAAGCTTCTTGAATTAGAACACAGTAGAGTTGAAACTCTATGCAGATGATCTTCAATCACTGCTGACTTAAGAATCAGATCTCAATCTGAAACTTTCTTCACAGCCTGGTTCAACAGCTGTCTTCTTAGAAGGAGCTCTCTCTCTCCAACTTCTTAGATCTTCTGATCACTTCAATTGATTCTTCAATGAATCCAATACTCAATCTTGCATTATTTCTATCGAAGGAGAAGGGTCTTTATATAGACTTTCTCCAAGGTAACCGGCTGTTCCGGTTTCTAACAACTTTCTGACAGATCTGACAGTTGCAGTAGACCGGCTGGAATGACAGCTGTCAAATCATCCAGTCACTTCTTGAATTTTCTGTAACTGTCTGAAAGTGTCGAGACAGTCAGTCTTTAAGTGTCGACACTGATAAACTAAGTGTCGACACAAGTAGACTAAGTGTCGACACTAGCCTTCATGGTGTCGACACAACTCCTTGTGTTGTAGAATCTGCTTCTCGACACTGCTTCTTCAACATGTGTCGATACTGATCCTGTGTGTCGACAAAAGTCCTTTTTCTTTGATACTTAGTTGATTTCTTGTAAGTGTCGACACAACTCCTTTGTGTCAACACATCTTCTTGTGTTGATACTTGCTAAGTGTCGACACATCTCCTTGGTGTCAACACATGCCTTCTGTGTTGATACTTTTGCTGAGTGTCGACACATCTTCCTTATGTCGACACATTCTTCATGTGTTGAGACTTTGGCTGAGTGTCGACACATATTCTTTGTGTCGACACTTGTACTTAGACTTTGTTGAAATTTGCTGAGTGTCGACACAGCCTCCTAATGTCGACACTTGTACTTGAACTTTGTTGAAATTTACTGAGTGTCGACACAGCCTTCTAGTGTCGACACTTTTGATGTCGACAAAGTTCCTCTGGGTGTCGACACTGCTTCTAAGTGTCGACACAGCTTCTCTGGACATTTCTTCATTGTGTGTCGACACAGCCTGTATGTGTCGACACTTTCCTTCTGGTGTCGACTCTGCATTCCTGGTGTCGACACAATTACTCTAAGTGTCGACACTGCTTCTCTAGATGTCGACACAAGTCTTCTTAAGTGTAGACACTTTTCTTCTAGGTGTCGACACATGGACTTAGAAACTTTTAAGCTTTCCATGCAATTACTTAACCTGCACACATCAACTCAAAACACATCAAATACACCATGATGTATATCATTGAGTAGGGTGAGGCTTCTTCAAATCTGGTACATATTTTCCAATGTACCCAACATAATGCTTCTCCTTGCAGGATTCCGCCATCAACACCACAAGGGGAGGCCTCCCAGTCCGCCCAAGGGGCTCCGGCCTCCCTGCCGCTCGAGGGGCGGTGGCCTCCTGCCGCCGTCCGCCGAGGCCGCTCACCAGGGGCGACCCCTACCCGCCAGTCGGGCGGACTCCACCCAGAGTCCGCCCAGGCCGCCCGCTCGGGGGCAGCCCGACCTGCCGAGCGGACTCCCCCCGGAGTCCGCCCAGGCCGCCTGCTTGGGGGCGGCCCGGCCAGCCGGGCGGACTCCCCCCGGAGTCCGCCCAGGCCGACCTCTCGGGGGCGGCCCGGCCAGCCGGGCGGACTCCCCCCGGAGTCCGCCCGCTAGGGGGCGGCCTGGCCAGCCGGGCGGACTCCCCCCGGAGTCCGCCCAGGCCGCCCGCTCGGGGGCGGCCCGGCCAGTCGGGCGGACTCCCCCTGGAGTCCGCCTAGGCCACCAGCTAGGGGGCGGCCCGGCCAGCCGGGCGGACTCCGGGCGGACTCCACCCGGAGTCCGCCCAGGCCGCCCGCTCGGGGGCGGCCCGGCCTGCCGGGCGGACTCCACCCGAAGTCCTCCCAGGCCGCCCGCTAGGGGGCGGCCGCGACCCTGGCAGGCGGACTCCCCCCGGAGTCCGCCTCGGCCGCCCGCAAGGGGGCGACCTCCGTTCTCAACTTCCTGCAGCCTGCTTCGCCTACCTGGCGGACTCCAATTTCCAGTCCGCAGAGTCCGCGCAGGTCGTCATGCTGACGTCACTGGGCCTCGCTTCTTGAAGACCTTCCCCGGGCCTATAAATACCCCCGATGCTTCTCATTTGGTGGGGATCCAGAGTTCAAGAGGTGGAGACAAGTCTTGACAGCAGACCATGCAGACTCCATTTTCCTGTCCGCGCAGTCCTCCATCAGCCTGCCAGCAGACCCTGCAGACTCAGTTTTCCTGTCCGCGCAGTCCTCTACAGCTTACCTCCATCTTGTCAGCAGACTCCACGGACTCAATTTTCCAGTCCTCCAGCAGCTAGCAACCTCTTTTACTTAGTCTCTGGCAGCTTCTCTTCTCTGCTTTCTGGCAATTTCTTCTCCTTTAGCCGCCAGCTTCTCTTTGTACCCCTTTAATGCTTTGTTGTGAAGGTGTACTTGTAAGCTTGTAACCTCTCACTATTAATCAAAGGAAAGCTCGTCGCAAGAGTGACATTTACGCCGCGGCGGGCGAAGTGTGTTGTTGCCGCTGCTAGCGGCCCCCTCTTCTGCTCTTTGCTCAGCAAGCCTTGCTCCTCTGCTCAGCAAGCCTTGCTCCTTTGCTCAGCAAGTCTTGCTCCTCTGCTCAGCAAGCCTTTCTCCTCTGCTCAGCAAGCCTTGCTCCTCAGCTCAGCAAGCCTTGCTTCTCTGCTCAGCAAGCCTTGCTCTCTACTCAGCAAGCCTTGCTTCTCTGATCAGCAAGCCTTGCTCAGCTCAGCTCTTCTCGGCAACCAACCTGCAAATGCAACCATTGCAGTAACTGTCTGCTCGACAGCTCCTGTTCAACCTCCTTTTCCTCTCTGGATCAACCCTCTCTGTTGATCAAGGCTCGCCTCTGCTCTCAGGAGCCTCTCCTCTACCCCCGCAACCCTCTTTGAACAAGCTGTTTGCTCCGCTCTCGAGCACTCAGAAGCTTCCTTCTCCTCTACCCCCGTAATCTTATCCTCCCTCCTCACCTAGCCCGTGAGACCAAACACCCCCTCCGTGTTAGCTGTGCTCACGGTGCCGTTTTTGCGCATCAACACATGTCCTAGTCTTTTGTGCCATAAATCATTCTGATTACTAGTCAAATTCAGTAAACAAATATCAGTTGTGGCAGAAGAAAAGTTTACTAAGTAAATGTTTCCTTGTCTACTTCAAGTTAAAACAGTTTGGTTATTTTGATCAACAATAGAGCAAGTAGATGAGTTAAAATATACCTGATAACCATCATCACATAATTGACTTATGGAGATGAGGTTATGCTTCAGTCCACTTACATATGTCACTTTTCTGAATGTGACAGCTCCTATTCTTACTTCTCCAACTCCTTCTGACTGACCACATTTTGAGTCACCAAAGATAACCTTTGGAGCCAACTTGGACTTGTAGTTGCATAATATGTCCTTGCTGCCAGTCATGTGTTTGGAGCAGCCACTGTCCAGGTACCAAGTTTCATTTATCCCTGGACAATTCTTCACCTGTAATACACACAGTTAGGGATTTTTGATCCAGGTTACCATGGGCCCTTTGTATGGCTGATAAGAGAAACTAGAAATAACAGAAAATTCTGGCTGGGATTTATATCCTATGGGTGATATCTCCTAGGTGGTATGGTACAGTCAACTAGGGGATTAAATGATTTCCTAGAAGTATTTAAGTTTCTGTTAAAGTTATAGTTTTGGTTAAGTCTTCCTGGGTTCGACGAATTTATGTATGTTCGTCGACCAGAGTTCGACGAATTGAGTTGAGATCCTCGATCTCTGCCCAGAGAATAAACATATTCATTCTCTGCGCCCCACGTTCGTCGATCTCTGCTCGACGAACCATGCAAATTTTGTCGATAGCAGTTAGACGAATAAGGATAACTATAGTTGACGTTCAGTGTTCGTCGATCTGGGTTCGACGAAATGGCCCCTTTTCGTCGATCTGAGGTCGACGAAAATTGCTGAACTTTGTTTTTGTTTAGTGTTTTCTGTTTTTCAATTCTGTCCTTAGTTTTAATTTGTTCAAGAATTTTATTTACCTTATTTACTTGATCAGTATTCTTCTTTCCTTTCTCAGAAATAAAATTTATTAGTTGTGATAGATGGTCTTTCTAAATAATAGGTGGTTCACTAGATGATGCACCTAATCCTAACTTACTTCCATTAAATCTAGCATTAGATGTGTTAGTGATTTCTGCTAGTTGTTTGCTTCTTCCATTTAGTGATTCTTCTAGCTATTTTGCCTTTTTTAATTCATCTTTTAGAAGGGTGATTTGTTCACTAAACATATCTATTTCATTTTTCAATTTAGTATTTTCTAATACTAAGCCATCATAGTTAACTTGCTTATCCCTGAGAAGTTTGATTTCCTTCTCAGAGTTGATTAAATCTGAACATATGATTTTAAAATATGATTTAAAAGATTCTGAATGATAATCAAACCATGATAGTACCTGATCAGCTTCTGATTCAAATGCTTCCTCATTGTCTGAGTCTTCCTTTTCTGAATGACTTCTTGAGGCATCAATTGCCATAAGGCAAACCTCCTTTGCTCTTTCTTCTTCCTCATATTCACTGGAGCTTGAGGATGTTGACTCTTCTTCAGTCTCACTCCAGGACTCAGCTACAAACCCCTTTTCCTTCCTCTTGTGTTTGCTGGAAGAGGGTTTGCTGGTGAACTGTTTTCTGGAGTCTTTTTCCTTTTATCTTCTCTTCTCTTTCTTCTGATTCTCTGGACACTCAGAGAGGAAGTGCCCAACCTTTCTACATCTATAACACACTACTTCCTTTGTTGGTGTCTTATCATACTTTGGCCTATCATCCTTTCTTGCTGACTTCCTCCTGAAGTCTTTTCTAGCCATCTTGAAGAATCTCTTTGCAAAGAGACTCATGAGCTCTTCATTTGATACAGTGGATTCTGATTCTTCTGAGACTTTGAATGCTATGTTCTGATCTCTTTTGGCTGCAGGAGGTGTTCTTTGTTCAGCAGCCTCCCTTTTCTTTATTAGCTGCCCATAAGATTTCAGTTTGCCCAATAGAGATTCAGTTGACATCTCATTCAGGCATCTAGCCTCCTTGATTGGCCAAATTCTTGTGTCCCATGAGCTTGGGAAGCACATCAGAATTTTGTCATTCACTTCAGTGAGAGTGATGACCTTGTCCAGAGTTTTTAGCTCATTAATAATTGAGCTTAATCTGTTATACATCTCTGACACTGTCACAGCTTCCTATTTCTTGAAATTCTCATATTAGGATAAGAGGTTTAATCCCCTGTCCTTCCTTTCATCAGCAGATCCATCAACCATTTGGTTTAGGGAATCCTAAATGGCTTTTGTTGAGGTGCACTCAGCAACCTTCTGGAAAATGTCATCAGACATTGTTTGTGCCAATATGTTCATGGCTTTTGCATCAGCCATCTTGGCTTTCCTGTAAGCATCATTATAATCTGGAGGAGGTACTGCAGTCATATTTGTAGAAGTGCTTGGATAAGCTCCAGGTGCTGGAGGTACTCCTGTTAAGATGGAAGCAAAGATATCTTCATCAATATAATTCATATACAACTTGATTCTTGCCTTCAAGATTCCAAACTTTTGCAAGTTGCAAACTGGAGGTCTGATGCTTGCATAATCTTTATTTTGTGTCATGGCTGTGTTTCTACTTTAGAATGTGAATAAAGTGATGTGTAGATCTAACACATGATCTTTGGTTCAAGGGTTAACTTGTCCAACCAAAGGAACCTTGCCTCTGATACCAATTGAAAGTGAGGGTTGGGTCTACAATATTCTAGAGGGGGGGGGGGGTGAATAGAGTATATTTAAAATTTGTTAGGTCCCAATAAAAGTGCTGTTACAGCTTTTGCTATAAACTGAAAATGTGCAGTAATTAAGAAACTAGAAAACAAAAAATAATAATCATAATCATAGCCACACAACAAGAAAAAAAAGATAAGATAAGCAACCAGACGACACAAGAAGTTTATAGTGGTTCCCCAAATCTGGGTAGTCCACTCTTCTACCACCTTTGGTAGTAATCCACTCTGGTTTTTGATCAGGTGCTTGACACCAATGGGTTTTGATCAGGTCCCCAAAAACCAACTCAAGTCTTTTGATCAGGTAACTTGCAACCAGGAATCACTTTTGAAGGGAGATGACAACCCTTTATACAGGAGGGGGTGAGAGAGTGATGATGTCTTCTCTGTCAATAGTCAGAGAGAAGACTTATGTGGATTGATGTTAGCAAACAGCTCCCCCTGAGATGTAGAATGGTTTAGGGAAGATCTTGAGCTTTGCTGCAGGGTGATATGTCTTCAATCAAAGTTCTTGACAGCAGTGATGCAGGAGCTTCTTGACTGATTTGAATCTGTTGTCCTTGGAAGTCCTGGAGAGAATATTGAAGAAGAAGACTCTTGATATAGTATGATTGTTCTTCTTCTTCTGTGTGAAGATCACTGCCTGTCATTGTGAGCTTCAGTATTATTTTCTTGTGTAAAAGCTTTTCTGCTGTTCTATGAATTCTTGCAGTCAGTCTATTTATATGTTTTTTTTGTTACTGAGTGTCTTTTCTTACTGAATATTATCGATCTTGTATTCTTCTCTCTCTTTTCAAAAATTTGAATCCTTTGTAATTAATGCTGACGCCTTGAGAATAATCAGCATTGAATCATTTCTTCAACTGCTCCGTGGAAAATCGGCAAGTAATATTCCTGAAGAGTACCATAATCAATGCTCTTTCTAACAGATACATTCAGAGAATGTAGAACATTAATTACTCAGGAATTTCCGCATTAGAATGGAGACAGAAGGCCGGAAATGGCTAAGTTTGGAATCATTGAACAGTTGGCAGAATTCGTCGAACTGAGTTACCAATTCGTCGAGCTGAGATATTGAATTCATCGACCAGACGGCTTCTGTTCGTCGAGCTGAGTTCCAAGTTCGTTGAGCTGACAACAGAACTTGCATGCTTCAGAACCTTTGCCTTTTTTGTCTGAAGTTCGTCGAGCTGACAATTGCATTCGTCGACTGGAGTTCCGCAACAATTCTGGACTTAGTCAAGTATTTTGTGTTGACTGATATTCTGTGTGTCGACATGAAACTTCTGGTGTTGACACAGTTGGTGTCGACTAAAAATCTTAGTGTCGACACAAGTCTTCTGGTGTCGACATAAGTTTTCTGGTGTCGACATAGTTGATGTTGACACATGCCCTAAGTGTCGACACAAATCTTCTGATTCCAGAATTCGTCGAGTAGAGTGCTGAGTTCGTCGACCTGAGAAGTTGACTTCGTCGACCTGAGAAGTTGTGAATTTGAGGTCCAAGTTCGTCGAGCTCAGAATTTTGTTCGTCGACCAAAGTCTGAAGTTGGACTTAGAATAATCCGGAGTTATCCTGACTTTAGTTTGTTGAAGTATCCCAGTATTCGTCAACCAGAGAATGAAGATCGTCAAGCTCAGCTCAGAGAAATATATCAAAATCGTCGTGCTGAGAACGTCTTTCGTCGACCTGAGTTCGACGAACGTCGAACTCACTTTTACTTGGTCTTGAAATCTTCTAAGTCTTAAGTCTCTGATAGTCTTGTGGATAGCTGGTCCATCTGATGTTGACTCTAAGGACTTGGCCTAGACTTCTAGGACACAACTTTGACCCGGCTATACATGTTGGGTCACATCCTAAGTTAGTGAACCTAGCCCAAATCAACTAGAGTCCATCTGATGTTGACTTTGATACCAGGATTGTTGGGTCCGGCATTCCTTCACTTGACCTGTGGCGCTTTGCTACTTATTTAAGAAATTAAGTAGCGCCCTCTCCAACAGTCTGGGCTTTTAGTGCAGTTGAGTATGCGCTTGATCCTTTAATTGGTATCAGAGGAGGTTACGAGTTCAAGACCGGGGGTGGGGGGGGGGGGGGGGCGCTATTAAATCCTGATTTTTCCCTTCTACCTGTGTGGGTCTGGCGGGTCAGGCAACCGTGGACATGTGGTAACCCCACCTCTGAGCCAGGTGGGCCATGTGGTAACTCCACCTCTGAGCCGACGAGTTGTGCTGGACGTCGGGGGGGATTGTTGGGTCCGACGTTCCTTCACTTGACCTGTGGCGCTTTGCTACTTATTTAAGAAATTAAGTAGCGCCCTCTCCAACAGTCCGGGCTTTTGGTGCAGTTGGGTATGCGCTTGATCCTTCATCTTCTCTTTCTCTTTTCAACAAAGAAGACAAGTGGATTTGTTGTTGTCAAAGCTTATCCAAAAATTAATTGAAGCCATGCTCAGGGTGTAGGTCTTCTATCTTCTGTCTTCAACCTTGACTTCAAAATGAGATCCAGGAACTTCTGACTTATATGAATATGTTGTCCTTTAAAGCTCCTGGAATGAAGGTTGAAGAAGACTCATGATTTGGAATGATTGTTCTTCTTCTTCTTCAGCAATGTCAAGGAGAAAACAAGATTGTTTTTTGTACAGAGAAGGTTTAGAGAGTTGTTGATGTTGATATCTTCTCTATATATCTGTATTCCTATATCAGTTCTGTATTCTGGACTTCTTGTGTACTG
Organism: Platanthera guangdongensis; assembly: GCA_039583875.1. Classification (NCBI taxonomy): domain Eukaryota; kingdom Viridiplantae; phylum Streptophyta; class Magnoliopsida; order Asparagales; family Orchidaceae; genus Platanthera; species Platanthera guangdongensis. Next base: position 92,089,135 of record CM077154.1, on the reverse strand, counting down.
CTTGTTGCAGAAAAGAAAAAAAAATCTCTTTTACATCATCAGTCGAATTTCTCCTTTGAATTTTGAATGTCTTTGCATTAATTGCTGACTGCTTGGAGAATAGAATTCGGCTGGAGAGAATATTAGCATTAATGAATTTCCCCAACTGTTCTATTAAAAATGACAAGTATTATACCTAGTGAACACCATAATCAATGCTGCTTGTAACAGTTATATTCAGAGAATATAAGCATTGATTATTCAGGAATTACTGCAAGAGAATAAGGAAAAAATGAGGGAAAATTAAGTCTGGAACTGCACAGAATTCGTCGAGCAGTGAACAGATTTCATCGACCTGAGTCTAAAGTTCGTCGACCAGAGAAACCGTGTTCGTCGACCAGATAATTCTTGTTCATCGACCTGAGATCCAAGTTCGTCGACCTGGGTTCAGAGAACTGCTTTCTGTGAAAACTTTTCAATTCTGTGCTCCAAGTTCGTCGAGCTGATAACATAACTTTGTCGACCTGAGTTCAGAGAAAGTATTCTGGACTCAATGAGTTGAAGTTGATCTTCCAGCATTCGTCGACCTGAGCTCAAATATCATCGAGCTCAACTCAGAGAATTTACTCTGAGTTCGCCGAGCTGAGCACGACTTTTGTCGAGCTGAGTTCGACGAACGTCGAACTCATTTTCCTGAACTTGATTTTCTTCTAAGTCTGAGTCTTCTGCAGTCCTCTGTTGGCTGGTCCATATGTGGTTGAAACTAAGGACTTAGCCTAAACTCTAGTACACAGACATGACCCTGGCTATACATGTTGGGTCAATTATCCTAATTAGTGAACCTAGCCCAAATCAAACTATGGATCCAACAATCTCCCCCTATTTGGGTGAGGTTACTAATACACAAAAAAACAATCACAAATCAAGAGAATATATCTGGCAGAGAAATTAAAACAGCAACAGATATTTACAATGTGGCTTTGTGATAGTACAAAAATAAATAGTTCAGAAAGACAGACTTAACCAGAAATAAACTCATTTCTTTTTCTTCACTATCTCCTTTTGCTTATCCTCCTTCTTCTTGTCAGCTGGCTGTGTAAATTTGATCTCTCTATTAGGATTTGCTGCTTCCTTCTTGGACATGGTCATGTCAGCAGCTCCAATGATGTTGAGAGATGTGGCTCTAGGCACAACAACCTCTGTGTGTAGATTCATATAAGCATCTACATTAAAGAACTTGTTAGCTTTGTCATACCTGTTTAATCCTCTTTCCCGTACTTAGACATAGTAGAATATTGTGAGGGATCATTTCCTTCAGCTTTAGCCTTGTTTATCATTGATAAGCCAACCAGTTCCTGGAACCTGGCCATTGTAGCAGTGGTTGCTGTTTTAGGATCCTCAAATAGAACAGGAGGAGATTCAGGCCTCTTTGGACTACCGACTTTTTGATGTTCAGGAGCTTGTTGTAGATGTTGCTGAGGTTGTTGATGTTGATGCTATTGATGTTGTCTGCTTGAGGAGTACCTCTGCTGGCTGTTTCCAGAATGTGAAGAGGATCTACCTTGTTGTCTATGATAAGTTTGAGTGTATTGGGTAGACCTATGAGAAGAGGTGCTTGAAGTACCAATAGCAGGTGGATGAGGAGGAGGTGGGTCTTTCCTGTGTTTTGAGGATGAGGAGAATATCTCCTACTTTTCTTCTTAGCCTTTTGTTCATTTTTGGACAACCACATCCAGGCTGACATTCCAGGATAAGGAGTGATTTTCTGCAAAATATAGTAGGGGGTATCATGAGTAGGGTTTGACTTAGGAGCAACAACTGGAGGGGCTTTCCTTTTCTTTGAAATTTTCTTTTTGGCAGAAGAGTTATCATTAGAATCATCTTCATCATCATCATCATCTTTTTCAGAGGAGGATCCCTGAGTATTATCATATAAGTCATCTAAAGATTTCAGGAGATCTTTATCAATAGGCTTGATAGCCTGAGATTCTGGAGCTGGAGCTGGAGAACAATGTACAGCAGTGCTTTCAACAACTATTTCAGGGATATTTTCAGCAATTAACAACTTCTCTTCTTCAATATCAGCCATGATGATTTCATCCAAATCTGGCATTGGGCTGTCATCCATCTTATAAGTTGGAGCTGAGATGGTTTCTTGAGTAGACATTTTCTTGGAGGGGGATTGTACAGCTGGTAGCTTTGTTACAAAGATAGCCTTGAGTTGCTTGGCAACTGTGGGGCTGATGGGTGAGGTGTATGGTATAATGGCCAAAGAATTTTGAGAAGAGGAGGAGGGTAGAATATCTCTGTGCAGAAAATTGAAAGAATCCAATAAAGAATGTAGATTAACTGTGGGGTTTAGAATGTAATCCCCAACAGTTTCAATCTCAGCCATAACAGGCTCATCCATTTCTGTATCTGAATCAGTTAAATCTATTATATCAGAGGGAGTAGCTGCATCTTCTAAAGAGTCTGACATTAGAGAATCTATTGCTGCTGCTTCTGCTGTCACTAGAACTTCTTCTTCATGAAGCATCTCCCCCTAACTGGCTGCAGAGAGTCCTGGAGCCAGTCCCCCATAAGAAGGGATAGGGGATAGTGCAACAATTTTGGCAGAAAGAGTATGGATAGAAGTAGTGAGAGGAGCTAGAGCATCATCTATAAGTTTTTGAAGAGTGGGAGAGAATAATGCTAATAAATCTTTAGCAATGTCAGAAAAATTGAGATAGAGGGATTCTGGAGCAGTGAAGGAGTAGGGAGTGTGATGACCACAATTTGAACAAACAGAAAATGCACTGGACATATTTGTGTGTGTGTAGTCAGGTACAGTGGATGGAAGGTCAGTTTGGATGAGTAGAGGTAAGGGAACATAGGGAGTTATAGTTGTGGAGATGGGAACTATGGTTGTGGAAATGGGTTCCTGAGGTGGAGATGGTGGAGAAAACAACAGATTGAATGTGTGGGAAGAGATAAATGTGTCAGAGTTTGTTGTAGTTAAATGAGGTGGAAGTGGAGATTGATGTGGAGATGGTAAAGGAGATTGATGTGGGGAAGGTTGTGGTGATTTATGTGATGATGACAAGAGATTCAATGAGTGTTCTTGCATGGAGGAGGATGGGATGTCAGAGATATATACTGGGGGAGAAGATGGAGGTGGAGATGGTGGTGGTGGAGAATGTGCAGGAGATGGAACTGTTGTTGGGATTTGAATTTGTTGTAGTAGTTATTGTTGTGGTTGAGGTTGAGGGGAAGAAGGAATGGCGGAGGTGGAGGGAACTTCTTCTGGGGGTGGAGGAGAGGCTATGACTGCCCTTGTGCTCTCTAAAGATCTTGTAGAGGAAGAAGCCTTAGTTGGCTTAGTTATCTTCCTCTCCCATCTGCCAAAGAGGGCAGAGGTGAGCCTCTTAGAGTCATTGATGAACACTGGTGTAGAGACCAGATGTTCTTGTGCTTTCTCTTGCAGAAATATCCCCAGAATTTTGCCAAAGCAGACTTCTTTCTTATTGTTTTTATTTTTAATCAGATCAAATAGCAGCTTTACCCAATTTGCTGCTTTCTTCTCGACCAGAACACTCATCATCGTGAATTGGTGCCTGGTTATGTAGTTGTGGGCGGTGTGTTTGCCCAGCAGCACCTTGCCAACTACGTCAGCCAAGAACTTGTACTCAGGACACAAGTTCTTCTTTAGTAGTTTGTTAGGTTTGTTGCCGGAATGACCCACCTTGGTTAGCATATTTTCATAATCCTCAGAGTCCATTTCAATTTCTTCTTCACAATTTAAAAGACCAAAAATGTCGGTTAGTATGGAAGGAGAGAGGGTAACTAAATTACCAGAAACTGATCCAGTCATATTATCTTCTTCTAGAGTTGTAGATGTATACACCCATTCTTTGATTTCAGTCATCGCTATCTTGATTCTCATTGTCATATACTGTTTCAGATGTTGTTCTTCGAATAACTTCAGGATTTCGACAAAGATGGCGTCAGAGAACCGGAAGGAGTCAAAATCGATGTCAAAGCCCATATCAAATTTCATGGAGGAGAGAGCGCTTGATGGAATTGTCATGAATGCACCTGCAAGAGAGAAATAAAGATCAAGTGCAAAGGGAACTGAAAGCGTGGGACAGAGGTCGAAGAAAACCTAGATATAAGGTTTTCAGAATATGAACCGGCAAACTCCGTTCGACGAAAAATAGAAATTCTTCGATCTGAGGTCGACGAAATATTTTATAGTCAAAAGAATTCGTCGATCTCTGTCAGAAGATATGAAAACATTTCGTCGAGCTTCGTTCGACGAAAGTTTTCTGAAGCAATTTCGTCGCTCTCTGGTTGACAAAAATAATTTCACACACTGAGAGTTCGTCGATCTCCGTTAGGCGAAGTTCTCTAGAACTTTTCTCTATTCGTCGATCTCCGTTCGACGAACTTTGAAAGATTCGTCGACCATAGACATAAATCAAATTAAGCCTTCTCCATTTATCATACCAAGCTGATTTATAAAGAACGGATGATTCCTCTCATCCAAAGGTTTGGTGAAGATATCTGCCTTTTGTAAATCAGTGTAGATATAGACAAGATTAATTTTATTTTTGTCTACACACTCTCTAATGAAATGGTGTCTAATGTCTATATGCTTAGTCCTACTGTGATGGACTGGATTTTGTGTTATGAATATAGCACTTGTATTGTCACAAAGTAGAGTTGAATTATTTAAGTTGAACTCATAGTCTAGAAGTTGGTCTGAATCCACAGCATCTGGGAACAACAACTGCCAGGTGCTATATATTCTGCTTTAGCAGTTGATGTATACATAGATGACTGCTTCTTGCTAAACCAAGAGACTAATCTCATACCAAGGAACTGGCATATTCCTAAGGTACTTTCTCTGTCTACTATGCATCCAACAAAGTCAGCATCTGAGTATCCAGTTAACTCAAACTCTGACTCAGTGGGATACCAAAGTCCTAGACTAGGACAACTCTTTATATATCTCAAAATCCTTTTTAAGAAAATTAGGTGAGATTCTTTAGGGTTCACTTGGAACCTAGCACAAAGACATATAGCAAACATTATGTCAGTTCTGCTTGCTGTAAGGTATAGTAGAGACCCATCAATGCCCCTATATAATTTCCGATCAACAGGTTTTCCATGCTCATCAGAATCTATTACAGTATTAGTAGTCATAGGTGTTTTCTTTGCTGAGGTATCAGCCATCCCAAACTTTTTGAGAAGCTCCTTAGCATACTTAGCCTGGGATATGAAGATGTCATCAGGTAGCTGTTTCACTTGGAGACCAAGGAAGTAGGAGAGCCCACCCATGCTACTCATTTCAAACTTTGAATGCATGAGGTAAGAGAACCTCTTGCATAGTTTGGAATCTATAGACCCAAATATAATATCATCTACATAAATTTGTACTAACAATATTTGATCCTTATGGTGTCTAATGAATAATGTCCTATCTACAATGCCTCTAGAAAATTTATGCTCTATCAAGAAGCTAGCTAAGGTCTTATACCAAGCTCTTGGAGCTTGCTTTAGACCATAGAGAGCTTTATGCAATCTAAAAACATATGAGGGATGAGTTGGAGAGATAAAACCTGGAGGTTGTTCAACATAAACCTCTTCTTTGAGTTATCCATTCAAAAAGGTACTCTTGACATCCATTTGATAGACTTTGAATTTCTTGTAGGCAGCATATGCAAGGAAAATCTTGATTGCTTCCAGCCTTGCAACTAGTGCAAAAGTTTGGTCATAATCAATTCCTTCCTCTTGCCTATAACCTTGAGCAACCAGCCTTGCTTTATTCCTGATTATAACACCTTGGGCATCTAGCTTGTTTCTATATACCCATTTAGTTCCAATGACTGGGTAGTCTTTGTGTTAACCCAGAAATCGGCGATCCTTCCCAAGGTGGCCAGCTGGCTAGTCACGACCCATAGATTTCTCCCTTTCGATCGCGACAAGTCCCGACATAGGCGGACAGATTCCCTATCCGCTAGGTCTCCAGGCAACCGCGTGCCCTGCGGGACGGCGGGCTATTCCCATAGCTCGCCCTCGCGGGACATGTGGTTAGGTCCGCTAATCGTGCAGTGCTTTCCCTTGCAGGAGTCGGCCAACAGCACCACCCGGAGTGACCTCCAAGTCAGCCCAAGGGGCGGCGGTCTCCGGTCGCCGTCCGTCGAGGCCGCCCACTAGGGGCGACCTCCCTGCTGCCCGAGAGGCGGCGGCCTCCTGTCGCCGTCCGTCGAGGCCGCCCACCCGGGGCGGCCTCTGCCCGCCAGCCGGGCGGACTTCCCCAGGAGTCAGCCCAGGCCGCCCGCAAGGGGGCGGATAGGCTCGCCGGGCGTACTCCCCCTGGAGTCCGCCCAGGCCGCCCGCTAGGGGGCGGCCCCGGCGTCCAGCCGGGCGGACTCCCCCAGGAGTCCGCCCAGGCCGCCCGCAAGGGGGCGGCCAGGCCCGCCGGGCAGACTCCCCCAGGAGTCCGCCCAGGCCGCCCGCAGGGGGCGGCCAGGCCCGCCGGGCGGACTCCCCCTGGAGTCCGCCCAGGCCGCCCGCAAGGGGGTGGCCAGGCCCGCCGGGCGGACTCCCCCTGGCGTCCGCCCAGGCCGCCCGCTAGGGGGCGGCCCCGGCGTCCAGCCGGGCGGACTCCCCCAGGAGTCCGCCCAGGCCGCCCGCAAGGGGGCGGCCAGGCCCGCCGGGCGGACTCCCCCTGGAGTCCGCCCAGGCCGCCTGCTAGAGGGCGGCCCCGGCGTCCAGCCGGGCGGACTCCCCCTGGAGTCCGCCCAGGCCGCCCCCAAGGGGGCGGCCTCCGGTCCTCTCCAGTGCTTTCTGCAGTTTTCTTCATCGGTCAAGGTGGCGGACGCAAATTCCCAATCCGCGGAGTCCGCATAGGTCGTCATGCTGATGTCACTGGGCCCCACTCCTTCAAGAACTTCCCTGGGCCTATAAATACCCCCTGAAGCCTCTCATTCAGGGATCCTGGAGGTGGAAACAAGTCTTGCCAGCAGCCCCTGCGGACTCCGTTTTCCAGTCCGCGCAGTCCGTCATCACCCTTCCAGCAAGCCCTGCGGACTCAGATTTCCTGTCCGCGCAGTCCTCCACAGCTCTTCAGCAGCTTGCCAGCAGACTCTGCAGACCCTGTTTCCTAGTCCTCCAGCAGCTGGCAGACTATTTTACTTAGTCTCTGGCAGCTTCTCCTCTCTGCTTTCTGGCAATTTCTTCTCCTTTAGCCGCCAGCTTCCCCTTGTACCCTTTTAATGATTTTGTTGTAAAGGTGTACTTGTAAGCTTGTAATCTCTAGCTATTAATCAAAGGAAAGCCCGTCGCAGGAGTGGTATTTAGGCTGCGACAGGCGAAGTGTGTTGTTGCCGCTGCTAGCGGCCCCCTCTTCTCTCCTCTGCTCAGCAAGCCTTGCTCCTCTGCTCAACAAGCCTTTCTCCTCTGCTCAACAAGCCTTTCTCCTCTGCTCAGCAAGACTTGCTCCTCTACTCAGCTTAGCTCCTCTCGGCAACCAACCTGCAAGTACAACCGTTGCAATTACTGTCTGCTCGACCGCTCCTAGTCTCCCTCCTCTTCCTCTCTTGATCAACCCTCTCTGTTGATCAAAGCTCGCCTCTTCTCTCAAGCCTCTCCCTTACTCCCACAACCTTCTCCTTCCTCCTCACCTAGCCTGTGAGGCCAATCACCCCTCGGTGATAGCTGTCCCCCCAGTGCCGTTTTCACGCATCAACAGTTGGTGTGGTGAGCGTGGATCCGAACAGCTCACGTGCAAACCTTCAGATCTGAACAGGCGGTGAAAGCAACAGTTAACCATGTCAGACCATCAGTCAGCCAAGAACCATGCTCCAAGTCCTAGTGAAGATCCTCTCTGGGAAGCCTTTGAGCAATCACGTCGAGAGAATGCTCAACAGTTCCAGGCTATCAACAAAGTTCTTGCTGCTATAACGCAGCGATTGGATGCTCATCTAGCAGCTGCTCCAGCTGCTCCAATCAACCCAACACCGACAGCAGAGCATCAACAAGCTTACTCTCAAGCTTGCCCACCGTTCTATCCCCCGTACACTCCAACCTTTCCGCAAGGGCCTGCAGCTCCTTTGCGAACTCAAGATGAAGAGTTTGCTGCTCGCCATAACTTCTTCCGGGGAGCAACCCGGGGAAGTCCAGCTAGAGTTCTCAACTTTCAGGGAAGTCATCCCTACCCTTCAGCTCCTGCCCCTGCTCCTCCTGCAGCAGCTTTTCCTTTTTATCCTCATGCTCCTTTTGCAGCTGCAGCTTATGCTCCTTTTTATCCATATGCTGTAGGAGAGCAAGAAGAGCCTTCACCATTCGCAGAGAGTGTCCGCCATGAGCCAACTCCAGCAAACTTCAGAGAGCCTCGGCTACCAACCTACACTGGAGATACAGATCCAGTAAAGCACCTCCAAGCTTTTGAGTCAGCCGTTGCTCTCAAGACCCTTTCAGATGCAACCAAGTGCAAGCTTCTTGTTTCCTCCTTTGATGGGCAAGTGAGGGACTGGTTCTATGGCCTCCGTCCTCACTCCATCGCTTCCTTCCTTGATCTTCGAAGGGAGTTTCTTCTCAGATTCTCTACATCAACTAAGAGAAAGGGCGGTCCTGAAGCCCTCTTTGAGATCAAGCAGCGTGGAAATGAGACTTGGTCTCAGTTTGTGGATCGATTCCAAAGAGAGATTTTGGACATCGAAGTTTCTGATCAAGAGATGTATCGAGTGGCTCTTATCCACGGTCTCCGTGAAGGGCCCCTCAAATTTGAAGCCAACGTCCGTGCTCCAAGGACATATCAAGAGTTGATCGCTCTAGCCAACTCATACATCCAAGGTGAAAAGAGCAATCCAGGCTTCGTCTCCAAACTTCTATCCGAGGAGGATCCCTCTCGCAAGCATCCTCCAAGGTCTCCTCGCAATCACTTCCCAACTCACTCAAAGAAAGAGAGAAGGATTCATCGCCATCGATACTCCTTCCCGAGCCGTGACAATGCTCAAGATCCATTGCTGCCGCTAGCTCCATCTTTGCAAGAAGCAACTGTTCAACAACAGCAGGACGATGACTTGCATGAGTCTGATCTCGACGACGTCGTGCAAGAAGTGATCCAGATCATGAAAGATAGGGCAAGCTTCAAGAAGCCCTATCGACCAGCCGATCAGAGGTCTAGAAACTCAGAGCCCTACTGCGAATTTCACAAAGAATCAGGCCATTGAACGAAGACTGCCGAGCATTCCGCCAGCTTGTGCAAAGGATGCTCCGGCAGGGCAAGATGCATGACCTGCTTCTTAAAGAAGAGCGCCCTGATCAAGCAACTTCAAGGGGAAAAGAACTTGCAGACGCTCCTTGCTCCTCAAGAGGAGTGAACCACGTCTAAGAGCCTCCTCTCCTCGTTGTAAACAAAGAAGTCGAATGCTTCGATGCCGACGACGAGGGTGTGCTGGGAAGGCTATTCTAAGCTAGCAAGGACTCACAGTCCTCCAAAGCGATGTATTTCGCAGCCCTCCAAAGCGATGGACTTCACAGTTCTCCGGAGCTCCTTGCAACCTTCAGGGGTTATCTTAACCCTTGCTCTCTCTCTCTTTTTCAAACATTTTCATTACAACACTTCTCAGTGTTCTTTACTCGCTTTCCAGCAAAGCTTTTATTCAGGGATCCCGTACTGACACAGTTCCCTTCTTGTGTTGCTCCTTCCTCTCTTCTCCCTCTCTTAGGATCGTTACACCAATGAGATTTCGCCGAGCCTGAAACGTTCCCTCCGTAGTTTGTTCTCGCACAACCGCTACGACCACACATGGCGGGAGTATACCCATGTGTGCAGTGGGAGCAGTTCAATCGTGGGAATGGGCTTTAGACTTAGGATCCTAGCCAGCATCTGACACAGAGTGTGTGCTAGGGGAGCCCCATGTGTTAGCTCTGCTGTGCGTCCTATAGGATACATTACGGTTAAGATGATCTTCGCTGGACAAGCAATGACGATCAAGCGTAGCCTTGTCTCTTTGCTCATCCTTCAACTGTGGTGGCCGAAGCACTCTCCGGTATCCTCGATCCGTGCCTTCTCGGGTTTGCAACTCCACTGATCAATATACAGACAAGATAGGCCTCTTGGCGCAACCCGTCTCGTTGATCAGTGATGCTTGTACCCAAGGCGAGAGAGCGTTCCTTCTAGCGGTCCTTATCAGGACCCTTCCCTTGTTTTTCTCTTTTGTGCCCTCCTTGAGGATGCGCGGCCAGCCCGCTTTGAGCAGGATCATACTCGGAATGATTTTCTCAGGCCAGTGATGCATAAGGCCCACGGGGAACACCTGTGGCAGCATTCAACCCTATTTAGTCATTCCGAATATGGACCTCTTTTTCCTTTTCCCCCCTCCTTGAGGATGCGCGGCCAGCCCGCTTTGAGTAGGACTATACTCGGGATGATTTTTCGGGCAAGTGATGCATAAGGCCCACGGGGAACACCTGTGGCAGCATTCAACCCACTTTAATCATTCCGGGTGTAGACCTCCTTTTTCTCTCTTCCCTCCTTTCACAGGTGAACAGGTTAATCCAACCTACCAAAAGGATTCTGGCGTTCATTTTGATCATGTCCATCCAGTCATGTCGACAGCTAGCGCTCGATTCAGTAATCTGGACTTCGTGATAATGGTCATCGGGCATTTCTCTTGCTATTTGGTCATATCGACCCTATCTCAACAACCTTTATGGGTTATCTCAAGAAGATTTTCAGCAATCACTTTGCTTATGCTCATCTCATATACTTTGCCTGCTCAAGCTCTATCATATGGAGATTCACAGAGCTGCTCATTACTCTCGCCAAAGTCTAATGGCGTCAATCATTAATTGAATCATATCAACAGTTTTGCTATGATTCTGGTGCGGTCATCCTCGCGTCTTGTTCGCTTTTAATCTCTCTCTCCTCGCAGAGGTTAGCAAACACTTGCAAGCCTTCTCCACAGGTACTCGCAAGCTCCTTTTATATGCATATTGTCTGCTTCTAACTTTTCTCTTTGTAGAGAACAACAAACACCTGCAAACCTCATCCAGGTACTTGCAGTTTAAATCATTATTTTATCTCTACTGCTCACTCTTCACTTTGCAGTGGTTAGCAGACAACTGCAAGTTATTCAGGGTACTTGCAAGTTACTTTCATGCACTATGCATACTCTTAACAATTCTCTTGCAGAGACCACAAAAGATTTGCAAGCCACTTCCAGGTACTTGCAACTCATTTTTTCTGTCCTTGTATACTATATTCCCTCCTCTTTTTGCAGAAAATGACAGTTGCTTGCAAGTCTATCAGGTACTTGCAAGATATTATGCCTTTCTGTTTTCCCTCACTATTGTTTTGCAGAACTTAACAGAAGACACACCTTCTTCGTTTTGCAAAAGCAAACTCAGGTACACACTCGATGTACCACCCATACGTGCTTACCCTTAATTTTCCTCTTGCAGGAAAATAGACAGGAAACATCAAGCTTGTAAGGGGAGACTTCAGGTTCTATCTCTCCCTGCCCCCCTTCTCTTTCCTTTGGGGTGGATCACGATTTTCGTGGGTCTCCAACTTTTTCGAAGTTCCCTTCGGAACTTGAAAAAGTGCGGGGATTATGTTAACCCAGAAATCGGCGAATCCTTCCCAAGGTGGCCAGCTGGCCAGTCGCGACCCATAGATTTCTCCCTTTCGATCGCGACAAGTCCCGACATAGGCGGACAGATTCCCTGTCCGCTAGGTCTCCAGGCAACCGCGAGCCCTGCGGGACGGCAGGCTATTCCCATAGCTCACCCTCGCGGGACATGCGGTTAGGTCCGCTAATCGTGTAGTGCTTTCCCTTACAGGAGTCGGCCAACAGCACCACCCGGAGCGACCTCCAAGTCAGCCCAAGGGGCGGCGGTCTCCTGTCGCCGTCCGTCGAGGCCGCCCACCAGGGGAGACCTCCCTGCTGCCCGAGAGGCGGCGGCCTCCTACCGCCGTCCGTCGAGGCCGCCCACCCGGGGCGGCCTCTGCCCGCCAGCCGGGCGGACTCCCCCAGGAGTCCGCCCAGGCTGCCCGCAAGGGGGCGGCCAGGCCCGCCGGGCGGACTCCCCCTGGAGTCCGACCCAGGCCGCCCGCTAGGGGGCGGCCCCGGAGTCCAGCCGGGCGGACTCCCCCAGGAGTCCGCCCAGGCCGCCTGCAAGGGGGCGGCCAGGCCCGCCGGGCGGACTCCCCCTGGAGTCCGCCCAGGCCGCCCGCTAGGGGGCGGCCCCGGCGTCCAGCCGGGCGGACTCCCCCAGGAGTCCGCCCAGGCCGCCCGCAAGGGGGCGGCTAGGCCCGCCGGGCGGACTCGCCCTGGAGTCCGCCCAGGTGCCCGCTAGGGGGCGGCCCCGGCGTCCAGCCGGGCGGACTCCCCTAGGAGTCCGCCCAGGCCTCCCGCAAGGGGGCGGCTAGGCCCACCGGGCGGACTCCCCCTGGAGTCCGCCCAGGCCGCCCGCTAAGGGGCGGCCCGGCGTCCAGCCGGGCGGACTCCCCCAGGAGTCCGCCCATGCCGCCCGCTAGGGGGCGACCTCCTGTCCTCTCCAGGGCTTTCTGCAGTTTTCTTCATCGGTCAAGGTGGCGGACGCAAATTCCCAGTCCGCGGAGTCCGCGCAGGTCGTCATGCTGATGTCACTGGGCCCCACTCCTTCAAGAACTTCCCTGGGCCTATAAATACCCCCTGAAGCCTCTCATTCAGGGATCCTGGAGGTGGAAACAAGTCTTGCCAGCAGCCCCTACGGACTCCTTTTTCCAGTCCGCGCAGTCCGTCATCACCCCTTCTAGCAAGCCCTGCGGACTCAGATTTCCTGTCCGCGCAGTCCTCCACAGCTCTTCAGCAGCTTGCCAGCAGACTCTGCAGACCCTGTTTCCCAGTCCTCCAGCAGCTGGCAGACTATTTTACTTAGTCTCTGGCAGCTTCTCCTCTCTGCTTTCTGGCAATTTCTTCTCCTTTAGCCGCCAGCTTCCCCTTGTACCCTTTTAATGATTTTGTTGTAAAGGTGTACTTGTAAGCTTGTAATCTCTAGCTATTAATCAAAGGAAAGCCCGTCGCAGGAGTGGCATTTAGGCCGCGACGGGCGAAGTGTGTTGTTGCCGCTGCTAGCGGCCCCCTCTTCTCTCCTCTCCTCAGCAAGCCTTGCTCCTCTGCTCAGCAAGCCTTGCTCCTCTGCTCAGCAAGCCTTGCTCCTCTACTCAGCTCAGCTCCTCTCGGCAACCAACCTGCAAGTGCAACCGTTGCAATTACTGTATGCTCGACCGCTCCTGGTCTCCCTCCTCTTCCTCTCTTGATCCACCCTCTCTGTTGATCAAAGCTCGCCTCTTCTCTCAAGCCTCTCCCTTAATCCCGCAACCTTCTCCTTCCTCCTCACCTAGCCTGTGAGGCCAATCACCCCCTCGGTGATAGCTGTCCCCCCGGTGCCATTTTCGCGCATCAACACTTTGGGTCTTGGAACTAAATCCCACACTCTGTATCTCTCAAATTAGTTGAGCTCCTCTTGCATTACAATAATCCAGTGTGGATCTTGCTCAACATCTTTGATGGATTGGGGCTCAATTTGAGATATGAAGAAGTCATGCATCAAGTCTTGGTTGAGTTGATGCCTTGTCTGCACACCAACTAAAATGTCTCCAATCACTTGAGATACTGGGAGATCTCTAAGTGTGACAAATTCAGTGGGTGGAGTTGGTTGTTCAACAGCTTGGGGAATTAATTACTCTTGTGGAATTATATTGGCTGTTGTTGGCTCTCCACTGATCTGATTGTCTTCATCTTCACTTTCTTCAACAATGTGTGGAGAAGGATGGTTGACTGCCTCATTGGTGAGAGTCAATTCATTTAGCTTCTCACACAGATTTGTTTCCTACAAAGATTCATTGGTAGAAGAAGTCTTCTCCTTGTAAGCCATGTTAGTCTCATCAAATGAAACATGGACTGATTCTTCAATTTTCATAGTGGATTTATTATACACCCTATAAGTCATGCTTACTTGGGAATATCCAAGAAAAATTCTCATATCAGACTTGGCTTCAAACTTTCTAATGTGTTTCTTATTGTTGTTGTGTATATAACATAAACATCCAAAGATTTTAAAGTAGTCTACTTTAGGTTTCTTCCCTTTTAGCAGCTCATAAGGAGTCTTATTCTTAAGCTTGTGTATAAGACTTCAATTTAGTACATAATTTGCTGTGCTTACAGCCTCTGTCCAAAAGGATAGGGGCAAATAAGCATCTGCAAGTAATCTGCTTGTTGATTCAATTAGTATTATATTCTTCCTTTCAGCAACCCCATTTTGTTGAGGTATTCTAGGAGCTGAGAAGCAATGTCTGATACCTTCCTTCCTACAGAACTCTTGCATAAGAAGAGACTCAAACTCAGTACCATGATCACTTCTGATCAATGCAACTGGAGTAGAGTACTCAATCTGTATGTTCTTGAGAAAATCTGTAAGAACCTTAAAGTTATCAGACTTAGATCTCAGAAAGAAAAATCAAGTGAATCTAGAGAAATCATCTACAATCACTAAAGTATAAGATTTCCCTCCTAGACTTTATACTGCAATAGGGACAAAGAGGTCCATATGTATCAAGTACAATATCCTAGGTGAGTCACTTTTGTTTAATGATTTAAAACTACTTTTAGTTTGCTTGTCTAATTGACAAGCCCTGCAAAGGCTTTCCTTCTTGTAGGGGCAAGAAGACAAACCTCTGACAAGGTTGTCCCTAGATAATTTGACAATATTTTTCAAGTTAACATGACCTAATCTCCTATGCCAAAGGTCATTGTTGTTACTAGTTAAATTAAATAGGCAAATTTCCGATTTAGCTGACTGGAAGTTAACTAAGTAAATGTTTCCTACTCTAGTGCCAGTCAATACTACATTATTATCCAAAGAAGTAATAATACAGGAGGTTTTAGTAAATGATACCTGAAATCTTTCATCACATAATTGACTTATGAAGATGAGGTTGTGTTTCCGTCCACTTACATATGCAACATTCCTGAAGGTGATAGCTCCAACTTTTGACTTGTCTATAGCCTTCAGTCTGGCCACAATTGGAGTCACCAAATATTACTTTGGGTCCTAACTTTGCCTTGTAATGTGTTAAGTTGGCCTTATTTCTAGTCATGTGCTTAGAGCAGCCACTGTCTATATACCACTGTTGCTCTGTGGTAGAACAGTCTTTTACATGCAATGAAACAGATTAGCCATTCCTGACCCAGGTTACCTTGGGTCCTTCTTTCTTTACATAGCTGAAACTGGAAATAAATGAGCATTCGGGTTGGCTTTTATATCCTAAGGGGTGATATTTCCTAGGTGAAATTATTCATTGATTAAATTGATTATTGAATGTTCTTGGTTGGTTATAAGTTTTAGAAGAATAAAAATTTGTGTTATATTGAACTTCGTTCGACGAATTCTGGTGCGTTCGTCAACCCGAGTTCGATGAATTGAGATGAGTTCGTCGAACTCCACTCAGAGAAAGGTAGAAGTCATTTTCTGAGTCCCAAAATCATCGATCTCTGGTCGACGAACCGTACTAGTTTCGTCGATCGTAGTTCAACGAATAATTGTTGTATAAATCTATGTTCGGAGTTCGTCAAATGGAGTTCGATGAACTGTACATATTTCGTAGATCTGCGTTCGACGAAATCTGCTGAACATAGTTTTTATTTGGATTTTTCTTATTTTGTTTTCTTTTCTTATTCTTTATTTTTGATTCAGTTTGTTCAACATTTTTATTATTTTATATTTTCTCCATTCCCTTTTCAGACACAAATTTTATTGGAGTTGTTAATAAATTTTTCTGAATGAGTGAGGGTTGGCTTGATGATGCACCTAAGCCCGGCTTGTCATTTAACCTGGCATTAACTGTGTTTGTGATGTCCATCACCTTGATACTTCTCCCATTTAGGGATTCTTCAAGTTTCCTAGCCTCAGCTAATTCAGATTTTAGCAGAATTATTTGTTCATTTGCTAAAACTTAATCATCCTTTAATTTAACATTTTCAGAAATCAAATTTTCTTGATTAGACAATCTTTCCCTAAGCATTTTGATTTCCTTTTCAGAGTTAACTAGATATATACACATGGTTTAAAATTCAATTTTAAAACTATCAGAACTATAATCAAATGATGATAATACCTGATCATCTTCTGATTCTGGCTTCTTCATTTTCAGATTCTTCTTCAGCATCTGATGGGCTGCAAGAGGCATTGATAGCCATGAGATAGACTTCCCTTGCCTTTGCCTTTTCTTTCTCTTCACTAGAGCTGGAAGATGTGGATTCATCTTCTGTATCACTCCATGTTTCAGCAACAAAGCCCTTCTCCTTCTTTTTGTATTTGTTGTAGGAAGGCCTGCTACAGTGCTTGCTCCTGGAGTCTTTTTCTCTTCTCCTCTCCTTCTTATGATTCTCAGGGAATTCAGAAATGAAGTGTCCTGGTTTCCTTCATCCAAAACACACTATTTCTTTAGTAGGAGTTTTGTCATACCTAGGCTTGTCATCATTTCTGGATGACTTTCTCCTGAAGTCCTTCCTAGTCATTTTGTAGAATCTCTTAGCAAAGAGACTCATCAATTCTTCATTGACTATTGAAGCTTCAGTCTCTTCAGTAGCTTTGAATGCTATATTTTGCTCCTTTTTTGCTGGTGGAGGAGTCCTTTGTTCTGTAGCTTCCCTGGATTTGATCAATTGCACATAGGATTTGAGCTTTCCTAGGAGAGATTCTGTGGAAATCTCAGTCAAGCTTCTGGTCTCCTTGATTGGCCAGATCCTGGAATCCCATGAGCTTGGGAAGCACATTAGGATCTTGTCATTCTCCTCTGTGAGAGAGATGTCTTTATCCAAGGTCTTCAACTCACTGATTATGGAGCTTAATCTGTTGTGCATGTCACTAACAAATTCAGCTTCATCTTTCTTGAAATTCTCATACTGTGAGATGAGAGTTTATCTTCTATCCTTTCTCTCATCTACTGAGCCAACAACCATCTGCTTGAGAGAATCCCAGATTGCTTTTGTAGAGGTGCACTCAGCTACCTTTTGGAAGATGACGTCTGACATGGTTTGAGCCAATATGTTCATGGCTTTTGCATATGCAATTTTTGCTTTCTTCTGTACATCAGTCCACTTAGGTGGTGGAACTGCATGAGTGTTGGTAGTTGATGTGGATGTTGAAGCAGTTGGTTGAGGAGGACCAGTCAAAATTGAATTATAGATGTCCTCATCAATGAAATTCATATACAATCTGATTATTGCCTTCCAGATTGCAAACTTATTTAAATTGCAAACTGAAGGTTTGGTTCTTGCATAATCCTTGTTCTATGCCATGCTGTGAAAATAATTCTAAGAGAAATAAAGGATCATATCTAACACAAGATCTTTTGGTTCAAGGGTTAACTTGTAAAACCAAAGAAAACTACTCTGATACCAATTGAAAGAGAGGGTTAGATCTGATTTACTCTAGAGGGGGGGGGGGGGGTGAATAGAGTAATTGAAAATATTTTTGTTGTTTAAGTAATAATCAGAGTAGTGAAAGTAAAGGATACCAAGATTAACAGAAAGCAAAAAAGCAACCTAAGTTAATCTAATCTAACACAGCACATAAAATCTAATCTATCACAGGCAGAGCAAGAACAAAAAGAAGAGGGCAAACAGACAACACAAGAACTTTTATAGTGGTTCCCCAACCTGGGTACATCCACTCTTCTACCACCCTGGTAGGAATCCACTATAGGTTTTGATCAGGTGACTGCCACCAATGAGCTTTTGATCAGGTGCTCAAAAACTAACTCAAGTCTTTTGATCAAGAGACTTGCAACCAAGGAATAACTTTTGAAGGGAGTTAAAGAACCCTTTGTACAGAGAGGGGGTGAGAGATTGATGGTGTCTTCTCTTTCTCTTTTCAATAGAGAAAACAAGTGGATTTGCTATTGTCAAAGCTTCTCCAAAAATCAATTGAAGGTTTACTCAGGGTGTAGGTCTTCTATCTTCTGTCTTCAGTCTTGACTTCAAAATGAGATCCAGAAACTTCTGACTGATATGAAAATCTTGTCCTTTAAAGCTCCTGGAATGAAGGTTGAAGAAGACTCTTGATTTGGAATGATTGTTCTTCTTCTTCTTCAGTAATGTCAAGGAGAAAAAAAGATTGTTTTCTGTACAGAGAAGGTTCAAAGAGTTGTTGATGTTGATCTCTTCTCTGTATATCTGTATTCCTATATCAGTTCTGTATTCTGGACTTCTTGTTCTACTGCTTTTTGCAGAAAAGAAAAAAAATCTCTTTTATATCATCAGTCGAATTTCTCCTTTGAATTTTGAATTTCTTTGCATTAATTGATGACTTCCTGGAGAATAGAATTTGGCTGGAGAGAATATTAACATTAATGAATTTCCCCAACTGTCATATTAAATACGACAAGTAATATTCCTGATGAAGACCATAATCAATGATGTTTATAACGGTTATATTCAGAGAATATAAAGATTGATTATTCAAGAATTACTGCAAGAGAATAAGGACAAAATGAGGGAAAATCTAAATCTGGAACTGCACAGAATTCGTCGAGCAGAGAACAATATTCGTCGACCTGAGTCCAAAGTTTGTCGACCAGAGAAACCGTGTTCGTCGACCAGATAATTCTTATTCGTCGACCTGAGATCCAAGTTCGTCGACCTGGGTTCAGAGAACTGCTTTCTGTGAAAACTTTCCAATTCTGTGCTCCAAGTTCGTCGAGCTGATAACATAACTTCGTCGACCTGAGTTCAGAGAGTATTCTGGACTCAATGAGTTGAAGTTGATCTTCCAGCATTCATTGACCTGAGCTCAAATATCATCGAGTTCAACTCAGAGAAGTTACTCTGAGTTCGACGAACGTCGAGCTGAGTTCGACGAACGTCGAGCTGAGTTCGACGAACGTCGAGCTGAGTTCGACGAACGTCGAGCTGAGTTCGACGAACGTCGAGCTGAGTTCAATGAATGTCGAACTCATTATCCTGAACTTGATTTTCTTCTAAGTCTGAGCCTTCTGCAATCCTCTGTTGGCTGGTCCATATGTGGTTGAAAGTAAGGACTTAGCCTAAACTCTAGGACACAGACATAACCCTGGCTATACATGTTGGGTCAATTATCCTAATTAGTGAACCTAGCCCAAATAAAACTAGGGATCCAACACATCACCCGCCCACTTACAGATTTACTACACAGCAAGGGATTCAAGTGGACCCAAGCAGCAGAACAAGCTGTCATTCAGATCAAGGAGGCGGTTTCCCACCCACCGGTTCTATGTGTGACAGACTTTCACAAGCCCTTCGTCTTGGAATCCGATGCTTCAGATGTGGGTGTGGGTGCGGCGCTCATGCAAGAGGGGAGGTCGATTGCTTACTTCAGTCGGGCGCTCGGGAAGAAGAATGTCGTTATGTCCGTATATGAGAAAGAGCTTCTTGCTATCATGATGGCTGTGCAACAATGACACCATTATTTGTTGGGAAATTTGTTCGTGATCAAGACGAACCAACGCTCCTTAAAATATCTACTTGACCAGAACCTGCGTGCAGATGCGCTTTCAAGGAAGGAAGAAGAAGACGGGTGAGAACTCAATGTGATAGTCGCGGTTCGATCTAATGTGCTACAACAGTTGCGGGACTCGCGGGCAAAAGATGCGGACTTGCAACAGATCATGGCTCAAAAGGAGCAAGACTCCTCTAGCTGTCCGAAGTATGAGTGGGCAAACGACTTGTTGAAGCGCAAGTGGAGATTGGTGGTGGGAAGAGACCTGGCTATGAAGGAGACTTTGCTGAAATTGTATTATGATGGGGTGGTGGGAGGGCACTCGGGCATTAATTCCACCTATCGGAGGCTCAAAAACATCTTTTATTGGAAGTGTACGCGTACATCCAACAATGTCCGGTGTGTCAACAATGCAAAGCGGATAAAAAAAATCGATGGGGCTGCTGCAGCCACTCCCTATTTCGTCCAGAATTTGGCAGGATATTTCTCTGGACTTCATAGAGGGGCTGCCCAAGAGCAAGGGGATGATGACGATACTCGTGGTGGTTGATCGTCTAAGTAAGCAAGCCCATTTCAGCACTCTCTCCCACCCGTACACCGCGCAAGGAGTCGCCCAGCTCTTCTTGGATGTGATTGTGAGGCTCCATGGAATACCGGCTTCCATAGTGAGTGATCAAGACACAACCTTTTTAAGTCAGTTTTGGCAGGAACTATTCAGCCTCCTCGGAGTCCAGCTGAAGTTCTCCACGGCTTACCATCCGCAAACTGACGGGCAAACGGAAGTGGTCAACCGTTGTCTTGAGGGATATTTGAGGTGCATGTGCTTCGAACAACCACGTAGTTGGGCCATGTGGTTACTGCTAGCAGAGTGGTGGTATAACACGACGTATCATAGCGCCATCAAAATGACTCCCTACGAGGTGGTATACGACCAAGAACCGGCGATTCATGTTCCATATATTCCCGGTGAAGCGCGAACAGAGGAAGTGGATCGTTCCTTGGAGGCACGAGAGAGGGTGATATCACTACTAAAGACCAACTTGGAACAAACACAAAATCGAATGCGAGTCATGGCGGATAAGAAGCGGCGAGAGAGGACCTTGGAGGTGGGTTCAAGGGTGTATGTTCGCCTCCAACCGTACAAGCAAACAAGTCTCCGAGCACATGGATTTCACAAAATGCCCCCAAGGCTTTTTGGTCCTTTTCGGGTAGTGGAATGCATCGGACCGGTGGCCTAAAAATTGGAGTTACCGGCCGACGCCAAAATACATCATACCTTTCACATTTCCCAACTTCGGGAACACGTCGGGGACAACCCCTTCCAACCAATCCCGCTACTGACTGTCACCAACACGGAGGTAAATCTGATGGTGGAACCGCACGACATCCTGAACGGCCACATCGCTCCAATCTGCGGCCATGTGGTGACGCAAGTTCTTGTGCAGTGGGTTAACATCACCAAAGATGAGGCAATATGGGAGGAGCTACAATCTTTCAAGAGGTGATACCCGCACTTTATTATTCCTTGAGGACAAGGAAGTTGTGGGGGCAATGCATTGTTATGATCTTTTATTTGTGCGTATTTTGGGAGGGGTATTTCTGTAATTGGCTTGGCTACGGTTCATATAAGTAGCCGACTATGTTAGGGTTGGGTTTTGTATCGAAAAACTTGTTTGATGTTTTGTGTATTGGCAGCTGAATAGGGAAGTTTCCCCTCGCCATGAAGAACTCCTCTCAGGGCCTAACTCTCAGGTGATCTTGTATCCTGGTGTTTACTTCTGTTGATGGGGAGACTCGTATGCCAGCTGGTGTTTCCCGTTACATTTAAGTTGGTTGTTTCTCTTTTCCCCTTATGATCTTAACAGTAACATTCTAGTGGAGTGGTGGCCATCAGAGATCGTAAGAGTGGAAGAAATGCCGAAGGCAGAGGGGGAGGGTTTCTTGTCGGGGGCGCAACACTCGAATATGAATGGGTAGTGTTTTTGAGAGCTTTGGAGCCATTATGGTTTCGCACGACCTGTGACACGGGTGTGTCCAGAGCCATGTCCTTTTCTGGAATTGGTTGAATTTTATCGAGTGTTAAACATGGCCTAGGACACGCGCGTGTCCAGGGCGGACACGGGCGTGTCCAGGGCGAACATGGGCGTGTCCAGGGCGGACACGGGTGTCTAGGGCGGACACGGGTGTGTCCAGGGCGGACACGGGCGTGTCCAGGGCGGACACGGGCGTGTCCAGGGCGGACACGGGCGTGTCCAGGGCGGACACGGGCGTGTCCAGGGCAGACACGGGCGTGTCCACGGCGGACACGGGCCTGTCTTGGGCAGACATGGGTGTGTACAGGGCGGACATGTGCATGTCCAAAGCCGTGTCCTGTTCGGGCGTGACAGTTTCATCGTCGATTAAGGCACACGACCTGTGACACGGGCATGTCCAGGGTTAACACGGGCGTGTAGAGACCGTGTCCTGATTCAAAGATCGACAAATTCTTGTACGAATGTGAGACACGACCTGTGACACGGGTGTGTCATACGCCATGTACGGTCCCAGAAAGACGATTTTAAAGGAGAATCAGGGCCTTTTGTTTCATTCAAGAGGGATCCGACGACCTGAGATTCTCCCTGGTGGTAAAAGGTCGGAAAATGAGGGTCTAAACCTCATTTCCTTTGGCCCTTTCTCTTTCTAAGAGGTAGAGAGAGGGTAGAACATAGGGTGAAGAAGAAGGAGGAATTCCGTGTTGGATCTTGCGGCGCCCTTAGAGGGGGGTGAATAAGGGTTCTTTTATTTTTCTTAAAAATTAAGCAAACTTTACTAGATGAAAAACAACAATATAATTAAAGAGTGCAAATATATACAAGCTAAAACAATAATGATATATTTCAAAAGAGATAAATTGAATACAAAGTGTCTCTATAGAGCTAGAGACAAAGGCTCATGAAATAATTAATTTGCTAGTGTTTTCGCCAGTTCTTCTACCAAGAACGGGCAGGCTAAAGCGTATCTCATCCTAGATCTTGCCAGTAGCCTCCCTTAGATCTAACCACGATCTAGATACTGAACACAAGACAGTGATTACTCCCTAAGCTGCACAAGGACTTGGACGCCACACACAAGGCAGCGATTTTCCCCTAAGCCATCCAAGGACCTAGACGTCACGCACAAGGCGATGATTTCCTCCTAAGCCATGCAAGGACTTAGACGCCACACACAAGGTGACAATTTCTCTACCCATTACAAAGATGATAAGATAAGTTACAAAATATAAATTCAGAATAAAAACTCCCTCAAAATGAAGCTCTGAAGATGACGTCGAATCCCTGCAAAGATTGCTTGAGATGCTGCACACGAACCGTCTCTTCTTCGCTCTTGAACGTTCTTGGGAAAATGAGAGTTTTCTAAAGGCTGGAGCTCTTTGGATCAGTTGTACGGGAAGGAACACTCCAAATTATGCAATCCTTGATCTCCATGGAAAAATGAATCACTTCTATATATTATCGATATCGCCCAGCGACACTGGCTATCTCCAATCAGCGATATCCTATCTGGTTGCCACGTGTCCCACGATTCTGAGGTTTCTACGGGACGATTCGATCTTGGAGCTATCGCCGGGCGATAGCGATATTTTTTTTTCACTTTTGCCAATAGAACCATTACCAGTGTGTAGATGACTTCGATCTCATTCCATAATGGGGTGGCACGTTCCATAACTCCTCGCAGATTGAAAGTTATGGCTGTTTGAAGTTTAGCACACAAAACTCATGATTTTGTTTTTATTCTAAAGTGTACACACCGTTGGATCATGCCATATCTGAGGACTTGTCTCCTCATTCAACCTGTACAACCTGCACACTATAAACACACAAAAGAGTAGATCAAATACATCACAGTATTTGTTATTCTCAAACCAAGAGATAAGGAATGCATGCTCCAACAATATCCCCCTTTTGATAATAACAAATACCTATATGAGAAATTCGTGAGTTTAAGACCATTTATGTTTATAGGTAAGTGTGGTAAAATATATGCATAAATAATAAGTTTAGCACATGGTAGTTTTAAAGCAATGCATCCAATTCTTATATGAAGGCTCTCCCTACATAAGTGTTCCTTATATATATTTTGCTCCACCTAAATATCAAATCCACTAGATTTCTCAGTTTATTCTCCCCCTTTTGTTATTAGCAAAAGTGGGTAGGGATGAATATATACCTTTTAAGATTGATTAGGGAAAGCTTATTGGAATAAGAACCATGATTGAGAAATAAGATAATATATGCACTTCTTCTATAATTACTGTTGCTACATAGATATTTCCTATGAAATTTACAATGTACTCCCTCTAAAATTATTAAGTTCATTCAAGTTATTCTCCCCTTTTGATTGTATCAAAATGGGATAGAGGTGAGTGTATACCACTTGTTAAAAATAAGCACGGTGGAACCTAAAGTAGTAAATAACATAAATGAAATCATAATGTAAGCATTTTTATTTCAAGATAACACTTGTTAAAAAGAAATCATGAGTAAACGCAAGTAGTAATCACATCGGAAAGTATAATAAGCATTCTTAAAAATAAACATCTTTTAGAAATAGAGAATATATAAAGGCTAATGAGTTTTAAAACTGAAAATTAGATATTTGAGTTAAAGTTCTAAGAAATGCTATTCCATTGAGATATAATTGCAAGCATGATTTGAAAATATCAAGAAAAAAAAATAAAATTACAATGTAATAAATTTTGCATTTCAAGTAAACAAAAACATTTAAGTGGCCATACTTTGCTATCTAGTGCATTTACTTAAGTTTGTAAAGAATTGTGTAGATATGCATTATGATCCAATTCTCATGAGTAGAAGTTTTATATGTGATAATAATGTGTACAAAAGTGATTTGATAAAGTATACAAATGTATTAATCAAAACGAATGATATATATAATGAAATAATACAACATTAAAATACACAAATAAAATTACTTCCACGATATTTCAACGCACATACATAAAAAGTACAACTACCAAGGTGCTTCGCACACACAATGCTCATTAAAACTTATCAGGGAGCGAAGTAGTGCTTGGGGGGATCACTTTTATTTTTTTTTAACTTTGTTTTTATTTTTGTGATCCAGTGTACTAAGAGAAGTGGTGAATATTTTTGTTTGTTACAAGACACTTTATAATCCTTTCCAAGGTGCTCAACCTCACAATGCTAATTAAACTTATCAGGAGGGTGAGTAGTGTTTGGTAGAGTTTTCCTTGTCATTTATTCTATGCTTTTTATGCTTGTGACCAAGGACTCCGAATTCACTTGTTTTACAAACAATATCATTTAAAATTTTTAAACCAGTTTTCTCTAATGAATAAGTGCATGAAAAACAAAGAATTGAAATAAACAATTCAATGTAGTGTAGATAATCTATTTATGCATTTTAATTATTATGTTATTACACTACACAACCATGCAAGTATAAGATTAAAAACACATGTAGGTTATCAAAATAAGTGTGTGTGTAAAGTCATTATCAAACATAAAATATTACTCATACTTAGAGGCATGCTAAATAATTCTACACATATTTCTACAATCGATTTCATTGCGCATAACAAGATAATAATCAAGACATGACATAAACAACAATGTTTTAGGAAACGTGAAAACTAAATTAAACATTGTATTTAATTTTAATTGATATAATTAATCATCCTTGACAATGACAATGAGTAGCAAGTAGTTTTTATAATTTTTGTTCTTTTGGATTCATTTTGTAATTTTGTATTTAATTTTCAAATATTTTTAAAACAAATTGTTTTCTAGAAAACATAGAAGTATATTAATAACACATCAGTAAAATGACCTTCTATGCCAAAGAAAATGTAAAAAAAAGATAAAATAACAATTTTATGCTAGTGCTAGCATTAGTACTAACGCATGCGCTAGCCACAAAATATGTTATATTGTATAGAAAACATGATTTTTAATAATTTTCCATTCTAGTTTATCTTGATTCATGTTTTCTAATATAAGTGACACCAAGTACCGCAAAAATTTTTGAATAATAATGAAAATATTGCGGATATAATTTTTGGCATATGGTGAAAAAAATGTTATTTTTCAAAATACTTATGTTGTTCAAAATCATGAATGCCCAAATTCTATATAATATAAAAAACACAAGATAACATGTTCGAACAAAATATATAATATGCATGACATAAATAAAAATATAATATATAATAATGTTCATTCAGTGATAGTGATGTAGTATGTCCTAGATTAAATACCCTAACTATATGTCTACACCCTAGCCCCGTACTAAGTGATAAATGGACATAAGGAGCTGCACACATGCCGTAGGTTGGGATGTTAATCCCATATGCATACAAAAGATGACACTTAACCTAGAACTCTTTCCCCCAGTGCCTCGCAAGGCCCTACTAGAACCCTCCCCGGTTATGGACAAGACATGACTTAGAGGTTAGGACTCTAATACAAACAATCATATACCCTCGCTAATGTGAGACACAAATTAGGTGTAAATAATTATGGATATACTAAGCATTTAGGTCTATGGATGAATTCATAAACTATGACTTTTATGTAAGAATGTTTTTTTAATTATAGTTTATTTTAAAGTCATATAGTTATAATGAATTTAACTTTTAATCTTTCAACTTTTTAAAATTCGTTTTAAGTTATTAATTTTAAGGTTTAGATAAAAATGAGAAGCATGCAAATAATAGTGAAACATACCAATACACCAAACATAATACCAATATCCAAACATATGATTCATAATTCCTAAGTGTGTTTGAAATAATCAATTTTAAATTAATTCTTGATATATAATGAATTTTGATTTATGAATAGAATGAATTTAAGAATAGGATATTAGCTACTCATAATCGATCATAATGGTGTACATGAAGTTCATATTCATCCTTTTTAATTAATTTTAAGTGAAAGCTTGTAAGGTGAATAATATATATAATTTTTTTAACTCAATTAAATCCATTTTGAAAATAATTTCATTAATATATATTGATAATATCACTTAAGAGATTCAAAGTTAAATTAATAATGATATTATTTGACAATTATAGAAAATGAATTTAATAAGTATGTATACTAGAGACATAAGATAGTTAAGCCACTTGAACATAATATGAATTTTTATTCAATTTCAAAATAAAAGAGACATAAGATAGTTTAGCCACTTGATCATAATACGTGTTGGTTCAAAGGAAAATCCAAAATAAATAAAAAAATGAAAATAAAATAAAATAAATATTAAGCAAATCATGAAGTAGAATTTTGTCTATTTTATTTTGATTTATTTCTAATTCACGCATTTGATTGGATACTAATAAATAAGTGATTTTGAAATCCAAAGGGGACCAAGTGTGACAGTTCCTTTGGGTACCCAAATATAACGTGTTGTCTTATGGGGAGACAAGTATGAATTGGCTCTTTCAAGTGTAGTTGACGCGTAATTCTTAAATTTGGGCCTCCATTCATACTTTGGATATTTAATATTCTTATATTTCAAATTTCCATAATTATTTTCAAAATTATTATTTGTGGGAAATTTTTTAATATTTAAACTTATATTTGGAGCAGTTAAATTATGATTGAGATTTATCATGTTTTTAAAATTAAATAATCTACTAGGTGTATGTTCAATATGATTTAACATTCTAGTAGAAGTCTCATATAGTTTTGAAGAGAAACTAGAGATAAAAGATTTTTTATTACTTGAAATTTTTTCAATAAATAATTTTAATGATTCTAGTTTACTAGACAAAGCAAAATTTTCATAAATCAATTTTTTATTACGCTCGTTAGAAATATTCAGCTCTATTTCAAAAACATTGAATTTATCTTTAAATTCTTTGCGATCAAAACATGGTATAATATTTTCAACTACAGAGCTAGATGAAAAATGAGATACATCAAGTTTTGGTTCTACATTTAGTTGTGCTTTTTAATTTTTATTTTCTAAACACAATTCTGAAATAATATTTTTCAATTTCTTAATTCTATGTTTAGCCGCATCTAGCACATGCAATGTAGAAATAGAATTGCAAACAATAAGGGAATTTGATTTTCTTACAGCGCTGTTGGATGAGGTATGATTTGAACACAAGGTTCCTTTATCATCTTCCTCTTGGTGTTCCTCTTCCAACGATATATTTTCATCTTCCCTTTCACTTGATGTGTTCTCTTCTTCAATTACATTTGATGTGCATTCAACAGATCCTTCATTGGAGGAGATTTCTTGAATACTTAAGCAAGCATTCATATTCTCCATGTTTTGTACTTGTTTTGATCCTGTAGATGGAGAATCATAAGTTTCTTCAAGAAATTTCCAAATTTCATAAGCAGTAGGAAATAAGTATATAAGTTCAAATATATGTTGATTTAGTGCACAAAATAAACTATTTATAGATTTAGCATTTAAAATCATTTCATTTTTATTTAACGAACTTGGGGGCTTTTCAATAGTAATATTCCAAACTTTTTCATCTAAATATTTAAGAAAATTTTTCATTAGAATTTTCCACCCTTTATAGTTTTCACCCATAAACAATGGTGGTGCTAAAGATTTTTCATTTATTAAAATTTCATCCCCTCTAGTGGTTGCGAGATCATGAAGCGCCATTATTCCTGGTTGTGAAGCCGTTTTGGAATAACCTGCTCTGATACCAAGTGTTGGATCTTGTGGATCCCTTAGAGGGGGGGGGGGGGGTGAATAAGGGTTCTTTTATTTTTCTTAAAATTAAGCAAACTTTACTAGATGAAAAAAACAATATAATTGAAGAGTGCAAATGTATAATAGCTAAAAACAATAATGATATATTTCAAAAGAGATAAATTGAATACAAAGTGTCTCTATAGAGCTAGAGACAAAGCCTCATGAAATAATTAATTTGCTAGTATTTTCGTCGGTTCTTCTACCAAGAACTGCCAGGCTAAAGCGTATCTCTTCCTAGATCTTGCTACTAGCTTCCCCTAGATCTAACCACGATCTAGAAGCTGCACACAAGGCAGTGATTACTCTGTAAGCCGCACAAGGACTTGGACGTCACACACAAGGCGGCGATTTTCTCCTAAGCCACCCAAGGACCTAGATGTCATGCACAAGGCGATGATTTCCTCCTAAGCCACGCAAGGACTTAGACGCCACACATAAGGCGACGATTTATCTACCGATTACAAGGATGATAAGATAAGTTACAAAATAGAAATCAGAGTAAAAACTCCCTCAAAATGAAGCTCTGAAGATGACGTCGAATCCCTGCAAAGATTGCCTGAGATGCTGCACACGAACTGTCTCTTCTTCGCTCTTGAACGTTCTTGGGAAAATGAGAGTTTTCTAAAGGCTGGAGCTCTCTAGATCAGTTGTACGGGAAGGAACACTCCAAATTATGCAATCCTTGATCTCCACGGAAAAATGAATCACTTTTATATATTATCGATATCGCCCGACGACACTGGCTATCGCCAATCAGCGATATCCTATCTGGCTGCCACGTGTCCCACGATTTTGAGGTTTCTGCGGGACGATTCGATCGTGGAGCTATTACCGGGTGATAGTGGTTATCGCTTGGCGATATCTCCTTTTCACTTTTGCCATTAGAACCGTTACCAGTGTGTAGATGACTTCGATCTCATTCCGGAATGGGGTGGCACGTTCCGTAACTCCTCATAGATTGAAAGTTATATCTGTTTGAAGTTTAGCACACAAAACTCATCATTTTGTTTTTATTCTAAAGTGTACACACCGTTGGATCATGCCATATCTGAGGACTTGTCTCATCATTCAACCTGTACAATCTACACACTATAAACACACAAAAGAGTAGATCAAATACATCACGGTATTTGTTATTCTCAAAGCAAGAGATGAGGAATGCATGCTCCAACATTCCGGCCATTGTTGGAGCTTCAGAGCTCCGAATCGCGAGCCGAGACTAGATCCGCGGAGGCGATTCCGTTGCGATGGTTTTCATCCAGCTAGTTTTCCATGGCGCCGAAGCCAACCTCTAGGGTAAATATTCTCTACTTTGACATGTGAAGTCCTCTTCCTTTTTGCATAGAAAACTCTCTCCCGCGAGTGGTCGGTGAGTGTGAGGTATTCCTTCGGGTTGATATGGTTTATCCCCGTAGTTTTGCATATAGAGTCCGAAATCGAAGCATAGACATAGGCATGGTGTGTGAAGCCTATCCGGACATGTTGGTCTGGATCGGTGATGTTTTCCTTATGCTTGTATTGCCGGAGAAGACTCTGTGCCGTTTGTTTCTCGGGTTTTCTACGTGGTAGATTGCAACAGGGAGCCTTGGGGACTAACTCCAAGGTGCACCCGGAAAACTGGGCAGAAGCGTGGTTCTATCATCTTGGTGGCCTAGGAGCTAACTTTCATATAACTGGGTTATGTAAATTGTGTGATTGATTTGGGACTCGGGGAAGCTTGACCCACTCCTATGGCTTAAATTGATGTGGCGATGTGAGCAATGGGTTAGGCAGAATCGTACCCGCTCTATGTGGTTCAGTTAAAGAGACCTAAGGTACATGACACTTACCGATGATATAGATGGAGGGTCTTAGGCTTCGGCCGAAAAGACTAAAATGCTCGCGATGTTTGCCGTCCTAGGGCAGTGGTGAAGCCACCGAATGGACCGGATTCACCGAGAATGTACCCTGAGAGCACGGGGTGTGTGGCCGTGCGTGCCTACGCCTGTGGTGAAGTGTGCTTAAATTGTACTTTCACTATCATGTTTGAGTATACTAATGAAAAGCAGGGAAGGAGCACCGCCACCCCGGTTATGGGGCGGGGTCGTTATAATTTGGTCAACTTTAGCTGACCATTGCCTTGTTTTGCCACAGTGCGGTGGATTGTTCTTATGCAGGAACATATGAGCCAAGTGGTAAGTAGCGGGCTAAATCCCTTGATACTGTGCTGGCCCTTGAAGGCCAAAGCGAAATGTTTACTTTATTATGTTCATGTGTGGCCGGCCTGTGAGCCGAAGTACGTAAGACACTTTTATTGATCAAACTATTGTAAGACCATAAGACCAAAGTATTGGTGTATGTTATTTCATTCCTAATGTGGCTGTAGTGGGCATTCATGTGTTATGTATGGGTTCTTATAACAGTTTTAAAAGCTTCTGCTAGAATGCTCTGAGTTAGGGTGCGTATTCATATGGTGTTAATTTGGTATTTTTATGTAATTCCACTAACTTTCTGTGGAATATGGCGTGGGGCCCCGACCGGACCTTCTGTTATATTCCATGTGACGGATGGGGGTGTTACAATTTGGTATCAGACTAAGGCATCGGTCTTGCTTATTTGAATTCATGGATGAATTCTTTTAAGGGGTGGTGAGCAAATGTATATGCGTCATTGTTATAACATGAAAAGAACTTATGAATGTCCACTTAGGAATGAAAATACACATGTTTGAGTAACCTGCGTGTTCCTATAATTGCTTTTTGCAATTTTGGTTGGTTGCTTAATGGTGTGTTGTACGACTATAAGTGACCAGGAGTGGCATAGGGCAGTCAGAATGCCCGCTTTCTGAGGCAAATAGTGCACCCAATGACGTGCCTGACACCCATCCTTCGGCAGAAACAATAAGACTTGTGGCTAAGGTGGTGTTTGCGATGCTAAATGCCTAGCTAGGAAGGCAAATGCATCATCTTGCCCTTGCAGGGGAGCATGTAACTCTTAGAGCAGCAGAACCTAAGATGGTGGAACAAGTGGTGGTAGAGCCTTTAGTACCAAGAAGAGCAACAATGAAGCAGCTCAAGCATGTAATGAGCTTTAACCCTCTGGTGTTTTTGGGGACTGGAACCCCATCCCAGGCCGAAAATTGGCTCTCTCGGGTGAAGAGAGTCGTGACGGCTATGGAAACAGAGGAATGGTAGAAGACCACCATAGCCACCCTCCTGTTGGATGAAGAGGCGAGGTTATGGTGGGAAGAGTTGGAGTTGCATCCCTTGGTTGGACGACAACTCACTGATGTCTCGATGGAGGAATTCTCGAGGTTATTCTTAGCAAGATACCTCCCCTCAGCACAGAGGATCGTTATGGAGAATCAGTTCTAGAGACTGACACAGGGAGATAGTAGCGTAGATGAGTACCTCAACGAGTTTACGCAGTTGGGTCGTTATTCTAGCTCTACATTTGCTGATGAGGAGCGTAATACCAACCAGTTCTACGAGGGTCTGTGTGATGACCTAAGGCTACTACTCTCTTGGCCCATGACGCAGGGCTTCCTAACCTTGGCCAATACGGCCCGATCATTGTAGAAAGATCTGAAGAGAGTCCAAGAGAAGGACTCTAATGTGAAGAAGACGGAGTTCAAGGTGCCGACCACCTCAAAGTATGGGTTCCGTAAGTGGAATAAGAAGGCTAGAACTTCAGGTCCAGCTCCTTCT
This sequence comes from Platanthera guangdongensis, assembly GCA_039583875.1. Taxonomy (NCBI): domain Eukaryota; kingdom Viridiplantae; phylum Streptophyta; class Magnoliopsida; order Asparagales; family Orchidaceae; genus Platanthera; species Platanthera guangdongensis. The sequence goes on along the minus strand of CM077154.1, from coordinate 92,057,207 downwards.
TCTGGTGCATCTGGAGAAACTACAGGCCGAACCCCGGGCGCTTGTTATAACTGTGGGAGGCCGGGACACTTTGCCCGAGAGTTGGAGTGGACGTCCGAAGTCCGAGAATAAGCCTGGAACAACTTATGAGGAGAAGGGCAAGGCATTGAAGTCAACCACATCACATTATGCCCCAGCCCAGCCTAGAGTGTACAACCTTGGCCAGCAGGAGGCCATGAAGCAGGCTGGCGTGGTGATAGGTATGCTTTAGTTTATAATAATTTAGCTTTAAATACTTGTTGCCTTACACGTGTTAGCTTATGACTGGTTGTGCTAGGCTTTGTATCGATCCTTGATTTTTCGGCGAGAGCACTGTTCGATATGGGAGCTTCGCATTCCTTTTTGTCTGAAGTGTTTGTATCGCGCATCAGAGTACCTTCTTCGATGGCAAGGGAGAAATTAGATGTGTTGCTGCCTAACGGATGCTCTATGCACGCGAATAGAGTTTGTTGCGTGAAGGTAGGGATTGGGAGTCACGTTTATGACTTGCAAACATCACTACTGCCAATAGTGGAGTTCGATGTGATCTTTGGCATGGACTAGCTATCGGAGCATCATGCATACATTGATTGCAACCATAAGGTGGTCAGATTGGGACTAGAGACAGATCGTGAGATGATGTTCTCAGGCTTGAAGGGGTCAAGTAAGACCTTGATGTCTGCTCTCCAGGTGGTTAAGGCAGTTCGTAGTGGTGTAGAGCTGTTTTTCACTTTAGTGGAGGCTTCAAAGCCCAAGCTTGGTTTGGACTGCATCCTAGTTGTATATGAATTGCCTGACGTATTCCCTGAAAATCTCCCTGGAGCTCCACCTCAGCGAGAGATTGACTTCACCATTAAGCTAGTGCCAGGTGCCAAACTTGTGTTACGCTCTCCGTATCGGTTAGCGCCTAAGGAGATGGCGGAACTGAAAGTACAACTTCAAGAACTATTGGAACAAGGTTAGGTGCGTCCAAGTTCGTCACCTTGAAGCACGCCAGTCCTCATTGTTAAGAAGAAGGACGAAAGCTTAAGACTCTGTATTGATTACCGTGAGTTGAATAAGCTAAAGAAAAAGAATAAGTATCTGATCCCAAGGATTGATGATCTGTTCGACCAGCTGGTGGGGTCGACTGAGTACTCAAAGTTGGATCGATTTGGGACTCGAGGAAGCTTGACCCGCCTATGGCTTAAATTGACGTGTGGGTGTGAGCAACGGGTTAGGAGGAACCGTACCCGCTCTATGTGGTTCAGTTAAAGAGACCTAAGGTACATGACACTTACCGATGGTATAGATGGAGGGTCTTAGGCTTTGGCCGGAAAGACTAAAATGCTCACAATGTTTTCCATCCTGGGGGCGGTGGTGAAGCCATGGAATGGACTGGATTCATCGAGAATGTGCCCTGAGAGCATGGGGTGTGTGGCCGTGCATGCCTACACCTGTGGTGAAGTGTGCTTAAATTGTACTTTCACTATCATGTTTGAGTATACTAATGAAATGCAGGGAAGGAGCACCGCCACCCCGGTTAAGGGGCAGAGTCGTTATAATTTGGTCAGCTTTAGCTGACCGTTGCCTTGTTTTGCCACCGTGCGGTGGATTGTTCTTATGCAGGAACAGATGAGCCTAGTGGTAAGTAACGGGCTGAAGCCCTTGATGCTGTGCTGGCCCTTAAAGGCCAAAGCGAAATGTTTACTTTATTATGTTCATGTGTGGCCGACCTGCGAGCCGAAGTATGGAAGACACTTTTATTGATCAAACTATTGTAAGGCCATAAGGCCAAAGTATTGGTGTATGTTATTTCATTCCTAATGTGGATGTAGTGGGCATTCAAGTGTTATGTATGAGTTCTTATAACAGTTTTAAAAGCTTCCTCTAGAATGCTCTGAGTTAGGATGCGTATTACTATGTTGTTAATTTGGTATTTTTATGTAATTCAAATAACTGTCTGTGGAATGTGGTGTGGGGCCCTGACCGGACCTTCTGTTATATTCCATATGACGGATGGGGGTGTTACAACAGCGTCGGGAGGGAATCACCGAAGCTGTAGCAGGTCGTAGAAGTCGTGGGTCGCAGAAGAGTTGCGTCGCCGCGGATGTACAAAAATTATCTGCGGTTAAAAAAGTTGTTTTAGGCTTCATTTACAGTGGCGGGTCAGTCCGGCGGGTGGAAACAGAGTGTTAGAATCAGAGGGGGGAGGTGGCTGCTCCAAACGTAGCTTTTGGGGGCATTTCTCAAGGCGTGCGGGTGGAAACAGAGCAAACGCCGCCGGAGATTCATTTGTTTACCCTCCTTCCGGCGGCGTTTGCCCAAAACGGAGTAGCGAAACGCCCAAACAAATGAAAAGTAAACTTTTGTTCACCAAATAAAGGCTTCATTTGGGGAACTTATTTTCACCGGTCGAGAGGTTACGATCGCATGAACCAGAACTTAATTAAGCTCCGGTGACAATAAGTCCCCCCCCCCAAACAGAGCCAAAACCTATAATCAAAACAGTCTATTTGGGTTGTCGCATCCCCAAACGCAACCGAAGAATATCCCAGATTATCGGTTCTTTGGCTTCAACACCCCCCAAACGCAACCATTATGTGAAGTTCCAGCGCGAATGCACTAATGGGGATTTGTACATAAGTGGTTAATTTATAGTGTTGTTATTAGCAAATTTTATTTGACTGTTGGCAAATCTAAAATTCCTATATTTTTTTTACCTCTTTTGAAAAATTGATTTATATTTCTCGCAACCCACCTGACCTAAATTATCCGCCCCCTATTCGCGATTTGTGATTCCTTCTCCCTCGTGAGCGAACCCTAGGCGTGAATCCAACAATCTTCTCCCACTTTCATTTGCATTCTCGTCGTTCTCTAGTTCGCAGCACCAAGGATTTCCCCGACGATGCCCCTTCCTCTCTCATTCGTGCCCTCCAGTTCTCCACGATAATTCCATTTCTCGTGTGCAAAACTAGGCACAACTCCGGCGATAGGCCACCTCTTCTATTTGCATTCCAGTCCATCTCTCGTTTGCAGGTCCAAGCTCTTGGCCCGACGACCCCCCTTCCTCTTTCATTCTCTAGTTAGGGTACGGGCACCGCTCTTAGCTCTGGTGACTTGGCTACCTTAAATAGGGACTCCCGTTGTTGAGGCCGGGAAAATTCCCTATTATAAAAATAGGATCAAGGCAACCTAAGGTTACCAGCTCAGCGGTTAGGCCTGACGGCTGGCGGGCCAAAATAAGGAAGTACCTGAACTACAAATAGGACCTCAGGCGTTGCAGCAAGAAGGTCCTACCACGTACCCGAAAGCTTAAAACAAGCAACCCCTTCACAACCAAGAATAGTCGAGCAGAGTATGAGGAAGACTAGCTAGTAACTAATTCGCTGCGAATAAATGGAATAGTCGCTAGGTCGCGGTCTGGTCTCTCTGAAAAAGGAATTCAAATGCTCTGCTGGCGTCCAAGAAAAGAGTTCAAGAGATCTCAGCGAGATTTTGAAGTGTCTCTCCTCGTACCCCTAGGGTCCTATTTATAGGGAAATCTTGGGGGAGGGGGGGGGGGTCTTATTTATAGCCCACCCCCTGGAGACTAGGCGACTTCCTCGGGGAACTCGCACAGCTGGGCGAGCAATTCGCCTAGTTGCCTACCTAGCGAGTATCTGAGGGGAGCTCGCAATATTTCTTCAGACCTTCTGTTGCCTTGGGCGTTGACTCTGACCTCTGTCTTGACTTGTTGACTTTGACTTTTGATGACCTGGATCTGGAGAGTTCCACCCTCGACGAATACAAGTTGTACACAATCCCTGCTCTTTTCGAGCGACGTAGGAACTCGAAAAGAATCATCAAATACTTATTCGGTGAGCTGCTTGATCGAGTATCTGAATTACTCGCCCTTGAAAGATGCCTGCTAAACTCTATAAATAGGGAGTGGATGGTCTTTGAGGCATACTTTTGGAACTCGCACGAGATGTCAAAATCTGCCGAGGAACTTTACCAAGAAGGCCTCGCCATGTTGTCCGGGCTCCTAGGGTCTAGGCACAAAAGGACGCGAGAAGTCGAGGTCGTCGTCGATTTGCCGCCCACCAAGAAGAAGAAAACGAAGAAGCCGAAGAAGATGCTCGCTTCCAAGGTCGACAACCCGCCTCCAGCAACTAAGAAGGTCGCCTTCACGCCCGACATTCCCGAGCCTTCTACCAGCACCCAACAGCTCCTCGACGACGTCGGGCTGAGTGACATACTTGATCCTTCCCTGTCGGTCTACACCATTCGCGACTCGCCGGCTTCTTCCCCTGCTCCTGAAGTCACTGGATCTCAGGCACAGCTGCAGGCAGATGTTGCCGCTTTGTTAGGTCACCATCTCGCCAGACTTTGTAAAAATTGACGGACGTTGATTCTATTTGACTGACTTATTCTGTCCACTCGCAGCTACTCTGCCGACTATCGTAGGCACCACTCTGGATGTCGCTCCTATGCGAGGCGTACCGTTGATCGCCCTCAAAGCCGGGAAAAAGGTCTGAACCGTGCACACCGTTTGGGTCAACATCGGCTCCAAGAAGGTCCCCCCGACGAGCAAGGATCCTCCGGCGACTAAGGATATGCAAACCGGGACGAGCAAAGTCCCTCTTCCTCCTCCGGCAACTACTAAAATGCTATCGACAGCGTGCATCCCTTTGTCGTCGCCGCCTCCAGCTAAACCACAGAAACCGACGGCAATCACGACATTGTCGCCGCCGCCTCCGCTGAAGCCGAGAGGTGAAGCTCGCCCCCCCCCCCCCCGATTTGCTCAAAAGTTACGACCCCTTGGATTTCGCCGGAGAAATCGATGCGAGATCCGGAAACAGGGCACCCAAGCTACTTCCCGTCGTGGAATGGAGGTCATGACCTAGGAGGTCGTGGCCAGGAACAGCCCACTGATCGCCCTGGCGGCTCGTCAACGGGCCCGCAAGAACAAGCTCGCAGTAGCCCTGTTAAAAGTTTCTCAACGTGGTCAGCAAGGTAGCCCAAACGCCAAATTAATATCTTCGGAACTACCCAGTTCGCACGTTGAACCAGCGGAAACCCAAGGAACAAGGCTAATCCCAACAAACAATGGAAGCACAAACAGATCTTTTATACATTCACTTCTTTACAACACGAGACATACATAGCGAGACATGATTTCGCTAGTATAACAGCTGTAAACAGAAAGCACCAAAAACCAAGCCGGGAGGACAGCACCGGAGTCCTCCGAGACCGCCGAGGTCGCCGAGTCCGCTGAGATCACCCGATCTTAAGCTGCAATCCGCCGAATAGCCACCGAGTCCGCCGAAGCTGCGAGGCCACGCAGACACACCGTTATTCGCCTCCTGCTGAAGCTGAACTGAGGAACACCCCCTACCCGCCTGAAGCCGGCGGACAGGTTATTGAAGCTGGCAAAGTTGAAACAGAGTTGACAAGCCACAGAGCGACCTCCTGCTGAATCCGCAGAGACCGCACAACTTCCAAGTACTTGACCAAAGTCAAAGCCAAACTCCTGGGTCCTTGAAGCTACTCGCGCGATGTAACAACCCCATCCGTTCATATGGTATATTCTAGAAGGTCCGGCCGGGGCCCCACAGGATATATCACAAAATAGGCGGTGAAGGTACAGGATGATACCAGAGTAGCGCATCACACCTATCACAAATCATTCTAGCGGAAGCCTAGACTACAACTGGAACTCCCCAGGAATGTCCAAATATAAACTCCACATTTTATATAAGATAGGAATGTCGTACAACAAGTCAAAAGAGTTGGCCTTATGGCCTTACATGGCTTTCAAACAGTGGCCTAAACAGATTGGCGTGCAGGCCGGCCACAATAAAAGAAAACACACAACAACACAGATAGCCTTCGAGGGCTAATAATAGTAGCAGCAACACCAGCAGGAACATCAACTTCTATGCGTCCCGCTCGGCTCTCCAGCACCTGTACAGGGACAATCCACCCAACAGTGGCAAACAAAGGCAACGGTCAGCGTTCAGCTGACCAAATTATAACGACCCTACCCTTCTCTCGGGGCAGCGGTATTCTTCCTTGCAGGCATATTAGATCACAAGTATGACAAGATATATCATCAAAATGTGCTTTCACGCACGCAAGCCATCACAACCGTTCGCCACCCGGCCCAACGGTCCGTGCACTCAGGGCACATTCTTGGTGTTCTGGCAAAGCTCTTGCCCACCACCGTATCAGGGTCACAACCCAACGGTAAATCTCTTGAGCATTTACTCCATGGCGTGTAGCTGGAGTTAGTCTTCCTACACCGGGATGGCCCATAGCCCCCCATTGTGTCATGGCGCGCAGGCCGAAGACTCTTGCTATGCGCTCTAACAGACCGCACTTTTTGGTCTCACATCGGACGGACATAGCGCAGGTCGGATCCTCCACCCCCCGTTGCTCAAATCGCCTTGCCTTCTCCGAGTACAGCGTACTCATGGCTATATCAAAGGCGCGGGTCGGTCTCACCAATCCTGTTCTTGGCATTCAAGCCTGGGTATTTCTCTATACCCATTTCTTTAGCACAACAGCGGGTCTTTCCTGGGCCTCCCAGTACTTCCTGTGACTCTCTCCACAGGTGGACACCGCACAAGCACAAATGTCAGGGGTCTTTCCTAGCTATCATGCCAGTACTTCCTGTTACTCGCTTCACAGGTGGACACCCTACGACATCAAGCATCACAAAAGGGCCTTTCCTGGTCACACCAGTACTTCCTGTGCCTCATTCACAGGTTGGACCCAAAACATCACATGGCTATTTTTCCTGGGCTACCACTCCAGTACTTCCTGCTACTCCTTTTCGCAGGCATAACCCGTAGACTCCTTACACTACACGTTATCACGGAGTCTTCTCCGGTTCGTATGCAACATCACCAATCCAGACCAACCTGTCCAGATGGGCTTCACACAGCATGCCTATTCCGTACTCCATTTCCGGATCTATATGCTAACAAAGGGGATTTCAAGCATCCACCCAAAGATTCCCAAAATCAGCCACCTCTTGGTGGGGGAAATCATAAGATATGCCAAAAGGAAGCCTTCACATGGCTAGGAAGAAAAGTCGTTACCCTTGACGACCGCTTCGGTGCCATGAACTCAAAGCTTGCTTGCAAGACTCGCAAGAACGTTTCCTCCGCAACACCGGCTTCGGATTTCTCGTCGGTAAACCGCAGCACCACCACCAGCAGCCCCCTTTCCCTCTTCCTCCTCCTTTCTCTCTCTCTTTCTCTCTTAACTTGAAGAAAGATCAAGGCCAAGTAAATGAGAATCACTTCTCTGATTTCGGCCTTTAAGAAAAAGAGGAAGAAGCTTCAGCCCTTGGATCCCAGCTGAAAGAATGGACGGCCACAAAACTGCCAAAAATGCTAAATTTGACCTGACACGGCCTGTGACACGGCCGTGTCCCAGGCCGTGTGCCTCAAGCGGTGGTCAACCGACCTATCCAAACCAGTGACACGCCCATGGGCCATGCCCGTGTCATGGGCCGTGTCACCAACACGCCTTCAGACACGCCCGTGTCTGTGGCCGTGTGCCTGGGCGAAAACAAATCCCAAAACATCCCGAGACTTCACACGGCCTGTGACACGCCCGTGTCCCAGGCCGTGTGCCCAGACACGGCACAAAGACACGCCCTGTCGAAATCCTTCGGCGGGCTGAGTTCGCCAACCCGATTTGACACGCCCTGTGACATGCCCGTGTTCAACCTCTCGACACTCAACACTCACGTCTCGACACTCGACGATCGTCGAGTAAAAGTCGTCGAGCACACGACACGGCCTTCGACACGCCCGTGTCCTGGGCCGTGTGCCCCCTCTCGACACATCGTCGAGCGAAAAATGATCGACGCAAAGGCCGATCGTCGATACAACCTCGACACGCCCTGTGACACGCCCGTGTCGCAGGTCGTGTCAGCTGACATGCCCTGGGACACGCCCGTGTCCCAGGCCGTGTCACCCAAAAATTCCTATTTCAGAAATTTGGACTGTTACAATCCTCCCCTCCTACAAGAAATTTCATCCTCGAAATTCAGATACAGGAAGGCAACAGAAATCAGCAAGAAAAATGTGACAACATATACCCTTTTATGTTACAACATTCTTGCTACAGATTACAAAAACAGCTCAGGGAACTCTGCTCGCATGGTTTGCTCTCGCTCCCATGTCAGTTCTTCACGGCCGCAGTTGTCCCATCGGACTTTCACCATGTCGGCCGTCTTGTTCCGCAACTGTTTCTTGGCTCGATCTTCGATCCGAATGGGTCTCACTTTTGTTGTTAGCCCATAATACACCGGCACACGATCATCCGCGATCACTTGAGCTGGATCTTTCACGGCCTTCCGAAGCACCGAGATGTGAAATACATCATGTAATCCACCCAAGTCTGCCGACAGAACTAGCCGATAAGCTGCTTCGCCAACTCGCTCAACCACTTCAAAAGGACCCAAATATCTTGGACTCAACTTTTTCAATCGTCGAATCCTGGAGACACCTTTGAATGGCTTGATCTTCAAGTAGACCCAATCGCCAACCGCAAATTCTACATTCCGGTGCTTGGCGTTATAGTACTTCGCTTGTCGATCTTGAGCAATAAGCAATCGCTCTCGAATAGTCCGTATGGTTGAGTTTGCGTCATCAACCTCATTTGGTTTAAAAACCCAGGCTTCACCCGCTTCTACCCAAGCCAAGGGAGTACGACACTTCCTTCCATATAGAGCTTCATATGGTGCCATCCCAATGCTCGCCTGGTAGCTGTTATTATATGCAAACTCTACCATATAGAGATGATCTTCCCATCTCTTTCCGAAGTCAAGGGCGCACATTCGGAGCATGTCCTCCATTGTTCTGTTGGTACGTTCAGTTTGGCCATCCGCTTGGGTATGAAAGGCCGTACTGAAAGTCAATTTTGTGCCCAACAGTCGGTGGACTAACCTCCAATCATTTGACGTGAATCGCCCATCTCGATCACTTACGATGCTCCGAGGAACACCGTGAAGCCACACAATCTGGTAAACATATAACTTTGCCAAACTTTCAACTGAATCATCCCGTCTGTTCGGGAGAAAATGTGCCACTTTCGTTAGCCGATCAACAATCACCCAAATGGAATCATTTCCTCACTGCGATCTTGGCAACCCATGCACAAAATCCATGGAAATATCATCAAATTTCCACACTGGGATCGACAGTGACTTCAAATAACCGCCCGGCTTTTGGCATTCCGCCTTCACCATCGCACATGTTTGGCATTTGGATACATAAAGGGCAACATCTTTCTTGAGCCCTGGCCACCAGAAAAGCTTCTTCATATCGTTGAACATCTTTGTGCTCCCGGGGTGAATGGAATACTTTATATAATGTGCTTCATACATCAGTTCTTCCCTCAGTTTCCCTACATTCGGGACGCACAAACGGCCCTCTTTTCGCAAAAGACCGTCATTCCAGGTGAATTTGCCCTCTGGCCCTTCATTCACATAGCGTAAGAGATCTTCATCCAACTCCGTTGCCCGTCGAACTCGGTCCTCAAGGTCACATTGTACCTCAGTCCAGTTCAAACATGCAGTGGCAGTGGAATTCTTGTCAACACAATAGATCTCTAACGCCTCCAGCTCCTGGATAAGACGTTCATCATGCCTTTGTAACCAATTCGCTCTAGCCGGAACTCGCCGACTCAAGGCATCCGCGACAACATTCTCCTTCCCGGGCGTATAGTGAATCTCAAAAGTGTAGTCCCCAAGGAACTCTAACCATCTTCGTTGTCGCATGTTCAAGTCTTTCTGCTCCAAAAGATACTTTAGGCTCTTATGATCGGTATAGATCTCCACCTTCACTCCATAAAGGTAGTGTCGCCACAACTTGAGTGCAAAAATCACCGCCGCTAATTCCAAATCATGGACGGGATAGTTTCGCTCGTGCACCTTCAACTGGCGTGAGCCATAAGCAATAACCTTTCCATTCTGCAGAAGAACGCATCCTAAGCCGCTCCCTGAGGCATCACTATAAATCACAAATCCATCGGTTCCACATGATGAAGACAACACCGGCGCCGTGGTCAACCGAACCTTCAGCTCTTCAAAAGCTCGTGCGCAATCTGGCGTCCAAACGAACTTCTGATCTTTTCGCGTCAGTGTGGTTAGCGGCAAAGCGATCTGCGAGAAGTTTACTTCCTGTTACTCGCTTCACAGGTGGACACCCTACGACATCAAGCATCACAAAAGGGCCTTTCCTGGTCATACCAATACTTCCTGTGCCTCATTCACAGGTTGGACCCAAAACATCACATGGCTATTTTTCCTGGGCTACCACTCCAGTACTTCCTGCTACTCCTTTTCGCAGGCATAACCCGTAGACTCCTTACACTACACGTTATCACGGAGTCTTCTCCGGTTCGTATGCAACATCACCAATCCAGACCAACCTGTCCAGATGGGCTTCACACAACATGCCTATTCCGTACTCCATTTCCGGATCTATATGATAACAAAGGGGATTTCAAGCATCCACCCAAAGATTCCCAAAATCAGCCACCTCTTGGTGGGGGAAATCATAAGATATGCCAAAAGGAAGCCTTCACATGGATAGGAAGAAAAGTCGTTACCCTTGACGACCGCTTCGGTGCCATGAACTCAAAGCTTGCTTGCAAGACTCGCAAGAACGTTTCCTCTGCAATGCCGGCTTCGGATTTCTCGTCGGTAAACCGCAGCACCAGCAGCAGCAGCCCCCTTTCCCTCTTCCTCCTCCTTTCTCTCTCTCTTTCTCTCTTAACTTGAAGAAAGATCAAGGCCAAGTAAATGAGAATCACTTCTCTGATTTCGGCCTTTAAGAAAAAGAGGAAGAAGCTTCAGCCCTTGGATCCCAGCTGAAAGAATGGACGGCCACAAAACTGCCAAAAATGCTAAATTTGACCTGACACGGCCTGTGACACGGCCGTGTCCCAGGCCGTGTGCCTCAAGCGGTGGTCAACCGACCTATCCAAACCAGTGACACGCCCATGGGCCAAGCCCGTGTCATGGGCCGTGTCACCAACACGCCTTCAGACACGCCCGTGTCTGTGGCCGTGTGCCTGGGCGAAAACAAATCCCAAAACATCCCGAGACTTCATACGGCCTGTGACACGCCCGTGTCCCAGGCCGTGTGCCCAGACACGGCACAAAGACACGCCCTGTCGAAATCCTTCGGCGGGCTGAGTTCGCCGACCCGGTTTGACACGCCCTGTGACAAGCCCGTGTCACAGGCCGTGTTCAACCTCTCGACACTCAACACTCACATCTCGACACTCGAAGATCGTCGAGTAAAAGTCGTCGAGCACATGCACAGCCTTCGACACGCCCGTGTCCTAGGCCGTGTGCCCCCTCTCGACACATCGTCGAGCGAAAAATCGTCGACACAAAGGCCGATCGTCGACACAACCTCGACACGCCCTGCGACACGCCCGTGTCGCAGGCCGTGTCAGCTGACACGCCCTGGGACACGCCCGTGTCCCAGGCCGTGTCACCCAAAAATTCCTGTTTCAGAAATTTGGACTGTTACACGCGACCTGCACACAGCAATCCGTCAGCTCTGAATCAATCCGCGCGGACAGAAAAACTGAGACTGCAGCTCCTTGCACACCCAACTTACTGTTCACTCAAGTTACTGTAGATGTGTCAGGGGGTCCTATTTATAGGCGAGGTGAGGAGTGTGGTCACTGCCCTAGAGATAGCGACACCGCCCTAGCCCACGCGATAGCAAAACACCGTCCGCCGAGTCCGCAAGGACTTAGCCGGATACCAAGGAAAACTGCCAGGAGTAAGGCAACATTGGCGAACCCTCTCCAGTCCGCCCAAGCTATGCGGACAAGGCATCAGCCCGCAAAGCTTCCGACCACTGTAGGACAGCAACCCCCTTCAATGGCTGTCCGCACCAACCCGAGGCAGTCCGCAAGACTCAAGCCTCAATCCGCCACAAGTCCACGACCAAAGGCAGACAACAACAGTCCGCCCGGTCAATCAGCGGACTTGGCGGATACGGCAGACACCATGGTCTTGGCACAGAGTGTGACCAAGTCCAAAACCATCAAAGGCCAATGCGAGCATGGCGAACAAAAACTCCCATCCGCTAAACACCGTAGCACAGACCACTAGCAGTCCACAAGCTCCTCGCACTCCTGCCCAACGCAGCAACCATCTTCTGGACTCCAAAACCAGTCCGCCAACGACCTCCACAGCAAAGCACCTGCTGTATCACCAGAGCTCGACAAGGCCTCAGCCAAGCTCTAAGCCCAATCCACAACAGCCCACACCGCGGACACGCCAGTCCGCAAGCTTCCCGCGGACACGAGCCAAACCGCCAAACAACACAAGCTTGCACCACGACCACTGAGCAATGCACCAGTCCGCAAGCCTCCATCCGCTTAGGCCGCTCCTTGGCAAAACCAATCAACAAACACCTAATCCGCAGATACCAGGCCGCATAGTCCGCGGACTTCACCCGTGCAACCCGCTCAGAAGATCAGCCGGCTTCCACTAGACTTTCCACCAGGCCGCACATCACAGTCCTCCTAGTCCGCCAATGCTGTCTGCCCAGGCCGCCCGGCCTACCCCGTCAACCACTTCCACTTCACAAATTTCAACACTCCCCCTTGAAGTGGGAAGTGGTGACCAAGCCCAGCAAGCTACGCAAGCGCTCAAAAAGCCCCTTCGACAGTGGCTTCGTGAAGATGTCAGCAAGATTATCTTCATTCCGAACATGCCCGACCAGCAGGGACCCCTCCAACACCTTCTGCATGATGAAGTGGTGATCAATCTCTATATGCTTGGTCCTGGCGTGACACACTGGATTGTTAAATAGTTTGAGAGCACTCTCGTTGTCACCCCGGAGTAAAGTAGGCCCTTGCACTTCTTCATGAACGTCCTCTATAAGCCTCCTCAACCAAATGGCTTCCCGAGCAGCCAAGGCCAAAGCCTTATACTCCGCCTCCGTGGTTGAAATCGACACCGAGTCCTGCTTCTTGATACACCACGAGATGCTAGGTGAACTACAAGTGAACATATAAGATGAAGTAGACCTCCGATCATCCGAATCACCGCCATAGTCAGCATCCGTGTACCCAAGCAATGCAAACTCCGAGTCCCTTCCATAGAGGAGTCCCATGTCAGAAGTCACCTTGACATACTTCAGAATACTCTTCACCGCCACTAGATGAGATGTCCTTGGTTCAGCCATATACCGACTTACTCGGTCAACAGCAAAAGCAATGTCTAGCCTTGTAATCGTCAGATAAATCAAGCTCCCAACAAGAGCCCTGAACACCAAGGGATCATGAAGAACCCTTCCCTCATCTCGTCGAAGCTTCAGCCCAGAGTCCAGTGGAGTAGAGCACTTTTTCCATTTGTCAATGCCGAACCGCTTCACAATGCGATCAGCATACCCTTTCTGGCAAATGAGAACCCCGTACTCCTTCCTCTCCACTTCAAGACCGAGAAAGTGATGCAACTCTCCCAATTCTTTCATCTCGAAGCGTATAGCAAGCTCAGCCCCGAGCCTTGCTACTTCCCCCTCTGAATTCCCTGTGATGATCATGTCATCCACATACAGTAGGACAAGGACCTGTAGCCCCCCCTTCTTCTTGACGAACAAGCTTGAATCCGAGTTGGAAGCAAGGTATCCACAGAATTGCAAGTACTCTGCAATCTTCCCATACCACGCTCTAGGAGCTTGCTTCAACCCATAGAGAGCCTTCCTGAGTTTACAGATATAGTCCGGATGCTTTTTAGAGACAAAACCAAGCGGCTGATCCATGAAGATGTCCTTGTCAATCTCTCCGTAAAGAAAGACATTCTTCACATCGAGTTGCCACAACCTCCATCCCTTGCTAGCAGCCAAGACGATCACCACTCTTACTGAAGTCATCTTCGCAACTGGACTGAATGTATCCTCATAGTCTTCTCCATACTGCTGTGAGAATCCTCTAGCGACCAGGCGAGCCTTGAACCTATCAATGCTCCCATCAGCCTTCTTCTTCAACTTATACACCCACTTGCAAGTAACCGGAGTAATGTAATCAACCTTGGGCACAAGATCCCAGGTTTCATTCTTATTCAGAGCATCAATCTCTTCCTTCATGACACCTTCCCACTCCTTCAGTCCAGTGGCCTCGTTGAAGCTTGCAGGCTCTCGCTCATCCAGAGGACCTGCAAAGAAGCAGGAGACAAAACTCACTGCATTCCCATCACAGTACCGAGCCGGTGGCTTAACCACCCTCTTCGATCTCCGAAGTGTCGGCTCCTTGCTCACTGCTTCTGTTACTTCTTCGGGCTCAACTCCTACATGGGGCAAGCATTGAGCAGTGCTCCCCCTGCTTCCTGAGCCAGAAGGCTCAGCCTCAGAGTTAGAAGCAACAGGAGCTGCTGGTGAAACAACAAGCTCCTCTTCCAAGCCTTCAGCAGCCACCACCGGTGCTTCATCAACCTTGCTACTTCCGGTTAGCTCAACCGAGCCACCTCCATATGACGTCAGCTCGTCAAAGACAATATCTCTTGACACCACGAACTTCTTCGTCACAGGGTCCATGCATTTCCATCCCTTCTTCCGCTCATCGTAGCCAACAAAGACAAGCTTCCTTGCCTTCACATCCAGCTTAGTCCGTGAAGCATCCGGGACATGCACGTAGCAAGTTGAACCGAACACCCGAAGGTGTCCCACACCCGGCTTCTCCTTCAGCAACAGCTCAATAGGAGTCTTCATGTTGATAGGGCTGAGTGGCATCCAGTTGATGACGTAAGCAGCACAAGACATCCCCTCTGCCCAAAAAGACTTGGGATATCTTTCGCATGAAGCCTGCATTTGCAGGTCTCCGTCAGATGACGGATCTTCCGCCCCGCTACCCCATTTTGTTGTGGAGTGTGAGCACAAGTAAGCTCCCGTTGGATCCCGTGCTTCCTGCAGAAGTTAGAAAACTCGGAGGAGACAAACTCACTCCCGTTATCAGTTCTAAGCTTCTTAATCAGCAAGCCAAGCCGACCTTCTACCAACTCCTTGAACTCCATAAACAAACGGAAGGCTTCCGACTTCTCCTTTAAGAAGTACACCCAAGTATACCTTGAGTAGTCATCAACCAAGACAAGCTTGTATCTGCTTCCACCAAGGCTGGCAGTAACCGTCGGTCCGATCAAGTCGCCATGAATGCACTCCAATGGTTTCTTGCTTCTTGTTTGTGATTTATCAAATGGAAGGCGATGTGCCTTACCGTATTGACAGCCCGCGTAAACATGCCCATCACCAAAGGAAGACAACTTAGGCAACCCCTTCACCAAACTTCTACTAGCCATCACCTTTAGCTTGTCCATGCCAATATGTCCCAGCCTCTCATGCCAGATAGCAGCGCTATCATTGGCCCTCATCCTATCAACATAAGAATTGGTGGCAAGAACAAACAAGTTCTTCACCCTCCTCCCTACATGAGCAACATCAGCCTTCACCGCTGATACGTTGCGAAGGAACCTCACGTCTGTTGGCCCAAACAGAATGTGATAGCCAGCATCCACCGCATTGGTCACCGAGAAGAGGTTCTTCTTCATGCCTGGCACGTGATACACACTCCTTAACGTGAGTGGCCCCTGATCACTACCCAAAGACATGACCCCCTCTTTCTCTACTGCATAAACAATATTATCAGCAGTGATAATAACTTCATTACCTAAGTAAGCCTTCATGGAGGTGAACTTCGACTTGTCTCCGGTGAGGTGATGACCACACCCGGAGTCCATGATCCACTCGCCGTTGAAGTCCTCAGCAGACAAGGCTCGTACATAAGTGCCCGTCATAAAAGCTCTGCCCCATTCTGCTTCTTCACTTCTTGAGCAAGTTTTCTCCTTTCCCGCAGCATGCCTAGGCTGCAGTTTGACCTTGCAGTCCCGCTTGAAGTGCCCTCGCTGATGACACCGGTAGCATTTCAAGTTCTTCTTCCAGTCCTTAGGAGCATTGCTCCTCTCCGGCTGATATGAAGTTGAAGTCTCCTTCTCACCAATGGCCTGCACCTTCTTCTTCTTCTTCCCTTCCCATCCTTTCTTCTTACCTGAGAAGAGAGCTTCGCTGCCTTCCTGATTCAGTTCACTCCAGCCATCTACCTTGCCAAGCTCTCCTGCGATACAAGCAGATTCTTCAGCTCCAGCAAAGTCGGTTGAGTAGCCCATCCTTGAACAGATGTGACAAAGGCCACATACTCCTTCCGCAAGCCGCGGATAATGTTCCTTTTCATATTAGCCTCAGAGATAGGCTCATCAGGATCCAGTGCCGAAAGTTCAGCACACAAGCTCTTCATCTTTAAGAAGTACTTCGATATGGAAAAGGTCTCTCTGAGTTGCCCTGGCCAACTCGTTCTCCAGGAACTGAAGCCGCGCCACATTCTTCCTATTGAATAACTCATCAATGGTTGTCCAAATATCAGCAGCCAACTCACATACAACGATGTGATCAAACAGTTCCGGAGACACGACCCTCTTCAGAATGAACTCCGCCTTAGCATTTGTTCTTCTCCAGAGCCTAACCTGCTCAGCAGTACCGAACACAGCAGTGACTTCCTGTCTGTCGTCACCACCGACGACTTCCCACAGCTCCTCGCCAAGAAGATAACTCTTCATGCACGACTTCCACTTCTTAAAGTTAGTCGGCGTTAAGAGTTCAATGCCCAGACCTCTTGCAAAGCTCCCTTCCATTGCAACACCTGTTGGCAACCTTTCAGAAGCTCCGAGAAACAACACAGGTTGATCACCACTCAATCCCTGAGTAACAACACAGGTTGACTTCCGCTCACGCAACTGAACCCCGCTTTGATACCATGTCAAAATTTTCTCAACGTGGTCAGCAAGGTAGCCCAAACCCCAAATTAATATCTTCGGAACTACCCAGTTCGCATGTTGAACCAGCGGAAACCCAAGGAACAAGGCTAATCCCAACAAACAATGGAAGCACAAGCAGATCTTCTATACATTCACTTCTTTACAACACGAGGCATACATAGCGAGACATGATTTCGCTAGTATAACAGGTGTAAATAGAAAGCACCAAAAACTAAGCCGGGCGGACAGCACCGGAGTCCGCCGAGACCGCCGAGGTCGCCGAGTCCGCTGAGATCACCCGATCTTAAGCTGCAATCCGCCGAATAGCCACGGAGTCTGTCGAAGCCGCGAGGCCGCGCGGACACACCGTTATTCGCCTCATGCTGAAGCTGAACTGAGGAACACCCCCTACCCGCCTGAAGCCAGCGGACAGGTTATTAAATCTAGCAAAGTTGAAATAGAGTTGACAAGCCGCAGAGCGACCTCCTACTGAATCCGCAGAGACCGCACAACTTCCAAGTACTTGACCAAAGTCAAAGCCAAACTCCTGGCTCCTTGAAGCTACTCGCGCGACCTGCACACAACAAACCGTCAGCCCTGAATCAATCCGCGCGGACAGAAAAACTGAGACCACAGCTCCTTGCACACCCAACTTACTGTTCACTCAAGTTACTGTAGATGTGCCAAGGGGTCCTATTTATAGGCGAGGTGAGGAGTGTGGTCACCGCCCTAGAGATAGCGACACGCCCTAGCCCACTCGATAGCAAAACACCGTCCGCCGAGTCCGCAAGGACTTAGCCGGATACCAAGGAAAACCACCAGGAGCAAGGCAACATTGGCGAACCCTCTCCAGTCCGCCCAAGCTATGCGGACAAGGCATCAACCCGCAAAGCTTCCGACCACTACAGGACAGCAACCCCCTTTAATGGCTGTCTGCACCAGCCCGAGGCAGTCCGCAAGACTCAAGCCTCAATCCGCCACAAGTCCACGACCAAAGGCAGACAACAACAATCTACCCGGTCAATCAGCGGACTTGGCGGATACGACGGACACCATGGTCTTGGCACAGAGTGTGACCAAGTCCAAAACCATCAAAGGCCAATGCGAGCATGGCGGACACAAACTCCCGTCCGCCAAACACCGTAGTACAGACCGCTAGCAGTCCGCAAGCTCCTCGCACTCCTGCCCAACGTAGCAACCATCTCCCGGACTCCAAAACCAGTCCGCCAACGACCTCCACAGCAAAGCACCTGCTGTATCACCAGAGCTCGACAAGGCCTCCGCCAAGCTCTAAGCCCAGTCTGCAACATCCCACACCGCAGACACGCCCGTCCGCAAGCTTCCCGCGGACACGAGCCAAACTGCCAAACAGCACAAGCTTGCACCACGACCACTGAGCAATGCACCAGTCCGCAAGCCTCCATCTGCTTAGGCCGCTCCTTGGCAAAACCAATCAGCAAACACCTAATCCGCAAATACCAGGCCGCATAGTCCGCAGACTTCACCCGTGCAACCCGCTCAGAAGATCAGCTGGCTTCCACTAGACTTTCCACCAGGCCGCACATCACAGTCCGCCCAGTCCGCCAATGCTGTCCGCCCAGGCCGCCCGGCCTGTCCCATCAACCACTTCCACTTCACAAATTTCAACAAGCCCTTCCCCTCGACGGTCTCGGTCTCCTCGGCAAGGTAGCACACATTACTGTTGCACTGGTCTGATTGCTTATGTTGAGTTCTGACGTGACGACTTTTGACTCTTTTGACAGGTCGTCCTGCAACTCCTGGAGCAGCTTTCATCGACGCCATCAGGCTCTCTGGGAGTGAATATCACCATACTGCCTCTCGTGCCTACCTCGATCTGGAGACCAAGTTCGACCAACTCGCCATTTGCGAGCCTCATCGCCGAATCTTGGCACTGGAGGTGAGGATGGCGAAGATGGAGAGCTTCAGGACAGTCTGTCGAACTACGAGGATTGCTTCCACATGATCAACGATATCAACAAGAGGCAAGCGATTACTGACCACCACGTCGAGCTCTTTTCTGAGAAACTGGCCGACATGTGCGCGAGCATGGGTTCTGTTGGTTGACTGGCGAGGATGGAAGAGCAGCTATGGCGTGGCGACAACGCGATGTTGGTGGCTACCAAGCACTATCGACAAGCTCGCGAGATGGGATGGGTTGGGCGACATCCACATCCTCTTGATCGGCCTCCAAGGACTTAGGATTTTTTTCTTCTTTCTTATTTGAACTCGCCTCCGGGAAACTATTGTAATAAACAATATGCTTTGATTGATGCTTACGCTATGCATTTTATACTCGTCTTTTCTCTGTGATGTCTTGTTTTGTCTTGTCTAGGTTCTGGCGAGCTAGCAGGGTTCTAGACTGTCTTGTGCGAGATAGTGTTCGTAGCTAGGATACATCTAACGGTTAGGATGAGACTTAGGTGGATACTCTCCTGAGCATGATAAACCCTCCCTGGCCTTCGCCTATAAATAGAGGGGGTAAGTAAGACTTAAGTACGCTGCTGCGATTTCTGATTCTTAGATCGTGAGTAACTGCCCTTACTCGTGTCTTCCTTATCATTCCCGCTCTACTCGCTTCTCCTTTCTCAGGCTCGTCGTCTGCTCAAAATGGTTGGAGATGATGTTAATGCTCGCCGACAGGCCCATGCGGCAAACTTTATCGATGATGTCTTCAAGAAGTCTGCCACCTCTGAGCGAGATCTGGAAGAGTTCAAACAACAACATCTTCCGGTGGGATACTCAGACAAGCTCCTTGATCGGAATGAGCGACTAAACACCTGCATCAAAGGCGGAATGGTTCTGTCCCTTTGCCACTTCGAAGTCGGCTTGTGACTTCCACTATGGCCCGAATATCGCTAGATCCTGCGGTATTTCTGAATTATGTCTACCCAGATCAATCCCAACGGAGTGACGATCATCATGGGCTTCCTCTGCTTCCTTCGGGAAGAGAGGATCGTGTTCGACCTTTCTATCTTCCGGAAGGTCTTCGCCTTTGTCGCGAACTCTGAGGGGGTCATCTTCTTCAGCAGCTATGTTTGCATGCTGGTATGGACTATGAACAAGGTCTATTGATGGGGCGAGCATCTGGTTGTCATCACCGGCGACTTTGACGGTGTGCTTGGAAGGCCGTATCAACCTGTCGATGTCGCTTTCCTACCGCCGATCTTATAGGGCGCGTATGAGAGGCTGGTCGAAGTCTTCCGCGAGCGATGATTTTACGTCATCCACTGGCTTATCAACGACAACGTGCTTGATGAATGATGACTACTTTTAGTCATCGTTTTTGGTATAGTTTAGTTTAAGAAATCCCTAAGATTATTGGTATTTTTGCTTACTTTATTCTTGTTATGTTTATCTCCATATTTTATTTGTTTTGTTATGAATTTAATTTTTTTAGGTTATGTTATATTTTATTTTTATGTTATGTTATGTTATAATAATTAATATTTTGACATAAATTATCTGTCTAATTTGTTATATTCTATTTTGTTTTGTAGCCCATACCCGAGCCTTCTTCATTGGTGAAGCCCTCAAGACATGGAGCAACCCTCTTCCACCAACAAAGCCCACATGGTGCAGCCCTCTTCATGTAGCAGCCCGGCCCCGCTCCAAGTGCAACCCTCCTTCAAATTCAGCATCCCACAAATAAAATTTCGGCCCACATGGTGCCACTCATGCATGGCCGGCTCCCTATTTTTCCCCCCCTTCATTATTCTACATCCATTCCCCCTCTCTACTTTATTTTATTTCATTTCCATAAATCACATGCAATGAATCCACACTCTCTCCCTCTTATTTATTTCTCATTCACCCCTCCTTCCTTTTCTCTCATCCTCATCTAAACCCATCCATCCCCCCACTTATATTTATTTCATTTCTTTTAAATGTATATGCATGAATGTATCTTCTCCCTCTTCCTTCATTTAATGCCATGCATGAACACTCTCCCCTACACATGGCCGGCCACCCCCCTTGCCTCCTTCTCTTCATTCCCATCTAGAATCTTCCCTCCTCATCTATAAAAGGCACCATGGTCTCATGCTTTAGGAGTTGGATTTTGGAGAGCAAGTGAAGTACTAGTTCAAGAGAGTGCTTTTTTTATGTTGCTTACATGTTGTTAAGTCTTTATTAGTGTAACCTTTGCTTTTGATAGTGTAATCTTTTCTTCGGCAGCATAAACTTGTCTCCTTATTATTTTGTAATTCTCAGTTTTTATATATCAATGAAAATGAATTTCTTTTATCTTTCCGTACTTTCTTTCTTAAGTATGCGTAGCTAATCTTCTTTTAGCATTTGATCATGAGGATCCATGATTTGAGATAGGAATTATTTTTACTTCGTAATTTTATTTTTGCTAACTTTCGCTCGATCCCTCTTTGATTTATTTCGAGCCGACTCCGTATTTCCGATATACGGTAGTAGGCCTTTGATCTCATTTCATAATAGTCGAGAGACTCATTGATTTGAAAGATCACTCAAATAGGGAAGGAGTTGCACGCAATCCTAGAGACAGGACGACGTAAATCCTCTGGATTGGAGTCAAATCCAATAGTGCGGATCATCTCGATAATGTAACTTTAGGCCCCTTTGATTTGTAAAGAGATTTCGATCAAAGCGTCTATAAGTTAGGAGACTTAATGCTTTAGCGAGATTTTGTCTTATTTTCGGATCCGTCACGGTCGAGTTAAGTCGCAATTATAAAATATAATTTTTTTTCTCCTATCTCTTTTCATGTTGAATCATCGATCAAGTGCTATCTTTTAATCCATAATTCCATTTTAAATTTCGTTTCAGTTTAATTTTAAAAATTCTCAAAACCCATTTTCTTTCAGTAGGATAATAGTTCAAGCGTGAGTAACAGTACTTGACAACCCCGTGTTTTAATACGACCTTGATACTACAATTCGACAGGTACACTTGCCTGTTCGGGTTTTAGCCCATCAAGTTTTTGGCGCCGTTGCCGGGGACATTTTTTCGTCAATATTAAGAAAGCGCTTACGCTATTACTTCTGCAAAAATAATAATAAAAAAAATTTCCTTACTTTTTTTTTCTTTCTTCAAGTTTTTATTTCCATTTCTCCTTCATTTTTTTAGTGCATGACCCGCACGAATCCGTCGCTACTTATTGATTTGGACCCAGAAATCGAACGCTCCTTTCGGAGACAACTATGATTCGGGGCTTCCACTTCTCAAACATCGGTTGAGGATTCCGACGGTGATTGTAATTTTAATTCTGAAATGGGAGATCCCAACCCAGGAATGGCTCAGCAAAGGACCATGTCCGATTATGCTCGACCCAACCTAGAAGGGACTGAAACAAGTATTGTTCGACCTGCAATTGCGAACAATAACTTCGAGCTTAAGCCTAGCATCATACAAATGGTGCAGCAATATGTACAGTTCGATGGATTACAAGATGAAGATCCGAACTTGCATATTGCCAATTTTCTTGAAATCTGTGACACCTTCAAAATAAATGGTGTCTCAGATGATGCTATAAGGCTAAGACTCTTCCCCTTCTCCTTAAGAACTAAAGCCAAACAGTGGTTGAGTTCTCTTCCAAGAGGATCAATCACTACTTGGAACATTTTAGTCGATAAATTTCTTGCTAGATATTTCCCTCCCGCTAAAACTGCTAAGTTAAGAAATGATATAACTTCTTATTCTCAAATTGCTTCTGAGACCCTCTATGACACTTGGGAGAGGTTCAAAGAACTTTTGAGAAGATGCCCTCATCATGCTCTACCTGTATGGTTACAGGTTCAGACATTTTACAATGGGCTAAATCAAGAAACTAAGCAAATGATAGATGCTGCTTCCGCTGGTTCTTTGGACCGCAAAACTCCGGAAGCCGCTCTTGAGCTTATTGAGGACATGGCGATGAACACTTATCAGTGGAATTCGTCTAGGACTCACCCATCTAAACCTGCAGGTATCTATGAAGTGGACTCGGTTTCGCAACTGGCGTTGCAAGTGGAAATGTTGAACAAGAAGATTTCGGAGATGACTGCTTCCTCCGCCACTAAGGTATATGAAAATGTGAATGCTGCTGCTGCCGAGCAGGTGGATTATCTGGGGAACATACCCAGGCCTGCTCAAAATAATATTGTCAATAATTTTTCTGCTTTTTCTAATTTTTCTGCACCTCCTGTTTTAATTCTTCTTCGAACTCTTATAATCCTGGATGGCGTAACCATCCTAATTTTTCTTGGAGTAACCCTGCTAATGCTGCACGCCCACCACACGATTTCACTCCACCACCACCACAATATCAAAACCAAAATTTTCAAAAAACTCCATCTTTGGAGGAAATACTTTCTAAATATATAAGCTCGAATGATGCTACCGTTAGAAGTCTATCTGGCTCCGTGAGAAATTTAGAGAACCAGGTCGGGCAACTTGCCAAGGTCATCTCTGAGAGGCCACCCGGGGCTCTTCCCTCAAACACTGAACCTAACCCAAGGGAGCACGTGAATGCGATTTCCCTTCGGAGCGGTAAAGTTATTAACGAGCCCACCACAAGGGAAGAGACAGAGGTGATTGCCTCTCCTACTGCTGAAAATATTATCGTTACAGAATCAAATGATAAAATTTTTGAAAAAGAAAAAGACAAATCTAATTTTGAAAAAGAAAAGCCTATTTTTGAAAAAGAAGTTAACGATTTTCAAAATGATGCTCCGACAATTATAAAGGAATTTCAGCCACCTCCTTATCCGGCTAGGCTTAGGAAGGAAAAATTAGATGATCAATATTCACGCTTTCTTGAAATGTTTAAACAAATTCATATAAATTTGCCATTTCACGAAGCCATTAGCCAAATGCCGAAATACGCCAAATATCTCAAGGATTTATTAACGAATAAAAAGAAATTGGAAAATCTTTCTCACGTAACGTTAAATGAAGAGTGCTCGGCGGTTGTTAAAAACTCTAACTTGCCTAAAAAAATACACGATCCGGGTAGTTTTTCAATTCCTTGCGTTTTTGGTGATCTTTTTATAAAACATGCGATAGCGGATCTAGTGCGCGCATCAACTTGATGCCTTTTTCATTGTTTAAAAAGCTAGGATTGGGCACTCTCAGCCCTACACGTATGAGTATTCAATTGGCTGATCGATCGATTAAGTATCCGTTAGGTATCGTTGAGGATGTGCTAGTGAAGGTCGACAAATTCATCTCCCGGTGGATTTTGTCATTCTCGATATTGAAGAGGACGTCGAGGTCCCTCTTATCCTTGGTCGTCCCTTCCTAGCCACCGCTCGAGCAATCATAAATGTGAGTGACGGAAGACTTTCTCTGCGTGTGGGAGATGAAGAGGTTACTTTTGATATTAATCAATCTATGAGAAATTTTTTGCAAAATGATGACACTTGTTTTTTTTCTTGATGAATTAAAAGAAGACTCCTATATTTCTTCAAATGATTTTTCGTCTTCTTCTTCTGAACTTTCTCCAAATGTTTTTAAAAATACGGTTATGTCCATGCAAATAAATTTTGAAAATGAAACTATTTTTAAACAAAATAATCTTGAAAATCTCATTTTTGAAGAAGATAAAAATCTGAAAAATTCATATGCAAAATCACCCAACCCTGAAACGAAAGTCGATCACGATAAGAACTTGGGCCAACATAAAATTTTTAAACCTGGCAATCAAGTTCTTCTTTTTAATTCACGCTTACGTATTTTCTTCGGACACATTAAATCTCGATGGACTGGACCGTTTACGGTCAAGGAGGTTTATTCTGATGGAACTGTGTTGCTTTCGCACCCCGATAAGGGTGATTTTAAAGTGAATGGGCATAGACTTAAACTTTATTTTTCAAATGATTCTGTGTCTCCTGCAACAGAGGATCTTGTCTTGGACTCTTAAATGTTCATCTTGTTGTGGAACATTTTCATTTTTATTTTTTTGGACTTATTATTATTAATTATTATTATGCAACTTTTAATTTTATTCGAACTTTCAATTGTTGTAATAAAGAACAATCTTGGGCACCTGCCCATGAACTATATTCTTTTTCTGCTTTTATTTTGCTCTTCCTTCCGGAGGCCAACCAAGCAAGTTCGTGACCGCCGCTCCAACGTTGCTGATATAAAGATGGATCAAGTCAAACCTGCTGACGATCAAGTGCACTAAAAAGCAAGCATGGGGGAGCGACATCCACCTTCATCTCACAAGCCCGGGGAAGTCCTGTTTTTTTTATTTTCATTTCCTTTCTGTATTTTTCTCTCCTTCTCAGTCTCTTTCTCGTTTTTCTTTTTGTTACTTTCAATGAGGACAATGAAAAATCTAAGCTTGGGGGAGGGTTTAGTTAGTTCTCTTTTTCCTTTTTCTTTCAAAAAAAAATTCTAAAAAAATTAGCATAGTTTTGTTAAGTTTTTTGCTAGTATTGCTTTTATTTTAGCCTTTTCAAAAATCACAAAAAAAAGAAAAGCAAAAATCCAAAAAGTTGCTAAAATATATTTGAAAAACAAAATCTAAAATTATTTTCTATCTTTATTTTTTTGTTTCTTCTAGTGATGTGTAGGCCCGTGCGGTTCCTTAGTTCTATTTAGATTTCTTTGAATTGGTTTTCTAAATTTATCAGTTTAACATAGCTTAGTTTTACTAGTTTCTTTTTCTTAAATATAGGCATCCGATTTTTATGTTTTAAGTTAGCAATTTGTAGTTATGTCTTTTTATTCGGTTAGTTGCTTACGAATGGTTGCTAGGTAATGTTATCTCTTTTTCATTTGCGGGGTAGTCTTTCTTGGTGTCTAGAACTTGTCCCTAGCGACTCTCAAAATATTTGTGTCGTTTTTACGTACTTTAGAAATGATTTAGGCCACCCTTTGACTATTTTGAGCTTTTCTTTCCCACCAACAAATTTACCATTGCAAAATAATTTTTGGGCCTTTTTCCATGTTTCTTTGTTTTTAGCTCCACCTTTCATTTCATCATTTCACCAAAGCCAAATGTCTTTTCCATTTCACACTAAACTTTGAGCTTAAATATCATTTTTTGTGAAGGGTTATATCTTTGAAATGAAAAGGAGTGCTTAAAGCTTATATTTGGAGCTTTCCTTAAAAAGTTATTAAAGAAGAAAAAATTATTATTATTATAAAAAAAAAAGTGAAATCAATCAAAAAGAAAAAAAATGAAGTTTATTTCTGGCCAATTTATGAAAAGAAAAAAAAGTTCATGGCCTTTGTTTGTTAGTTTGAATTGAAAAATGATGTACTTGTCATTTTTCATTTCTCTTCATGTTTATTTTTTTTAAGCTCAACCTTGGTTTAGTGTTTAAGCCCTCATGTTTATCCTTATTTTCATTTCTTAATCATTTACCTAAGCCAAGTTTTAATGCCTACTAGAAGTCCTATTAATCTTTAGAACGTAAATTCGCGTAGTGGAGAAAGTGTGAACGGACAAGCCTATGGCCACCATCATTGATGGATTTCTTTGGAGGTTATCTTGAGGTGTCTTAGGGATAATTGTTATTCTAGCAACCTAGTAGTTCGTTAATGCGCCGTTTATTTAGAATTTCTACTCTTGTTTCTCTTATTTTCATTAATTTTGGATGTCTTGTTTTAAGATTTAGAAATGTGTAAATTTTCTTTATGTTCTAATGATATTTTTAGGTCTCCACTTTCAAGTTTTCTATTGTGCACTTCTCACCCCACTAGTTGTTAACATAGGAATTAGGATAGTTTAAATTTTCATGTTTTGTTTTTCTTAATTATGCAACCTAAATCTTCTTTGTTTTTTCCTAGTTCTTTAATTTTTATTTGCTTGAGGGCAAGCAAAAACTCTAGCATGGGGGAATTTGATGACTACTTTTAGTCATCGTTTTTGGTCTAGTTTAGTTTAAGAAATCCCTAAGATTATTGGTATTTTTGCTTACTTTATTCTTGTTATGTTTATCTCCATATTTTATTTGTTTTGTTATGAATTTAATTTTTTTAGGTTATGTTATGTTTATGTTATATTTTATTTTTATGTTATGTTATGTTGTAATAATTAATATTTTGACATAAATTATGTTTCTAATTTGTTATATTCTATTTTGTTTTGTAGCCCATACCCGAGCCTTCTTCATTGGTGAAGCCCTCAAGACATGGAGCAACCCTCTTCCACCAACAAAGCCCACATGGTGCAGCCCTCTTCATGTAGCAGCCCGGCCCCTCTCCAAGTGCAACCCTCCTTCAAATTTAGCAGCCCACAAATAAAATTTCGGCCCACATGGTGCCACTCATGCATGGCCGGCTCCCTATTCCCCCCCCTTTCATTATTCTACATCCATTCCCCCTCTCTACTTTATTTTATTTCATTTCCATAAATCACATGCAATGAATCCACACTCTCTCCTTCTTATTTATTTCTCATTCACCCCTCCTTCCTTTTCTCTCGTCCTCATCTAAACCCATCCATCCCCCCACTTATATTTATTTCATTTCTTTTAAATGTATATGCATGAATGTATCTTCTCCCTCTTCCTTCATTTAATGCCATGCATGAACACTCTCCCCTAAACATGGCCGGCCACCCCCCTTGCCTCCTTCTCTTCATTCCCATCTAGAATCTTCCCTCCTCATCTATAAAAGGCACCATGGTCTCATGCTTTAGGAGTTGGATTTTGGAGAGCAAGTGAAGTACTAGTTCAAGAGAGTGCTTTTTTTATGTTGCTTACATGTTGTTAAGTCTTTATTAGTGTAACCTTTGCTTTTGATAGTGTAATCTTTTCTTCGGTAGCATAAACTTGTCTCCTTATTATTTTGTAATTCTCAGTTTTTATATATCAATGAAAATGAATTTCTTTTATCTTTCCGTGCTTTCTTTCTTAAGTATGCATAGCTAATCTTCTTTTAGCATTTGATCATGAGGATCCATGATTTGAGATAGGAATTATTTTTACTTCAGAATTTTATTTTTGCTAACTTTCGCTCGATCCCTCTTTGATTTATTTCGAGCCGACTCCGTTTTCCGGTATACGGTAGTAGGCCTTTGATCTCATTTCATAATAGTCGAGAGACTCATTGATTTGAAAGAACACTCAAAGAGAGAAGGAGTTGCACGCAATCCTAGAGATAGGACGACGTAAATCCTCCGGATTGGAGTCAAATCCAATAGTGCGGATCATCTCGATAATGCAACTTTAGGCCCCTTTGATTTGTAAAGAGATTTCGATCAAAGCGTCTATAAGTTAGGAGACTTAATGCTCTAGCGAGATTTTGTCTTATTTTCGGATCCGTCACGGTCGAGTTAAGTCACAATTATAAAATATAATTTTTTTTCTCCTATCTCTTTTCATGGTGAATCATCGATCAAGTGGTATCTTTTAATCCATAGTTCCGTTTTAAATTTCGTTTCAGTTTAATTTTAAAAATTCTCAAAACCCATTTTCTTTCGGTAGGATAATAGTTCAAGCGTGAGTAGCAGTACTTGACAACCCCGTGTTTTAATACGACCTTGATACTACAATTCGACAGGTACACATGCCTGTTTGGGTTTTAGCCCATCAATGAACTCCTTCCCTACGAAGGTAAAAAACTCACGAAATCTTACCATACTCGCCAATTACCTGCTCGATGCTCTAACATCTTTCTGACTAATCTTCAACCTGAAGAGGCTCGCGAGCTGTAACACCCCAAAAAGGAGAAGTGATCATTGGAGGTTATCGTGCGGCGATAGTCTTATCACCGACAATAGCTTAGTGAATTATAAGACCTGGGGTTCGGGTTGTTATCGCCAGGGCGATAATAGTTAACGTACCGCGCTAGCCTTTTGACGAATATCGAGAAGGATTACTCGAGTAACCGAGCTATCGCCAGGCAAAAGCTGTTATCGCGCAGTGCTAGCCTCTCGACGACTTTCGTGATGGATTTCTCGAGAAACAGATCTACCACCAGATCCGCGGAGGCAGTTACCGCCTGTGATACCGCGCGACGGTAGTAGTTACTGTGTGGTGGTAGTAGTTACCGCACGGCGATAGCTTTTAGATAAAGGCAGGACTTGAGATTTTATTCTCATTCTCTCTCACACACTCCCTTGCTCAGTTATGGAGAGGGAAGAGGAGGAAAAGCCTCAGAGCTCATGGGGAGATTTGGTCCAAGGTGTGCTTGTGATCGGAATCGCGAGTCGATGCTAGATCCACTAAGGGGAAGTTGTGACAATCATTTCCATCCGTATAGAAAAGCTTCGCCATGGCTACAAAGAGACCTACAAGGGTAATGACCTCCTGCTTGGACAAGTGAAGTCCTAATTTTTGCATGTGCATGGAATCCTCCACCAAAAGGTGGAATTGTTAAGAGAATTCTGTTGGGTCGATACTCGTATCCCCAAGTCAGTTTGCACATAGATCCGGAAGTGTATAGTACGAAATAGACATATTTTGTGAAGCCCACCCGGACAGGTTGGTCTGGATTGGTGATGCTTGATTTCATAAACCATAGAAGACTTGTAACTCCTCCATCCGTTAAATGACATATAGTAGAAGGTTCGGTCGGGGCCCCACACCATATCTCACAAACAAGTGGTGGAGTTTA
Organism: Platanthera guangdongensis; assembly: GCA_039583875.1. Classification (NCBI taxonomy): domain Eukaryota; kingdom Viridiplantae; phylum Streptophyta; class Magnoliopsida; order Asparagales; family Orchidaceae; genus Platanthera; species Platanthera guangdongensis. The sequence continues at coordinate 92,027,836 of CM077154.1, read as the reverse complement.
CAGGTTAATATCAAAAACTATTCGTATCCTAATACAGAGCATGCTAACGAAAGCTTTTAAGTTATTTGAACTCAACTTATTTGAATGTCCACAATATATAAACCAGCATTTATATATATAACCATAAAGGACTTTTCTCCAAAAACAAAACAAGTTTGGCCTTAAGGCCTTACAGTTAAGTTTTACAGGTGTGGATTACAAACATCGGCATGCAGGCCGGTCATACATGAAAACAGTAAAATTATTCATTCGGCCTTCGAGGGCCAGAAACAACAACAACAAGGGCTTCAACCCACAATTTTCCACTCGGCTCTCCATCACCTACATGGGGACAATCCACCGCAACGGTGGTAAACCGGGCAACGATCATCATTCAGCTGACCAATTTATAACGACCCTACCCCTTACCCGGGGCAGCGGTATTCCTTCCCTGCAGGCATAACATTTCACAAGCAGATATATCACAAGATATGCACTCACGCACCACCAATATATCATAAACGTCGACCACACGGCTCGATGTTACGTGCACTCAGGGCACATTCTCGGTGTACCAGAAAACCAGGGTCCCACCACCATTCCGAATGACAAACTTGAGCATTTCGCTTCACAGCCTACAGCTGGAGACTATAGTCTTAATGGCGTGCAGGACTAAGTCTCTCATTATGTGAACCTGACGAACGCCAATATCCCAGGCACTCATGTCAGACAACCATAATGCGGATACAGTTCAACCCTTGCCGTCGCTCAAATCGTCAGTTCAATGACTAGACTGACACGGGTCGGCATCCCCTTGTCTGTTTGGCACAAAGCCTTTTTAAGATCTCACATAGCTCACAATAACTACCCTATCCCCTAAGGGCTGGCTTCACAATCACAGGTTAGCTAGGAGACATCGCCAGCGATACTCACTATCGCCCGACATTAGCGACAGAACTCTCTTTCCGTCTCCAGCACTAACCTTATCTGGACCAACCATTCAGAAATCCCTGTAGCCACCTGCAGTGCCAAAAATACCGGTCTTTCATAGCATACAACACAAACACTTTGCGGGTATTTTCCTGGAATTCCACTCCAGTACTTCCTGCTACTGTCCTTCACAGGAACAACCCACCAACTCCACAAAATACTCGTTTATACGCAGAGGCTTCTCCGATGCGCAAAATAAATTATCACCAATCCAGACCAACCTGTCCAGATAGGCTTCACACAGTATGCCTATTCCGTACTACATATTTCCGGATCCAAGGAACTCCCTCGACTTTCCACCTTTTGGTGGGGGATTCCATGCATGTGCCAAAAGAAGGACTTCACTTGTCCAAGAAGAAAGATCGTTTCCCTTGAAGATCTCTTTGGAGCTATGGCAAAGCATTTCTACTCGGACGGAAATGATCGTTACACTTTCCTCTTCGCAGATCTCGCTTTGGCTTCAGATTCCAGCCCCAAATCCTCCTTCAGCAGTACAACCAGAGCACTCAAACAATAATAGCCGAGAGGGTCTGCTCCAGAACTCAGGAATAAAGAGAATAGACAAAGGGAATAATGATTTCCAATTTCCATTCTCTATAGATACTGCATCAGTTATCTTCCAGCAACACGACTTCTTCCCCTCAAAACACATCAACGACTCAGGATTGAAGCTGAAAAGTCAACCACCGCTCAGTGTCCGCACACCGCCACCTGACACGAGACAACGCTCGGTCATATCCATATTTTCGACAATTCGTCGAACAGGACAAATTTCGTCAAATGAAATTCGTCGAGCTCCACTCGGCGATTTTCTCGCCCAGCCAGGCCATCTCTTTGCATGTTTCATTTTGGGGTGTTACAACCCTCCCCTCCTAACAAAACAATTTCGTCCCGCAATTTGGATACAACATCAGAACACATAAACCAATAAGTTATAACTTAACTTTTCTTCAACAAAATTTGTTACAATATTTTATGTTCTGTCCAAAATAAAACAAAACCTGTTATACTAGTTTAGACAAACAATTAGGAAAATTCTATCCGCATGGTCTGCTCCCGCTCTCATGTTAGCTCCTTATAGCCACAATTGTCGCACCGGACCTTGACCATCCCGATTGTCTTGTTCCGCAGCTGCTTATCCGCTTTATCTTCGATCTGAATGGGCCTAACCTTCGTCGTTAGCCCAGATTCGACCGGTACGCGATCATTCACAATTACTTGAGTTGGATCCTTCACGACTTTTTGAACCACTGAGATGTGAAACACATCATGCAATCCACTCAATTCTTCCGAAAGAGCTAGCTGATAGGCAGCTTTGCCAACTCGTTCCACTACTTCAAACAGACCAAGATATCTTGGACTCAGATTTTTCAAGCGTCGAATCCTGGATACGCCTTTGAATGGTTTGATCTTTAAATAGACCCACTCGCCAACCTCAAATTCCACATTCCGGTGTTTGGCGTTGCAGTATTTGGCTTGTCTATATTGGGCTATCAATAGCCTCTCCTGAATAGAGCGTATTGTCGGATTAACTTCTTCGACTTCTTTACGCTTATATAACTTAGATTCGCCTGTTTCCGCCCAAGCTAACGGTGTACAACACTTCCTACCATAAAAAGCTTCAAATGGTGCCATATTTATACTAGATTTATAGCTATTATTGTAGGCGAACTCTACTATATAAAGATGATCTGCCCATCACTTTACAAAATCCAAGGCACACATTTGGAGCATGTCCTCCATCGTTCTATTGGTCCTTTCAGTTAGGTCATCCGTTTGTGGATTAAAGGCCATACTGAATGTTAACTTTGTCCCCAACAACTGATGGATTATCCTCCAATCATTTGAAGTGAAGCGCCCATCTCGATCACTTACGATGCTACGAGGGACACCAAGTAATCGTACTATTTGTTCCACACACAGCCTTGCCAAAACTTCCACTAAATCATCCCTCTTATTCGGAATAAAGTGAGCCACTTTAGTCAACCGGTCTACGATCACCCAAACCGAGGTGTTACCGCATTGCGATCTCGACAAACCATGCATGAAATCCATCGAAATATCATCAAATTTCCATTCCGGAATTAGTAGCAACTTCAAGAAACTGCCAAGCTTCTGGCATTTAGCTTTCACTAAGGCACTTGTCTGACATTTAGCCACATAATGTGCGATGTCCTTCTTCAAACCCGGCCACCAGAACAGCTTTTTCATGTCTTTGTACATCTTTGTGCTCCCTGGGTGAATTGTGTATTTCGTAAAGTGAACCTCATACATCAATTCTTCTCTTAACTTACCCATACTTGGGGCGCACAAATGACCATCTTTCCGCAAGAGGCCGTCATCCTAAGAGAATTGGCCATTTGACCCATCCACTGCATAGCGTTGCAAACTTGCATCAAGTTCCGTTGCCCGCCGAACCCTGTCTGCAAGGTCATAATGTACCTCCGTCCAGTTCAAGTATGCATTTGCTATGGAATTCTTGTCAACACAAGAAATCTATAACCCTTCCAACTCCTGGATCAGATGCTCGTCATGCATCTGCAATCAATTCGCCCTTGTTGGAGTCCTATGACTCAAGGCATCTGCGACAACATTTCCCTTCCCAGGAGTATAATGAAAATCAAAGGTATAGTCCCCGAGGAACTCCATCCACCTTCGTTGTCGCATATTGAGATCCTTTTGATCCAACAAGTACTTTAGGCTCTTGTGGTCCGTGAATATATCCACCTTCACGCCATATAGATAGTGACGTCACAATTTAAGTACAAAAATCACCACCGCCAACTCTAAGTCGTGGACGGGATAGTTTCGCTCATGCACTTTCAACTGGCGTGAGCCATAAGCGATCACCTTTCCAAACTGAAGAAGAACGTAGCCTAAGCCGCTCCCTGAGGCATCACTATAGATCTCATAGCCGTCTGTACCACATGGCGATGTAAAAATGGGGGTCGTGGTCAAACGACTCTTTAGCTCTTCAAAAGCTCACGCGCACTCCGGCGTCCAAATGAACTTGTGATCCTTCCTTGTTAATATGGTAAGAGGCAAAGCGATCTGTGAGAAGTTTTCCACAAAACGTCTGTAGTAGCCCGCCAGTCCAAGGAAACTCCTAACTTCAGCCACCGAAGACAACACCAGCCACTCCCGTACGGCTCTTATCTTTGACGGATCCACCACAATGCCCTCTCTACTCACCACATGGCCAAGAAAAGCCACTAACGATAGCCAGAACTCACACTTGGAGAACTTGACATAGATCTGATTCCTCCTCAAGGTGTGCAACACCATCCGTAAATGGTTCATATGATCTTCTTCCGATTGAGAGTACACCAAAATGTCATAGATGAAGATGATCACAAATAAATCCAAGTACTCTCTATAAGTGCGGTGCATTAAGTCCATGAACACTGATGGCGCATTACATAGCACAAACGGCAGTACAATGAACTCGTAATGACTGCAGCGTGTTCCAAATGCTGTCTTGGGAATGTCACCTTCCCTAATCCACAACTGGTAGTAGCCAGATTTCAAATCAAGCTTTGTGTATACTGTCGATCCAGCCAGTTGATCAAACAAGTCATCTATCCGTGGAATCAGATATTTGTTTTTCTCCGTCAACTTGTTCAATTCACGATAGTCGATACACAATCGCAGGCTACCATCCTTCTTTTTGATAAAGAGAACAGGTGCGCTCCAAGGTGATATACCTGGGCGTATATAACCATGTTCCAACAACACTTGTAGTTGAACTTTTAGTTCCGCCATTTCCTTTGACACTACTCGATATGGCGAGCGGGCCATAGGTTTTGCATCTAGCACCAACTCAATCGATAAGTCAATCTCCCGCTATGGTGGTAACCCCGGAAGCTCCTTCGGAAACACATTGGCAAACTCCGAAACAATCAGAACATCATTCACACTGGCCTTTGGCTCAACAGCATCAATAAGCGTGAAGAATAACTCCGCGCCTTTCCGAACTGCCTTAACCACTTGTAGGGCAGACATCAATGACTTGCTCGATCCTCGCATACCAGCGAATTTCGTCTCTCGTTCGGTATTCTGCCCCAGTGTGACTTCCTTTGAATTGCAATCTATGAAGGAACGCTGCTCCGAGAGCCAGTCCATTCCAAAGATCACATCAAATTCCGATATCGGCAACACAGATGCTTCCAACCCGAAATCCTGACTTCCTATTCGTACCTCCACAAAGCAAGCTCTATCTGCATGCATCACACATCTGTTCGGTAATAACACCTTCACACTATCTACCACCATACGAATCGGCACTCCGATCCGTAACACAAAGTCCACAGATAGAAACGAATGCGAAGCACCCGTATCGAACAATGCTCTCGCCGGATAGTCTCGAATTAGGACAAAGCCTAATACAAACACATCATACAAAAGTTACATACAAAGTATGAAATATGAAAAGGAAACAATCAATAACTTAGATCGTACCTGTGACGACGTCACTTTGCTTTATGTCCTCCTGCTGGCCAAGATTATATACTTGGGGCTGGGCCTGGGACGCAGAGGACTCCACCACTGCCTTTCCCTTATCAACATATGATGCTCTTGACTTCTTTTCAACCTTTGGTGGACCAACCCGACATTCACGGGCTATATGTCCCACTCTACCACACGTATAAAAGGTACGAGACTCTTGCCTCGAAGTTTCTCCAGATGTAACACTCGAGGGAGCCTGTGTACAAGACTTAGATCTCTTACCCCATTTCCTTCGGTAGTTTGATTTCCCCGGGTGCGGCACTTTGAACTCGGTCTTTATCACATCCAAGTCCCTTTTTACTTGCACCCGCTTCATATCTTTTTCCAACGCACACACCGTATCCACCAACGCTTGAAACCCCTGGTTCACCGAACTCGAGAGCAGGAATCTCAACTCATCTCGTAGTCCTTCATAGAACTGATTTGTTTTACGTTGTTCATCAGCGAAGATAGACCACGCATAGCATCCCAATCGTGTAAACTCATATACGTAGGTGTCAACACTACTTTCACCCCGATTTAGACGCTGTAACTCATTTTCCATGGCGATGCGCTATTTTGCTAGCAAATGCTTTGCCAAGAACAATCTCAAAAACTCCTCTATCGAGTCTTCTATTAATTGTCTGCCTGCTAAGTGGTGCAACTCTATCTCGTCCCACCATAGTCGGGCCTCACCTTCCAGCAAGAAGGTGGCTAAGGTGACTTTATTTTATTCCTCTGTCCTTATCGCCGTCAATATTCTCTTGACGCAGGACAACCAATCCTCGGCTTGCGTCGGGGATCCCACACCTGTAAATGTAGGAGGATTGAAGCTCATAAACTGCTTCAACTACCGTTCAGTTGCTCGAGGATCAACAACAACCTCACCAGGTTCTGGCCTCACACCAACCTGTTCGGGCACCATTGCAGGCTGCGCCTACCCAGTAGGCTGTGCATGAATCATTGCAAACAGCGCCTCAGCAACTAAGCATACTGTTTTCGCAGAAGGAGGAGGTATAGGCACCTCAACTGGTGCCACACTCTCATCAGAATGCTGGGGCTCAGACTGCCCAGCACCACTTCGAGTCACCTATAGGTGGACAAGACACACATTAACGACTTTGCACAAGTAAGATCAACAATATGGGAACGCGCAGGTTCCTCAAACATGTGTATTTGCATTCCTTAGTGGACATTCTTGAGTTCATTTATGGTTAAAGAGGGTCGCATTGACACGTTATCGCCACCCCACAAAAGAATTCGACCACGAATTCGAAAGAGGAAGATCGAGACAAGCTGATACCAAATTGTAACCAATCCATCAATTACATGACATATAGTAGAAGGTCTGGCCGGGGCCCCACACCATATCTCACAAACAAGTGGCGGAGTTTACAGGTTAATATCAAAACTATTTGCATCCTAATCCAGAGCATGCTAACAGAATCTTTTAAGTTATTTGAACTCAACTCATTTGAATGTCCATAATATATAAACCAACATTTATATATATCACTAATGCGTTGGACGACAAGTGTACTGGTCGCACAATTAATATAAAATGGGTGAATTTCCCCAAGTATAGATCTCTCAGGAACATAGTAAGGTGGAGTTAATTTCGAGGAGGACTTGAGATTGAAGTCCTTAGGTCGGAGTTAACTAAGGGTGGTTTTGATAGTTGTGGAAAAAGAAAGCAAAACACTATAAACAACTCCTATGCAATGCCGCTATGCGATGCTTTGCCAGGCGGGATGGAAGACTACACGGGCCGCTATGCACTGAATCATTGAGCGGATGGACGAGTAGGATTACGGATGAAGCGGTGAGAACAGCAGAATGAGGGTCGAGAGCACCTCTTCGCTACGCACGCCACTAATAATTGCTAGTGTGGCACAACCAGATGTGGTGGAGGATGGAAAATAAAGGCGCACCTCAAACAAATAACATAAATATGAAATCACATAGACATGATTGTATACATATGTTTATCAAAATAAGAGCAACTTCATCATATACAAGAGATTAACTACACTATCAACAACAAGAGAAGAAAAGTGTGCGAAATTGACCGGATCTGAAGTCTTGCTGAGAATTCACTATAGGATTCGCTGGGTTGTCAATCTGCGTCCTAACTCGGTCCTCAACTGCGTCCGGGGTAGAGGAGGTTGTCACTCACTACCAATGGACCCGTCTTCTTCATGTCACGAGCCGGTCAGGATGGCACACACTTCCCCTAGCTTGATGGAGAAATCTATATCTAACTCTTCTTGAAGCTCGAGGATGAAGGAGGTGGCCGAGAGGAAGATCTGGCTTGGATTTGGCGGTGAAAGCTTTCCCGGAGCACCTCCTTAAGGTGGAAGATAAAGGGAAATGGCGGAACCCTTCCTCGGAGGTGGAAAACAACGGGGCAGAAAATCTGTCTGTAATGGAGGAAAATCTGCGCTTTAAATAGCAGTAGGTCAGAAAAATAGACACGCACGGTTTGGCGCACGACCGTGCGCGAACCGTGCGTTATTAACTTCCAGGCCAAGCTTGCGGAAGAAGATGCATTGACCCGTGCGTTTTACTCGCACACGGGCGCTTCCTCCCGTGCGTAAAGGAAATCACACGGGTAAACACAGAGCGCATGAAGCAGGAGAAAGCAGAGGAACCGTGCGTTTTACTGGCGCACAGGCGCTACCGCCCATGCGTGGATAACGCTCACGATTAACCACAGAATGGAACAAACAAAAAAGCTACAGGAAAACCATGCGTTTGCTTCGCGCACGGTTACAATGAAACCGTGCGTCGACCATGCGTGAAGATTGACGGGCTCAGCTCGACGAAATTCGTCGAGCTCCACTTGACGTTTCTCCTGCACAAACAAAACGCACGATTGTAAAGAACCGTGTGCTAAGAAAATGCATGACCGTGCGTTTTCCTCAAACCTGCATTCCATCCTTGGGGAAAATGCATCACCTGCATACAAAGAAATAAAACCAAAGAGAACCCTCCAGCAATGCAGAAATGCAACAAAAGCAACTGGAAAGAGCCCCTGGGGAGCACCATGTGCTTACCCCCAACAATAGAATGCGCAATTGCACACCTATGGGCCAAAAGAATGCACTTAGCGTGAAAAGCTGTATAAATGAAATATCAACAAAAACACGTTAAAAGTGAAGTGCAAGTGCGTAAAAACTAACCCAGATGAGTCCGAAAATCACTATATAAATATGACTCATCACACCCCCAAACTTACCTGTTTGCGCGTCCCGAGCAAACAAAATCTATACAGATAGGGAAAATAAACTGGCTAACAAAGAAATTGAGATACAGAGTACCATGCAAAGTCGCATGCTCGCGAGCGTAAAAATATAATAGAGGAAATTTCTAAGTATGCAAAATAGTTTATACTTTTCACAATGGGCATCAAAATTTTATTACTACTCAAAAATGGAATATTCCACGGTGAATCTTCCGGTCACGCATAGGAAGAAAGTAGGCAGGCCACTGAGGTGAGCTTTGCCAAAGATTAGGGCTCAGGATCACCTCCAAAGGAATCCACCAATATCGGGGACCATACGCTTGCCCATTCACACTCTCTCCACGGTACTAGTTCGGCTCAAGCGTGAATCTGTAGGACTTTAGGATAATTATTGGGCTTGAGTTTTGGTGAGGTAAACAAAGATAAATAAGAAGGCTATTCACCTAACCCAAATGAGCTAGCATAAAAAAGAATCTACCGCTAACCACAATACACGTGGGTACACCACACCCACAGACTTAATTTTTAAAATATGGGTGTGTGCACTGCCTACTCCAAATACAATCTCATCTCAAATAGAATTTTTAATTATATTTTTTCTTTTCACTTTTTTTACAATTCATTTTTATACATCTTTTTCAAATGATTTTTTTTAACAATTTCAGCAAATATAAACTTTGGAGCACATCCACATATTCACATTGAATATCACCACATCAACACCCCAACATGAAAATGTAAAATATTAAAGCTTGACATGGGTGTGCGACTTGGATCGGGTATGAGGCTTTGGTGAAATAATGATGGAGCTGAATCAAAAGAAGGGGTAGACACAACAGGGATAGCGAAGATAAGACGTTAGGAATGGTACAAAGCTCAACCGGGCCAAATGATGACCTACATCACGCTCACGCTAGACTAACCATGCACCAATGCTTCGAGAGTAGCTTGGGGCAAGTTCTTAGCCACCGAGAAAGATGATCCTTCCAGCCGACTCGAGCAAAACGAGTCTAGTGACAGCTACACACATCCCTACACTACCGTTCGATTCACACCGGATTCACTAATTTTTGAGTAGAATAAAAAGTCATTATGCAAATAGCATAATATAAAACTATAAGCATACAGAAAAGTTAAATCTACTCCAATTTATACACGAGACGAGAGCACTTGACTAGGAGCACAGTAGGGTCAACATTTTACTCTGTCTCACAATCTTGTGCCAGCAACAATAAACTTCCCAAATTATACAAAAGAAACGAGTTTAACTCGCAGCACGCTAACAGCTAAGCACGCGCTCTTGTGGGTGCAGTGTTGTGCGATGCGATGAACTAATCAAAATAAACAATAAAAGCTTCTAGTATGCACATGAAATGTGCGCGTGCAAAAGGTAACACATACTGACTCTCCCCCAGACTTAAACTAAGCTACATAGCATATGATATTGAAATTTAAATCAGATAGAGACAAGGGGAGAGATTGCCCAATACTCAGCTAGTGAGCCTACAAGAAGACGCGTGAAAAAACAGAAGCAGTTCCGCCAAACGAAGAATCACACCCCCGCCAATACGATTTTGCCATGAATACCTGCAGGGGTGAGCTCCGCAAAAACAAAATAAAAATATTCAAAATACAAAGAAATACTAAAACTAAAATAGACATGAAAAAAATGCAGGAAATGTAAGATAACTACTGGGGTTATTGTCATCTCAGCATGACTTATTCGGCTAATGAAGAGTTCTAGCTAATGGGCCTATGAAATAAAAAGTGCACATGTAACTGTTCCATTATCAGTTTCGGTAACGGGTACCGATACGATAATAAAACAGTTACCCCTCTACCTAAATAATAATACATGCTCAACACAGGTAGAGGAAATAGGAAATAAGAAAAGGAGGACCGCTGGTCCTCGCTAATCATATCACAAAATAAATCTTTGCCTAGCAAGGTATCGTCCACCATAGGTTTGTAGGAAGCGATGGCGACGGCATGAGCACCAGGCTCATCGTCTTCCCAACATACCCGTGGAGACTCAACCTGTACAGGCTCAGAAAAAGAAGGGGGGTCAAGTAATAAAAGAGAAGAAGAGCTAAAATAATCAGAATAAGGGAGAGTGATCCCAGTATCACTCTCAGCAAGATCCAAGCAGCGATCATCATCGGTATCATACGAGCCGTATCGTGGGGAATCCAAGAGCTCGAGGTCCGCGGTGGTAAGGGGTAGAGCCTCGTCCAATAAGGAGATGCAAACCTCTGCATCAGAAAAGGAACATTCTTCATCCTATCGGGGTGCGTAAAAGTGTTCCGAAGATCCACCTTCTCCGTCGGAGATAGTAAAATCATCATCCCACTTCGGTGCAACCTCAGGCACCGAATCATCCAAAAATACGACATCATCAGCCGACTCTCAAGAAAAAGAAGTAGCACGATTAGGCAAAAATTGCAGAGGGGTGAAACTGCTTTCAAAATCAAACAGTGAATGAGCAGGCCCCATCTCAAAATCATTCGCAGACGCCACCCCGTCGACCGGAACAATCTCTACGTCCCATACCGAAGTGCCCATGGATTCCTGATCCTCTTTTTGCTGGCTACCACAAGAGTGATCGTCATCACTCAAGGGAAGCTCGTAAAAAGGGAGCGAGGGACCCATGAAGGATCTGTATGCAGCGAGAGATTCTTCGGCAATCTCAACGGGTAAAGAACAAGCAAGGTGCGCTATGTCAGTGTATGGGCCAGGCAACACCCCGGTAGGCCTATCCACAACAGTCTTCCGCGAACATGAGGTTATTGCACACACGCCCTCAGAGGGAGAAGGCTCGCACAAGGGAGGGCAATCCTTCACCATGTGGCCTACACCTTGACATAGCAAACACCGAATACAATGCTCGACATTCATAACAGCCATGGCGTCAATGTATCTATGCAAAGTGTCATAGAGATGGCACTCGGCTACGAAATACATCGCGAACAAAAATATTTACCAAAAGAGTGCTACACACAAGAAAAAAAAGTAGCACAGATCTGCTATCTAAACAAAAAATCAGAAAAAGGCAAAAAGAAATAAGCAAAATAAAAAATAAAAATTCTAACAACTAAAACAATGTAGGAACATGAAATATACAAATGGAAAAGAGCTTCGATCTACTATCTCCCTCTCCAAAAACTCTCATGACTGTGTTCCCCAGCAACGGCGCCAAAAACTTGATGCGTTGGATGACAAGTGTACCGGTCGCACAAGTAATATAAAATGGGTGAATTTCCCCAAGTATCGATCTCTTAAGGAACACAGTAAGGTGAAGTTAATTTCGAGGAGGACTTGTGATTGAAGTCCTTAGGTCGGAGTTAACTAAGGGGTGTTTTGATAGTTGCGGAAAAAGAAAGCAAAACACTATAAACTACTCCTATGCAAAGCCGCTATGCGAAGCTTCGCTAGGCAGGATGGAAGACTACATGGGCCTTTATGCACCGAATCGCTGGGCGGATGGACGAGTAAGCTTACAGATGAAGCGGTGAGAATGACAGAATGAGGGTCGAGAGCACCTCTTCACTACACACGCCACTAGCAATTGCTAGTGCGGCACAACCGGATGTGGTGGAGGATGGAAAATAAAGGCGCACCTCAAGCAAATAACATAAATATGAAATCATATAGATATGATTGTATACATATGTTTATAAAAATAAGAGCAACCTCATCATATACAAGAGATTAACTATACTATCAACAACAAGAGAAGAAAAGTGTACGAAATCGACCAGATCCGAAGTCTTGCTGAGGATTCCCTGTAGGATTCGATGGGTTGTCAATTCGCGTCCTAGCTCGGTCCTCAACTGCGTCCAGGGTAGAGGAGGCTGTCACTCACTCCCAATGGACCCTTCTTCTTCATGTCACGATTCGGTGGAGGATGGAACAAACTTCCCCTACCTTGATGGAGAAAGCTAGATCTAACTCTTGTTGAAGCTCGAGGATGAAGGAGGAGGCCGAGAGGAAGCTCCGGCTTGGATTTGGCGATGAAAGCTTGCCCGGAGCACCTCCAAGGTGGAAGATGATGGGAAATGGCGAAACCCTTCCTCAGAGGCGGAAAATGGCAGGACAGAAAATCTGTTTGTAATGGAGGAAAATCTGCGCTTTAAATAGAAGCAGGTCAGAAAAATAGGCACACGCGGTTTAGCACACGACCGTGCGCTAACCGTGCGTTATTAACTTCTTGGCCAAGCTTGCGGAAGAAGATGCGTTGACCCATGTATTTTACTCGCTCACGGGCTCTTCCGACCGTGCGTGAAGGAAATAGCCCGGGTAAACACAAAGCACAGGAAGCAGGAGAAAACAGAGGGACTGTGTGTTTTACTCGTGCACGGGCGCTGCAGCCCGTGCGTGAACAACGCGCATGATTAACCATAGAATGGAACAAACAAAAAAGCTACAGGAAAACTGTGTGTTTCCTTCGTGCACGATTACGATGAAACCGTGCGTGAAGATCGACGGGCTCAGCTCGATGAAATTCATCGAGCTCCACTCAACGTTTCTCCTACACAAACAAAATTTACGATTATAAAGAACCGTGTGCTAAGAAAACGCATGACCGTGCGTTTTCCTCAAACTTGCATACCCGCCTTGGGAAAACGCATCACCTGCATACAAACAAATAAAACCAAAGAGAATCCTCCAACAATGCAGAAATGCAACAAAAGCAACTGGAAAGAGCCCCTGGGGAGCACCATGTGCTTACCCCCAATAACGGAATGTGCAATTGCACACCCATGGGCCAAAACAATGCACTTAGCGTGAAAAGCTGTATAAATGAAATATCAACAAAAACATTTTAAAAGTGAAGTGCAAGTGCGTGAAAACTAGCCCAGATGAGTCCGAAAATCACTATATGAATAGGACTCATCAATCACCACAAAGGACTTTCCTCTAAATACACAACAAGTCTAGCCTTAAGGCCTTACAGTTAAGTTTTACAGGTGTGGATTACAAACATCGGCACGCAGGCCAGCCATACATTAAAACAATAAAATTCTTCATTCGGCTTTCGAGAGCCAGCAACAACAACAATTAGGGATTCAGCCTACTATTTTCCACTCGGCTCTCCAGCACCTGCATGGGGACAATCCACCGCAATGGTGGTAAACAAGGCAATGGTCAACATTCAGCTGACAAATTTATAACGATCCTACCCCTTACTCGGGGCATCGGTATTCCTTCCCTGCAGGCATAGCATTTCACAAGCAGATATATCACAAGATGTGCACTCATGCACCACCAATATATCACAAACGTCGACCACATTGCCCGATGTTCCGTGCACTCCGGGCATATTCTCAGTGTATCAGAAAACTAGGGTCCCACCACCATTCTCAATGACAAACTTGAGCATTTCGCTCCACGGCCTAAAGCCGGAGACTTTAGTCTTAATGGCGCGTAGGACTAAGTCTCTCATTATGTGAACCTGACGAACGCCAATATCCCAGGCACTCATGTCATACAACCATAATGCGGATACAGTTCAATCCTTGTCCGTCGCTCAAATCGTTAGTTCAATGACTAGACTGACGCGGGTCAACATCCCCTTGTCTGTTCTGCACGAAGCCTTTTTAAGAGCTCACATACCTCACAATAGACACACTGTCCCCTAAGGTCTGGCTTCACAATCACAAGTTAGCTAGGAGCCATCACCAGCGACACTCACTATCGCCCGACGTTAGCGACAGAACTCTCTTTCCATCTCCAGCCCTAACCTTATTTAGACCAACCATCCAGAAATCCCTGCAGCCACCTGCAGTGCCAGAAATACTGGTCTTTCATAACATACAACACAAGCACTTTGCGGGTATTTTCCTGGAATTCCACTACAGTACTTCCTGCTATTATCCTTCACAGGCACAACACACTGACTCCACAAAATACTCGTTTATACGTGGAGTCTTCTCCAGTGCGCAAAATAAAACATCACCAATCCAGACCAACCTGTCCAGATGGGCATCACACAGTATGCATATTCCGTACTACACATTTCCGGATCTATATGCAAGACTCATTGGGCATTTCATGAATCAACCCAAAGGAACTCCCTCGACTTTCCAACTTTTGGTGGGGGATTCCATGCATATGCCAAATGAAGGACTTCACTTGTCCAAGAAGAAAGATTGTTATCCTTGAAGATCTCTTTGTAGCCATGACAAAGCGTTTCTACTCGGACGAAAATGATTGTTACACTTTCCTCTTCGCAGATCTCGCTTTGGCTTCAGATTCCAGCCCCAAATCCTCCTTCAGTAGCACAACCAGAGCACTCAAACCCTAATAGCTGAGAGGGCCTGCTCCAGTACTCGGTAAGAAAGAGAATATATAATGGGAATAATGATTTCCAATTTCCATTCTCTACAGATAAGGCATCGGTTATCTTCCAGCCACATAATTTATTCCCATCAAAATACATCAACGACTTGGGATTGAAGCTGAAAAGTCAACCACTGCTCAATGTCCGCACACCAGCCATCTGACACGAGACACCGCTCGGTCATATCCATATTTTCGACAATTCGTCGAACGGGACAAATTTCGTCGAACGAAATTCGTCGAACGGGCTAATTTCGTCGAGCTCCACTTGACGATTTTCGTCGAGCTCCGCTCGACAATTTTCTCGCCCAGCCATTCCAACTATTTGCCTGTTTCATTTTGGGGTGTTACAAGACTCCGCATATATACGAGTATTTTACGGAGTCTGTGGTTTGTGCCTGTGAAGTGGAGTCGCAGGAAGTATTGGAGTGGAGCTCCATGAAAATACCCAAGTAAAATCATAGTTTTGGAGAAACTGTTGATGTCGCCAGGCGATAGTGGGTGTCGCCGACGATGATAGCTCTCAGAGAGCTATTTGTGGTGTAAAATACCGGTTTTGGCACTGCAGGTTTTTGCAGGGTGTTGTTGGATCGTTGTTCCAGTAATTATTGAGGTTGGGGACAAAAGTTGAATTCTGTCGCTTACGCCCAACGATACTGGGTGTCATTGGCGATAGCTCCCAGAAAACCTATTGTGAAGCCAGTCTCTCAGAGACAGTGTGGCTAATGCGAGCTATGAGCTTTGAAAGGCCAGTGAGTTGAACGGACATGGGAAAGCCGACCCACATCAGTCTAGACATTGAATTGATGATTTGAGCAACGGGAAAGGGCTGAACTGTATCTGCATTATGGTTGTCTAAGTTGAGTGTCTGGGTTATTGGCGTTCGTTAGGATCACATAATGAGAGTCTGTGGTTGTACGCCATTAAGACTAAAGTCTCCAGTTGTGGGCCGTGGAGCATGAATGCTCAAAGTTGACCGTTAGGTCTGAGACCTTTAAACGGTGGTGTAATCCAGTACACTGATAATGTGCCCTGAGTGCATGGAGCATCGGGTTGTGCGACCAATGTTTGTGATATATTGAAATGTGTGGTCGTGCACTTTCTTGTGATATATCTATTGTGATTGCTTTGCTTGCAGGGATTAAACCGCTGCCCCGGGTATGTGGTAGGGTCGTTATAATTGGTCAGTTGAATGCTGACTGTTGCCATGTTTACCACCCTTGTGGTGGAATATCCCTATGCAGGTGCTGGACCAAGCGGGAAATAATAGGATGAACCCCTTGCTGTTATGCTGGCTCTCGAAGGTCGAGTGTAAAGGTTTTACTGTTTTCATGTATGGCCGGCCTGTGCATCGATGTTTGGAATCCACATTTGTGAAGTTTAACTGTAAGGCCTTATGACCAAACACGTTTGTGTATTTCTATATACATTCCTGTGATATATATAAATGTTGTTTATATATAGTGGACATTCGTGTTTGATGAGTTCAATAATAACCCATAAAGCTTCTGCTAAAATGCTCTGAGTTAGGGTGTGTGTAATAGTTTTGATATTAACCTGTAATTCCGTCATCTGTTTGTGGAATATGGTGTGAGGCCCCGACCGGACCCTCTATTATATTTTATGTGACGGATGGAGGTGTTACAATTTGGTATCAGCTTGTCTTGGTCTTCCTCCTCCAAATTCGTGGTCAATTCTTTTGAGGGGTGGCAGACACGTATAAGCACGCGCCGTTATAACATCAATAAACTTAAGAATGTCCATTAAGGAATGAAAATACACCTATTTGAGGATCCTGTGCGGTCCTATAAACTTGTTGTTTCATTTGCAAAGCCGCTAAAGTGTGTCTTTTACACGTATAGGTGACTCGAAGTGGTGCGGGGCAGTCTGAGCCCCAGCGTTCTGATTAGAGTATAACACCAGCTGAGGTGCCGCCACCTCCTCCATCTGTGAAAACAGTACGCTTAGTTGCTGAGGCATTGTTTGTAATGATACAAGCACAGCCTACTGGGCAGACACAGCCTGTAGTGGTGCCAGTATGGGTTGGTGTGAGGCCAGGACCTATTGAGGCTGTTATAGATCCACGAGCAGCATAACGACAACTGAAGCAGTTTATGAGCTTCAATCTTCCTACGTTCGCGAGGGTAGGATCCCCAATGCAGGCAGAGGATCGTCTTGCGCGAGTCAAGAGGATCTTAACGACAATAAGAACAGAGGAGGAACATAAAGTTACCTTGACCACTTTCCTGCTAGAAGGAGAGGCTCAGCTATGGTGGGATGAAATAGAGCTGCACCACTTAGCGGGCAGACAACTAGCGGAAGTCTCAATAGAAGAGTTTTTGAGACTGTTCTTGGCAAAGCACTTGCCGTCGGCACAACGCATAGTCATAGAAAATAAGTTCCAGCGTCTAACGTGTAACACCCCGAAAATCGTAATCAAGCTGGTCGCGTCAAAAAGGGGATTTTTGGTGCCTGGTTAGGGGTACACGACCTAGGACACGGGCATGTCCAAGGCCATGTGGAGCCCTATGTTGCCCGGTTGTGTCCAGAGAAGGACACGGAAGGAAACACGACAGCGTGACACGGGCGTGTGCCTACCCATGTTAGTACCCGTGTTCCCAAGAGTCGTGTCAGTTGGCGTGGCGGTTATCTGTGACACGGTCCCAGGACACGGGCGTGTCAGCACCCGACACAGGCGTGTCGATTGAGACACAGGCGTGTCTTAGCACGTGTGAGTCTCCGTGTTCGACGATCATGCCTGGATCGAGGCACACTGCCTGGGATACGGCCGTATGCCCAGCCGTGTTTGGCCCAGGTTTGGGGATTTTTGTGCGGATCTAAGCCGTTCATTTTCTTTAATTAAGATCCGACGGCCCAGAGGCGTTCCTGCTCTGTTAAGGCCAGGAATGGTGGTTTAACTCCTCATTTCTCCCTTAAGCTTTCTCTTTCCAAGGAGTTAGAGCAAGGAGGAAGAAGGAGGAGGATTCCGGCTGCCGGCGGAGCATCGGAGCACCGTTTAGAGAACCGAGAGCGGATCCATGGAGGAAATCCCGTTGTCAAGACTTCTATCTGGATAGTTTTCCTTAGCGCATAAGCGTACTACAAGGGTATCGATTCTCTACTTGAGCATATGAAACTCTCTTCCTTTTGCATAGAGAAACCCGCTCCCGCGAGTGTGCGACGAGTTTGCGGTGTTCCTTGGGGTTGACATGAATAATCCCCCTTGTGTTGCATATAGAGTCCGGAATCGAAGTATGGACATAGGCATTGTGTGTGAAGCCTACCCGGACATGTTGGTCTGGATCAGTGATGTTGCATTTGTTATGGTTTGCTGGAGAAGACTCCGTACTTTGGGTTTTCGGGTTTCTACGTGGTAGATTGCAGCAAGTATCCTTGGGGATTAACTCCAAGGCGCACCCGGAGAACTGAGCAGAATCGTTATTCTACTAACTTGGCGGTCAGGGAACTGGCCTTGAACATAACTGGGTTATGTGATTGTTTGGAATGTTAGGATCCGAGAGAATCTTGGCTCGTACGTACGTCTTAAGGTGAACTACGCGTTGTGAGCAACGGGCAAGTGGAATCGAACTTGGGCTATGTGGTTCGGTGCGAGAGACCCTAAAAGGGGACTGGCCATTGGCATAGTCGGGAGCCTTAGATAGTGGTCCTAAAGGCTAAAATGCTCACGAGGTTGCCATCCTGGGGGTGGTGGTGAAGACGCTGAAGTGTCAGGATTCGCCGATAATGTGCCCTGAGTGCACGGGGTGTTTGGCCGTGCGAGCCTACACCTGTGGCGAAATATATTTGTACTATGTTGTTTAGCTGGGCTAATGAATTGCAGGGAAGGAGCGTCGCCGTCCCGAGTAAGGGGCGAGGTCGTTATAATTTGGTCGGCTTTGGTTGACCGTTGCTTTGTTTGCCACTATGAGGTGGAATGTTGCTTGCAGGTGCTGCAGAGCCAAGTACCAAATAGCAGGCTGGAGCCCATGTTACTGAGCTAGCCCTCGAAGGCCCAAGCAAGTAGTTGTACTTTATTTTGTCATGTGTGACCGGCCTGCGAGCCGATGTTTGGAAAACATTAATTTATTAAGTGAACTGTAAGGCCATAAGGTCGTGTACCTTTCAGTGTATTTGTATTTCATTCCAATTGTAGTGGTTGTGGACACTCATGATTATTGGATTATAGTTATGGGTTCTTTCAACTATTTAAAAGCTTCCGCTAGAATGCTCGGTGATAGGACGAGTAGTCTTAATTGGATAGTTTGGTTATTCATACGTAACCCTTCCGACTGTCCGTGGTATATGGCGTCGGGTTCTAGCTGGACCTTCTGTTATATGCCATATGACGGATGGGGGTGTTACAATTTGGTATCAGACTTCTGGTTACGGTCAGGCTTAAATGAATTCATGGGCGAATTATTTTAAGGGGTGGTGAGCACATGTGTGCGTCATCGTTATAACATCAAAAGAACCCATGAATGTCCACTTAGGAATGAAAAATACACTTGTTTTGTGGAAACTGAGTGTTCCAATGATTGATTTTAGCAATTTGTGTGTCATCAAATCTAGGTTCTTTGCAATTATAGGCGGCTAGGAGCGGTGCTGGTCAATCGGAGCGTCTGCAATCAGCGGAAAGTAGTGCACCGAGGGATGTGCCTACAACACCTCCTTCAGCGGAAACCATCAGATTGGTGGCTGGAGCAGTTTTTGCCATGATTAATGCCCAACCTGCAGGGCAAATACACCAAGTACCACCTGTTAATGAGCAATAACCGGTTAGGGAGGCAGATCCGAGAGTGGTGGAGCGTGTGACAGTGGATCAGGTATAGCCGAGGAGGGCTACGGAGAGACAACTCAAGCATGTAATGGGCTTTAATCCTCCGAGGTTTGATGGGATTGGAACTCCAGCTCAAGCTGAGGAATGGCTATCTACGATAAATAGGGTCTTGATGACCACGTTAACTGAGGAGTGGCAGAAGACTACCATAGCGACCTTCATTTTGTCTGGTGAGGCGAAGCTGTGGTGGGATGAGTTGGAGTTTCATCTCCTAGTGGGAAGGCAACTTGTTGATGTGCCGATGGAGGAATTCTCAAGATTGTTCTTGGCCAAATATCTACCCTCTGCTCAGAAGCTTGAGATGGAAAATCAGTATCATGGGTTGACTCAGGGAGCCAGAAGCATGGACGAGTATCTCCACGAGTTTACACGGTTGGTTCAGTATGCTGGTGCTATGTTCACGGAAGAAGAGAGGAAGACCAACCAATTTTATGAGGGTCTACGCGGCGACCTACAGTTACTCCTTGTTGGGCCTAAGGCGCAGGGCTTCCAAGCCTTGGTCAATTCGGCCCGGTCATTGGAAAAGGTCGTGAAGAAAGTGCAATAGAAGAAGGACCCAGCGGAAAAGAAGGGAGAGTTCAAAGTGCAAAATGCAAAGTCAGGATTCCACAGGTGGAACAAGAAGCAGAGGACTTCGAACCCAGACCCTTCGTCTGGTGCGTCGGGGGCAACCACAAATCGAGTCTCAGGAGCTTGCTACAACTGTGGGAAGACGGGGCACTTTGCTCGTGAGTGTTGGAGCGGACGTGCAAAGTCGGAGAGGAAGCCTGGAGCGACCCATGAAGAGAAAGGGA
Organism: Platanthera guangdongensis; assembly: GCA_039583875.1. Taxonomy (NCBI): domain Eukaryota; kingdom Viridiplantae; phylum Streptophyta; class Magnoliopsida; order Asparagales; family Orchidaceae; genus Platanthera; species Platanthera guangdongensis. The sequence goes on along the minus strand of CM077154.1, from coordinate 92,007,168 downwards.
AGGCGGTGGAGTCAACCGCGTCCCATCATGCTCCAGCCCAGCCTAGAGTTTATGATCTTGGTTTGCAAGAGGCCATAAAACAAGCTGATGTGGTGACATGTATGAGTTAAATTTTAACAATTTAACTTTATGTAGTTGTTACCTCTTTTTATATGTTAGCTTATATTTGTTGGTGCTAGGCTTTGTGTTGATTTTTGATTGTCTGGCGAGAGCCCTGTTTGATACGGGGGCTTCACATTCCTTCTTGTCCGAAAGATTCGTGTCGCGCATCGGGGTCCCTTCCTCGATGGCAAAAGACAAGTTGGATGTGTTGTTGCCCAATGGGTGCTCAATGCGCATGGATAAGTTCTGTGTGGTAAAGATACGGATTGGGGACCAGGAGTTTGATTTGCGAGCATTAGTTCTACTGTTAGTGGAGTTCGACATGATCTTTGGTATGGCTCTCGGAGCAGCAAGCTTACATCGATTGCAACCGAAAGGAGGTTAAGTTGGGACTGCATACTGAACGAGAGACTACATTTGCGGGCATGAAGGGGTCGGGTAAAGTTTTGATATCGGCCCTCCAAGTAATTAAAGCAGTTCGGTCTGGTGCAGAGCTGTTTGTCACCTTAGTGTAGGCTTCAACGCCTAGGCCAAGTCTAGACAATATCCCAGTTGTGTCCGAGTATCCTAATGTGTTCCCAAATGATCTCCCAGGAGCCCCTCCTCAGTGGGAGATTGATTTTACTATTGAGCTGGTACTGGGTGCCAAACCGGTGTCACGCTCTCCGTATCGGATAGCACCGCGAGAGATGGCGGAGTTGAAGGTGCAACTGTAGGATTTGTTGGAGCAAGGATATGTGCGTCCAAGTTCGTCGCCTTGGAGCGCACCAGTTCTTTTCATTAAGAAGAAGGATGGGAGCTTGCGACTCTGTATTGACTATCGGGAGTTGAACGAGCTTACAGAGAAGAATAAGTATCCAATCCCAAGGATTGACGATCTATTTGATCAGTTGGTTGGGTCAACGGTATATTCGAAGTTGGATCTGAAGTCCGGCTACTACCAATTGAGGATAAGGGAAAGCGACATCCCAAAGACAGCGTTCAGCACGCGGTTTGGGCATTACGAGTTCACGGTCATGCCGTTTGGGCTGACCAATGCACCATCCGTGTTTATGGATCTGATGAACAAGACGTTCAGAGAATACCTGGATCATTTCGTGATAATATTTATCGATGATATCTTGGTATACTCGTAGTGTGAGGAGGACCATTACAATAATCTACACATGGTATTGGAGACGTTGAGGAGGAATCAGTTGTATGCTAAGTTCTCCAAGTGTGAGTTCTGGTTATCCTCAGTAGCGTTCCTTGGTCATGTTGTTAGTGGAGAAGGGATAGCAGTGGATCCGGCGAAGATAGTGGCGATACAGGAGTGGCCTATTTTGACTACAGTGGCGGAAGTCCGGATCTTTCTGGGGCTTGCTGGCTACTACAGGCGCTTCGTAGAAAACTTCTCGCGGATAGCGTTACCACTAATGACATTGACAAGGAAAGATCAAAAGTTTGTGTGGTCGTTGGAGTGCGAGCAGGCATTTGAAGAGTTGAAGAGGGGGTTGACCACGGTGCCTATTTTATGTTCGCCGAGTGGAATCGAAGGGTTTGAGATTTATAGTGATGCTTCAGGCAGTGATTTGGGTTGTGTTCTGCTACAGCATGGGAGTGTGATAGCCTATGGTTCACGTCAATTGAAAGTTCATGAGAGGAATTATCCGGTTCACGACTTAGAGTTAACGACCGTAATATTCACTATGAAGTTGTGGAGGCACTACTTGTACGGTGTGAAAGTTGATATCTACACCGATCATAAGAGCCTGAAGTACGTGTTAGATCAGAAGGATCTGAACATGAGGCAGCGGAGGTGGATGGAGTTCCTGGGGGACTACACCTTCAAGATACACTATATGCCTGGGAAAGGTAATGCTGTGGCGGATGCGTTGAGTCGTAGAGCTCCTGCGCAGGCCAACTGGTTATCGGTACATGATGAGAGATTGGTCCGTGAGTTGGAGGCATTGGAGATAACTTGCATCGACAAGCAGTCTAGTGCCGAGGCAAAACTGTTTTGGACAGAGGTGCATTATGACCTGGCTGATAGAGTTCGACGGGCTTTGGTTCAGGATAGCAGCATGAAGTGGATCGTAGATGAATCTTTGGATGGGTCAAATTCCCAGTTTGCGGTTGAGGATGGACTGCTAAGGAAGGACGGTCGTCTATGCATTCCTAGTGCGGATAATCTTCGGGAGGAGTTGATGTATGAGGCTCATCATACCAAGTACTCAATCCACCCGGGAAGCACGGAGATGTATAGATACATGAAGAAGTTATTCTAGTGGCCAGGATTAAGGTAGGATGTAGCACTTTATGTGGCTAAGTGCCAAACATGTGCATTAGTGAAGACGGAGTGCCAGAAGCCCAGAGGTTTCTTGAAGTCCATACCTATCCCGGAATGGAAGTTTGACGACATATCTATGGATTTTGTGCATAGTTTGCCAAAGTCACAGAGGGGAAACGACGCCATCTGGGTGGTCGTAGATAGGTTGACAAAAGTGTCGCACTTCATCCCAAATAGTAAGGAAGAACTGGTGGAAAAATTAGCCAAACTCTATGTGGATAATAATATTCGATTGCATGGTGTGCCCCACAGTATTGTTAGTGACCGAGATGTACGTTTCACATCGAAGGACTGGAGGTTGGTGCATAGTATGTTGGGAATTAAGCTGAATTTCAGCACACCCTTCCATCTATAGACGGATGGTTAGACCGAGAGGGTCAACAGGACGATGGAGGACATGATTCGCATGTGCGTCCTAGATTTAGGAAAGCATTGGGAAGATCACCTGTGCATGGTGGAGTTTGCGTATAACAACAGCTTTCAAGCGAGTATTGGAATGACACCTTTCGAGGCCTTGTATGGGAGGAAGTGTCGTACGTTGTTGTCTTGGTTGGAGACAGGCGAGTCGAAGTTGTATAAACGTCAAGCGGTGGAATACGCTGCTTCAATGATACATACAGTTCAAGAACGGTTGAAGATCGCTCAGGACAGGCACGCAAAGTACTATAACGCCAAGCATAAGAATGTGGAGTTCGGTGTTGGCGACTGGGTGTATTTAAAAATCAAACTGTTCAAGGGTGTTTCGCGGGTTCTACGCTTGAAGAAGCTGAGTACGAGATACCTTGGACCATTTGAAATCCTGGAGCGTGTTGGCAAAGCAGCGTATAGATTGAAGCTGTCGGTGGAGTTGAGTGGGCTGCATGATGTATTCCACGTATCGGTGTTGCGTAAGGAGGTGCAAGAGCCTTCGCAGATAGTTGCGGTCGATCAAGTGCCGGTGGATTACGAGTTGACGACAAAGGTCAAGCCTATACGTATAGAAGACGTTGAAGTCAAACGACTCCGCAATAAGGAAATCTAAATGGTTAAGGTCCGTTAGGATAACTGCGGACGTGAGGAGCTTTCATGGGAGCGAGAGCAAACTATGTTGGAGGAATACCCCGAGTTATTCCACTCAGGTAACATTTAATTTTGTGTACCTTAATTTCGGGACAAAATTCCTTAAGTGGGGGAGATTTGTAACGCCCTGAAAACTGTAATTAAGCTGGTCGCGTCAAAAAGGGGATTTTTGGTGCCTGGTTAGGGGTACACGGCCTAGGACACGGGCGTTTCCAAGGCCGTGTGGAGCCCTCTGTTGCCCGGCTATGTACAGAGAAGGACACGGCAGGAAACACGACAGCGTGACACGGGAGTGTCATCTGACACGAGCGTGTGCCTACCCGTGTCGGTACCCGTGTTCCCAAGAGTCGTGTCGGTGGCGTGGCGGTTATCTGTGACACGGTCCCAGGACACGGGCATGTCAACACCCGACACGGGCGTGTCGATTGAGACACAGGCGTGTCGCAGCCCGTGTGAGTCTCTGTGTTCGACGATCGTGCCTGGATTGAGGCACACGGCCTGGGACACGGCCGTGTGCCCAGCCGTGTTCGGCCCAGGTTTGGCGATTTTTGTGCGGATCTGAGCCGTTCGTTTTCTTTAATTAAGATCCGACGGCCCAGAGGCGTTCCTGCTCTGTTAAGGCCAGGAATGGTGGTTTAACTCCTCATTTCTCCCTTAAGCTTTCTCTTTCCAAGGAGTTAGAGCAAGGAGGAAGAAGGAGGAGGATTCTGACCGCCGCCCGAGCATCGGAGCACCGTTTAGAGAACCGAGAGTGGATCCGTGGAGGAAATCCCGTTGCGAAGACTTCTATCCAAATAGTTTTCCATGGCGTAGAAGTTTACAAGGGTAACGATTCTCTACTTGAGCATGTGAAGCTCTCTTCCTTTTGCACAGGGAAACCCGCTCCCGCGAGAGTGCGGCAAGTGTGCGGTGTTCCTTGGGGTTGACGTGAATAGTCCCCCTTGTGTTGCATATAGAGTTCGGAATCGAAGTACGGACATAGGTATTGTGTGGGAAGCCTATCCGGACATGTTGGTCTGGATCGGTGATGTTGCATTTGTTATGGTTTGCCAGAGAAGACTTCGTGCTTTGGGTTTTCGGGTTTCTACGTGGTAGATTGCAGTAGGGATCCTTGGGGATTAACTCCAAGGCGCACCCGGAAAACTGAGCGGAATCGTTGTTCTGCTTACTTGGCGGTCAAGGAACTGGCCTTGAACATAACTGGGTTATGTGATTGTTTGGAATGTTAGGATCCGAGAGAAGCTTGGCTCATGCGTATGTCTTAAGGTGAACTACTCGTTGTGAGCAACGGGCAAGTGGAATCGGACCTGGGCTATGTGGTTCGGTACGAGAGACCTGAAAAGGGGACTGGCCGTTGGCATAGTCGGGAGCCTTAGACAGTGGTCAGAAAGGCTAAAATGCTCACGAGGTTGCCATCCAAGGGGTGGCGGTGATGATGCTGAAGTGTCAGGATTCACCGATAATGTGCCCTGAGTGCACAGGGTGTTTGGTCATGCGAGCCTACACCTGTGGCAAAATATATTTGTACTATGTTGTTTAGCTGGGCTAATGAATTGCAGGGAAGGAGCACCGCTATCCCGAGTAAGGGGCGGGGTCGTTATAATTTGGTCGGTTTTGGCTGACCGTTGCTTTTTTTGCCACCGTGGGTGGAATGTTGCTTGCAGGTGCTGCGGAGCCAAGTACCAAATAGCGGGTTGGAGCCCATGTTGCTGAGCTAGCCCTCGAAGGCTCAAGCGAATAGTTGTACTTTATTTTGTCATGTGTGGCCGACATGCGAGCCGATGTATGGAAAACATTAATTTATTAAGTGGACTCCTGTAAGGTCATAAGGCCGTGTACCTTTAAGTATATTTGTATTTCATTCCAGTTGTAGTGGTTGTGGACATTCATGATTATTAGATTACAGTTATGGGTTCTTTCAACTATTTAAAAGCTTCTGCTAGAATGCTCTGTGATAGGACGAGTAGTCTTAATTGGATAGTTTGGTTATTCATACGTAACCCTTCTGAGCGTTTGTGGTATATGGCGTCGGGTTCCAGCTGGACCTTCTGTTATATGTCATACGGCGGATGGGGGTGTTACATAACGCAGAGAGAAAGTAGTGTCGATACCAACTTACATGTGTTTACAAGATTGGGACACTATGCAGGGTCTATCTTTGCTGAAGAAGAGCGTAAAACCAATAGGTTATACGAAGGGCTGCAGGATGAGTTGAGATTCCTGCTCTCGAGTTCGGTGAACCAGGGTTTCAAAAGTTAGTGGATACATGTCTTGCATTGGAGAAAAATATGAGGACGGTACAGAGTAAGAGGGACTTGGCTATGATAGAGCCAAAGTTCAAAGTGCCACGTCCTGAAAAGTTTGGCTACTGCAAGAGATGGGGTAAGAAGTCCAAGGATTCTGGGTATACTCCTTATAATGTTGCTTCAAGAGCAACTTCTGGGCAAGGGACTCGTACATGTTATACATGTGGCAAGCCAGGGCATTTTGCCCGTGACTGTCGGGTTGGTCCTCCAAAGGTTGAAAATAAGGCAGGGGCGTCGTATGCGGAAAAGGGAAATACAGTGGTGCAGTCCTGTGCATCCCAGGCGCAACCCCGAGTGTATAACCTTGGCCAACAGGAGGCCATAAAGAAAAGTGACGTCATCACAGGTACAAGTTAAGATATTATTTTCCTGCTTTTTCTACTTCATAACTTGTGCGTAGCTTGTGTATGATGTGTTTGTATTAGGCTTTGTCCTTATTCGGGACTGCCCGGCGAGAGCACTGTTTGATACGGGTGCTTCACATTCGTTTCTATCTGAGGACTCCGTATTACAGATTGGAGTGCCTATTCGTATAACGATAGATAATATGAATGTGTTATTGTCGAACGGATGCGTGATGCATGCAGATAGGGCTTGCTATGTGGAGGTACGAATAGAAAGTCAGGATTTTGGGTTGGAAGCATCATTGCTGCCGATATCTGAGTTCGATGTGATCTTTGGTATGGACTGGCTTTCAGAGCAGCATGCATGTATTGATTACAACTCAAAGGAAGTCACACTAGGTTAGAATACCGAGCTGGAGACTAAATTTGCTGGTATGCGAGGATCGAGCGGGATATATATGTCTGCTCTCCAAGACATCAAAGCTGTTCGGAAGGGCGCAAAGTTATTCTTCACACTTATACAAGCTGTTGAGCCAAAAGCCAGTGTGAGTGACATTTTGATTGTATCAGAGTATGCTGATGTGTTTCCTAAGGATCTTCCTAGGTTATAGCTCCAACAGGAGATTGACTTAACTATTGAACTGGTGTCAGGTTCGAAACTTGTGGCTCGTTCGCCGTACTGTGTAGCGCCAAAGGAAATGGCAAAACTAAAAGTCCAGTTGCAAGAGTTGTTAGAGCAAGGCTATATACGCCCAAGTATGTCACCTTGTAGCACGCCGGTCCTCTTCGTGAAAAAGAAGACGGTAGCTTGCGTCTATGCATTGATTATAGAGAGCTAAACAAGCCGACAAAGAAGAACAAGTATCTGATACCACAGATTGATGACTTGTTCAATCAGATGGCTGGGTCAATGGCATACTCAAAGCTAGATTTTATGTCTGGCTACAACCAGTTGAGGATCAGGGAATGTGACATTCCCAAGACAGTGTTTGGAACACGCTATGGTCATTATGAGTTCACGATAATGTCGTTTGGGCTAACTAACGTGCCATCGATGTTCATGGAATTAATGCACCGAACATTTATAGGGTACTTAGATTTGTTTGTGATTGTCTTTATTGATGACATCTTGGTGTACTCTCAATCTGAAGAAGATCATGTGAATCATTTGCGGACAGTGTTGCACACCTTGAGAAGAAACAAAGTCTACGCCAAGTTCTCCAAGTGTGAGTTTTGGCTGACGTCGGTGGCTTTTCTTGGCCATGTGGTTAGTGGAGAAGGTATAACAGTGGATCCGGTGAAGATAGTTGCAATATAGGAGTGGTCGGTTCTGTTTACAGTAGCTGAAGTCAGGATTTTCCTTGGACTTGCAGGCTACTACAGGCGCTTCGTAGAAAGCTTTTCACGGATAGCCTTACCTCTCACCATACTGACGCGAAACGATCAGAAGTTCGTTTGGACGTCGGAGTGCGCGCGAGCTTTTGAAGAGTCATTTAACCACGACGCCTATTTTTACGTCGCCATGTGGTACAGATGCTATGAGAGTTACAGTGATGCATCAGGGAGCGACTTAGGCTGCGTTCTTCTTCAGTTTGGAAAAGTGATAGCTTATGGCTCACGACAGTTGAAAGTGCATGAGCACAACTATCCCGTCTACGAGTTGGAGTTGGCTGCGGTGATTTTTGCACTTAAACTGTGACGTCATTATTTATATGGCATGAAAGCTGATATATTCACAGATCATAAGAGCCTAAAGTATCTTTTGGATCAGAAGGATCTCAATATGCGACAATGGAGGTGGATGGAGTTCCTCGGGAACTACACCTTTGCTATTCATTATACTCTTGGAAAGGAAAATGTGGTCGCAGATGCCTTAAGTCGCAGGACTTCGGCAAGGGCAAGTTGGTTGCAGATGCATGACGAACGTCTGATCCAGGAGCTGAAAGCTTTAGATATTTCTGGTGTTGACAAGAATGACACTGCAAATGCGTGCTTGAACTGGACGGAGGTACAATATGACCTTGTGGACAGGGTCGACGAGCAACAGAACTCGATGAGAGTCTAAAATGCTATGCAATGGAAGGGTCAAATTCAAAGTTTTCCTTGGACGACGGTCTTTGGCGAAACGACGTCGATTGTGCGTCCCCAATATTAGTAAATTTTGGGAGGAGTTGATGTACGAAGCACATTTTACAAAGTACTCAATCCACCCGGGGAGCACTAAGATGTTCAAGGACATGAAAAAACTTTTCTGGTGGCCAGGTATGAAGAAAGACATAGCTTTCTACGTGGCAAAATGTCAAATGTGTGCTTTAGTGAAAGCAGAATGTCAGAAGCCTGTAGGTTTCCTGAAGTCGCTGCCTATGCTGGAATTGAAGTTCGATGACATTTCTATGAATTTCGTGCATGGGCTGCCGAGATCACGGAGCAGAAATGATGCCATGTGGGTGATCATTGACCGACTCACAAAAGTTTCACACTTCATACCGAACAAAAAGGATGATTCAGTTGATAAACTGGCTAAGTTGTATGTAGATAATATCATACAATTGCACGGTATTCCCGGTAGCCTCGTAAGTGATCAAGATGGGCTCTTTACTTCAAATGATTGGAGGCTAATCCATCAATTGTTGGGGACTAAACTACAATTCAGTATGACCTTTCATCCGCAAATGGATGGTCAAACTGAGAGAACCAACATAATGATGGAGGACATGCTCCGAATGTGCGCCTTAGATTTCGGGAAGAGGTGGGAAGACCACTCTATATGATCGAGTTCGCCTACAACAATAGCTATCAAGCTAGTATACAAATGACACCTTTTGAAGCTTTATAAGGTAGGAAATGTCGTACACCGTTAGCTTGGGGGGGGGGGAATCGAGTGAATCTAAATTATATAAATGTAAGGAAGTTGACGAGACTAATTCAACAATACAGACTATCTACGAGAGGCTACTGATAGCACATGATAGGAAAACGAAGTACTACATCGTCAAGCACCGAAACATGGAGTTTGCAGTAGGCAATTGGGTATACTTGAAGATTAGGCCATTCAAAGGTGTGTCTAGGATTCGGTGCTTTAAAAAGTTAAGTTTTGGGTACCTTGGTACGTTTGAGGTGGTAAAGCAAGTTGGAGAAGCTCCCTATCGGCAAGCTTTTTCGACAGAACTGAGTGGCTTACACAATGTGTTTCACATATCGGTGCTGCATAAAGCTGTGAAAGAGCCATCTCAAGTAATTGCTTATGATCGAGTACCGTCGATATTGGGCTAACAATAAACGCTAAGCCCATTTAGATTGAGGATACGACAATCAAGAAACTACGGAACAAGACAATCAGGATGGCCAAGGTCCGGTGGGATAACTGTGGCCATGAAGAACTAACAAGGGAGCGAGAGCAAACCATGCACGAAGAATATCCTAAGTTATTTGTAAACTGATACTGTAACATTGTTTTGTGAAAAGAATATATACTTTAACATATTAGTTGCTGGTTTTCCTTATAGATGCGTAAAATTTTGGGACAAAATTTCTGTAAGGAGGGTAGGGTTGTAACACCCAAAAAGAAGAAGCGATCATTAGAGTTTGTCGCGCGGCGATATTCTTATCGTCGGTGATAGCTCAGTGACTTATAAGACTCGGGGCTCAGGTTATTATCACCAGGGATATAGTAGTTAGTGCGCCATGCTATCCTTTCGACGAATATCGAGAAGGATTTCTCGAGTAACTGAGCTGTCGCCAGGCGATAGCTATTACCGCACAACGCTAGCCTCTCGACGAATGTCGAGAGGTATTTCTCAAGAAATAGATCTACCGCCAGGCGATAGTTTTTATCGCGGAGCGATAACTCTAGATAGCGGAGACGACTGGTCAAAGCGGTTACCTCCTGTGATACCGAGAGGCAGTAGTAGTTACCGCGTGACAGTAACTTTCAGATAAAGGCAGGACTTGAGATTTTATTCTCATTCTCTCTAACAAACTCCCTTGCTCAGTTCTGGAGAGGGAAGAGGAGGAAAAGCCTAGGAGCTCAAGGGGAGATTTGGTCTGAGGCGTGCTTGTGATCAGAATCGCGAGTCGACGCTAGATCCGCGGAGGGGAAGTTGTGACAATCATTTCCATCCATATAAAAAAGCTTCTCCATGGCTCCAAAGAGTCCTACAAGGGTAACGACCTCCTGCTTGGACAAGTGAAGTCCTAATTTTTGCATGTGCATGGAATCCTCCACCAAAAGGTGGAATTGTTAAGAGAATTATGTTGGGTTGATACTCGTATCCACAAGTCAGTTTGTATATAGATCCGGAAGTGTGTAGTACGGAATAGGCATACTATGTGAATCCCACCCGGACAGGTTAGTCTGTATTGGTGATGCTTGATTTCATAAACCGAAGAAGACTCCGCGGATAAACGAGTATTTTACGGAGTCCGTGGGTTGTGCCTGTGAAGTGGAGTCACAGGAAGTACTGGAGTGGAGCTCCAGGAAAATACCCAAGTAAAATCACAGTTTTGGAGAAATTGTTGATGTTGTCGAGCGATAATCGGTGTTACCGACGACGATAGATCCCAAAGAGCTATTTATGGTGTGAAATACCGGTTTTCTGGCACTATAGGTTGCTGCAGGGTGTTGTTGGATCGTTGGTCCAATAATTATTGATGTTGGGGACAAAAGTTGAATTCTGTCGCTAAAGCCCAACGATACTGGGTGCCGCTGGCGATAGCTCCCAGAAAACCTATCGTGAAGCCAGTCTCTCAGAGACAGTGTGGCTAATGCAAGCTATGAGCTCTGAAAGGCCAGTGAGCCGAACGGACAAGGGGAAGCCGACCCGCGTTAGTCTAGGCATTGAATTAATGATTTGAGCAACGGGCAAGGGCTGAACTGTATCCGCATTATGGTTGTCTAACTTGAGTGTCTGGGTTATTGGCATTCGTTAGGATCACATAACGAGAGTCTGTGGTTGTACGCCATTAAGACTAAAGTCTCCGGCCGTGGGTCGTGGAGCATGAATGCTCAAAGATGACCATTTTACCCAATGGGTAAAAAAGGGACCGCTATCCAAGGCCTATTTTGAACGGTGGGTAATCCAATACACCGTTTCTATTCAATGAGATGCCCTGAGTGAATCAAAAAACATTTTCGGTCAGCATCGGGCTATGCGACCGACGTTTGAGATATATTGAAATGTGTGGTAGTGCACTTTCTTATGATATATCTATTGTGATTGCTTTGCTTGCAGGAATTAATCCGCTGCCCCGGGTATGGGGTAGGGTCTGTTGGATCCCTAGTTTGGATTTTGGCTAGGTTCACTAACTAGGTTATGTTTGACCCACATTGTATAACCAGGGTCAAGTGTTTGAGTCTTAGAGTTTAGGCTAGTCATTAGGTTCAACCTTCATGAACCAGCCAGCAGAAGACTTCAGGAGACTCAAGACTTAGAAGATTTCAAATTCAAAATTTATCAGTTCGAAATTCCTCGAACTCAGCTCGACGATCGTTGATCGCAGATCGACGAACTCATAATTAATTCTCTGAGTTGAGCTCGACAATATTCGAGCTCAGGTCGACGAATTCTGGAATTCAACTTCAACAGTTTATGTTTTCTGAACTCAGCTCGACAAAGACAGATTCTCTGCTCGACGAACTTGGACCGTAGAATTGGCAAGTTATTCGCAGAAGGCAGGTCGACGAACAGGATTTCTCAGCTCGACGAACTTGGATCTCCGGTCGACGAAATCTGTTCAGAGGTCGATGATTTCTGTACAAGCCTGACTTAGAGTTTTTCCTTATTTTCTGTCCTTATTTCCTATATATTTTTAGCAGTAATTCTCTAAGTAATTAATGCATATATTCCTCTGAATATAGCCGTTATTGACAACATTGATTATGGTCTTCGTTAGGGTTAATTACTTGCTTAATTTATTGGGATAGTTGAGAAACTCATTAAAGACAATATTCTCCAAGCCGTATTTCCATTCTCCAGGCAATCAATAATCAATGCAGGGAACTCAAAATTCAAAGGAGAATTTTGACAGAGAATATAAAAGAGATTTTCTCTTTTCAGTCGACAACAAGAAGAAGAACAACAACAAGAAGAGATACTAGTAGTAATACAGAGAAACATTCAGAATTATTCTCTGTGCAGAAAACATCCAGTTTTCTCCTTATGCTTACTGAAGACTGAAGAAGAACAATAATCACACATCAAGAGTCTTCTTCAACTTCAACTCCAGGAACCTTCAAGGACAACAAACTTAAATCAATCAGAAGTCCCCAGATCATTTCAAGACAAGGCTGAAGACCTACACCCTGAGCAAGGCTCCAAGTGATTTTAGAAGGAGCTCTTGACAACAACAATCCACTAAGTCTTCTCTGTTGATTAGAGAAAGAGAAGACACCATCACCTCTCTCACCTCCTGTACAAAGGGTTTATTAACTTCCATTAAAAGTTTATACTTGGTTTTTGGGCACCTGATCAAAAGCTCAAAGGGTTGTGAGATCTCCCTAGAAATAGATCTTGTGGTGGCAGTCACCTGATCAAAAACCTGCTAGTGGATTCCTACCAGGGTGGTAGAAGAGTGGATGTACCCAGGTTGGGGAACCACTATAAAATTCTTGTGTCGTCTGATTGATCATTTTCTGTGTTGCTCTTGCTTTGCTGTGATAGGCTAGCTTTGATGTGTTAGATTAGTTTGCTGTGATAAAGTGGATTTGCTTACTGTTTTTCTGTTTATATTACTACTATAGTATCACCTATTTTATTACTCTGATATAATTAAAAATAGACAAAAGTTTTAATTACTTTATTCACCCCTCCTCTAGAGTAAATCTGATCTATGACCTTTTCATTCAATTGGTATCAGAGGGGGTTGTTCCTTTGGTTGTGCAAGCTAAAACTTGAACCAAAAGTTCCTTGGTAGATCTGATTTCATTCTCCTTAGTTTTTTTGTTTAGTTCACAGCATAGCACAGAGCAAGTATTATGCAAGCACCAGATCTCTAGTTTACAATCTGAATAAGTTTGCAATCTGGAAGGCAAGAATCAGGCTTTATATGAATTCTATTGATGAAGACATATATAATTCTATTTTGACAGGTCCCCCTTAACCTGCAGCTGATACTACATCTTCAAGTACGCATGCTGTTCCACCACCTGAGTGGACAGATGCTCAAAAGAAGGCCAAAATAGCAGATGCAAAGGCCATGAACATCCTAACACAGACTATGTCAGATGACATATTCCAAAAAGTGGCTGAGTGCACATTTGCCAAAGCAATCTGGGACTCTCTCAACTAGATGGTTGCTAGATCAGTAGATGAGAGAAAGGATAGGAGATCAAATCTTATCTCCCAATATGAGAACTTTAAGAAGGATGAATCTGAGTCTGTTAGTGACATGTACAACAGACTAAGCTCAATCATCAATGAGCTAAAGACTCTGGATAAGGATATCACTCTCACTGAAGTGAATGACAAAATCCTCATATGCTTCCCAAGGTCATGGGATTCCAGAATATGGACAATCAAGGAGGTCAGAAGCTTGAATGAGATTTCCATTGAATCTCTTCTGGGAAAGCTCAAATCATATGAGCAACTGATAAAGTCAAGAGAAGTTATAGAGCAGAAGACTCCTCCAGTAGCAAGAAAAGAACAAAATATAGCTTTCAAAGCTTCAGAAGAAACAGAAGCTCCAACATCAAGTGAAGAACTTTTGAGTCTCTTAGCCAAGAGATTCTACAAGATGGCAAAGAAGGACTTCAGAAGAAAGTCATCTAGGCAAGATGACAAACCCATGAATGACAAGACACCCACTAAAGAGGTTGTTTGTTTTGGGTGCAGGAAACCTGGACAATTCATATCAGAATGTCCAGAAAATCAAAAGAAGGAAAGAAGAAGAGAAAAAGAAACCAGAAAGCAGCACTACAGCAAGCCTTCCTCCAGCAAGCATAAGAGAAAAGATAAAGGCTTTGTGGCTGAGACCTGGAGTGACACTGAAGAAAAATCTTCATCTTCTAGCTCCAGTGAAGATGAAGAATAAGCTAAGGCAAAGGAGGTTTGCCTAATGGCCATTGATGCTTCATGCAGCCTATCTGAGGCTAAACATTCAGACAATGAAGAATCATCAGAATCAGATGCAGATCAGGTATTGTCTTCCTTTGATTACAATTCTGAAAATTTCAAAATTGAATTTAAATCTTTATGTATAGATTTAATTAATTCTAAAAAAAATTAAAGCTCTTAGGGAAAAATTGACTGATCAAGATAATTTTGCTTCTGAAAACATTAAGTTAAAAGATGAATTAACTTTAGCCAAAGAACAAATTATATCATTAAAATCTGATTAGCTGAGGCAAGAAAACTTGAAGAATCTCTAAATGGGAGAAGTATCAAGTTGATGGACATCACAAGCTCAGTGAATGTCAGACTAAATGGCAAGCTGGGCTTAGGTTCTTCATCAAGCCAACCCCCACTGATCCAGAAAAATATATTGTCAACACCAATTAAATTTGTTTCAAAAAAAGGAAAATAGAAGATATATAATAATAATAATGTTAAACAAACTGAGTTAAAACAAAAGAATAAGAAAGAGAAAAGGAATAAGAAAAATCCTAATTATAACAATGTTCAATAGATTTCGTCGAACTCCGATCGACGAAATATGTATAGTTCGTCGAAATCAAGTTGACGAACTCCGAACACAAACTTTCACTATAGTTATTTGTTGAACTACGATCAACGAACCAGTATGGTTTGTTGACCCGAGATCGATGATTTTGGGGCCCAGAGAATGAATACTTCCATTCTCTGAGTGGAGTTCGACGAACTCATCCCCATTCGTCGAACTCAAATCGACGAACTTACTTGAATTCGTCGAATCCAGTTCAAGTTAATAGAAACTTTAATTTTCCTAGAACTTATAATCAACCAAGAACTTCTTTTAATCAATTTAATCAATGGATTATTCCACAAAGAAGATATCATCCTTTAGGTTATAAAAGTCAACCTGAATATTCTTATATTTCCAGCTTTAATTATGTGGAGAAAGAAGGACACAAGGTAACCTGGGTCAAGAATATCAAATTTGTTTTATTGCAGGTGAAAGACTATCCCACCACAGAGCAACAGTGGTATTTGGATAGTGGCTGTTCAAAACGCATGACTGGAAATAAGGACAACCTAATCAACTACAAGTCAAAGTTAGGACCTAAAGTAATATTTAGTGATTCTAATTATGGCCAGACTGAAGGATATGGAAAGGTCAAGATTGGAGCAGTCACCTTCAGGAAGGTAGCATATGTAAATGGACTGAAGCACAACCTGATATCCATAAGTCAGTTATGTGATGAAAGATTTCAGGTATCCTTTAATAAAACTTCCTGCATTATTACTTCAGTAGCCAAGTAATGTTAACACGCACTAGAGTAGGAAATATTTATGTAGTTAAATTTAAGTCTGCCAAAACTGAAATATGTTTATTTAATCAAACTAGTAACAATAATGAACTTTGGCATAAGAGATTAGGACATGTTAATTTGAAAAATATTGCTAAACTCTCCAGGGACAACGTTGTTAGATGATTGCCTTCTTGCCCCTATAAGAGGGAAAGCCTTTTGCAGGGCTTATCGGTTAGGCAAGCAAACTAAAAATAGTTTCAAATTTGTAAATAAAAGTGACTCACCTAAACTATTGTACTTGCTACATATGGACCTTTTTGGCCCTATTGTTGTACAAACTCTAGGAGGGAAATCTTATACTTTAGTGATTGTAGATGACTTCTCAAGATTCACTTAGGTATTCTTTCTGAGATCTAAGTCAGATAACTTCAAGGTTCTTACAAATTTTCTCAAGAACATACAGATTGAGTACTCTACTCCAGTTACATTGATCAGAAGAGATCATGGTATTGAGTTTGAGTCTCTTCTTATGCAAGAGTTCTGTGAGAAGGAAGGTATCAAATACTGTTTCTCAGCTCCTATAACACCTCAACAAAATAGGATTGCTGAAAGGAAAAAAAGAACCCTAATTAAATCTGTAGGCACATTACTTGTAGTTGCTCATTTGACCCTATCCTTTTGGGCAGACGATGTGAGCACATCAAATTATATACTGAACAGAAGTTTGATACACAAGCTCAAGAATAAGACTCCTTATGAGCTACTTAAAGGGAAGAAACCTAAAGTAGATTACTTTAAAATATTTGGTTGCATTTTTTATATTCACAACAATAATAAGAAACACATTAGAAAGTTTGAAGCCAAGACTGAAATGAGAATTTTTCTTGGATATTCCCAAGTAAGCAAGGCTTATATGGTATATAATAAATCAACCATGAAAAATATAGGAATCTATTCATGTTTCATTTGATGAAACTAACATGTTTTACAAGGAGAAAGAAATTTCTACCAATAATACTTTGCAGGTACCTCACTTGTGTGAGAGATTGGATGATCTAAACCTTACCCAATAGGCTCCATCACATCCTTCTCCACAAGTTGAAGAAGAGAGTGAAGAAGAAGGTTTGGAAATGGCTGAACTTCCTCCAACAGCTATTTTAATTCCACAAGAGGAATTAACTCCACAAGCTATTGCTCAACCAACTCCTCATACTGAATTTGTCACACTTAGATCACCTTGTATCTCAAGTGATTGGAGACATTTTAGTTGGTGTGCAGACAAGACATCAAATCCACCTGGACATGATGCATATCTGCTTCATATCTCAAATTGAGCCCCAATCCATTAAAGATGCTGAGCAAGATCCACACTAGATTATTGCAATGCAAGTGGAGCTCAACCAATTTGAGAGATGCAGAGTTTGGGATTTAGTTCCAAGACCGAAAGACTACCCAGTCATTGAAACTAAATGGGTATTTAGAAACAAGCTAGATGCTCAAGGTCTTATCATAAGGAACAAGGCCAGACTAGTTGCTCAAGGATACAGACAAGAAGAAGGCATAGGCTGTGACCAGAAATTTGCACTTGTTGCAAGGCTGGAAGCAATCAGGATATTCTTGGCTTATGTAACCTACAAAAAGTTCACAGTGTACCAAATGGATGTCAAGAGTGCATTCCTCAAAGGTGAACTTAAAGAAGAAGTCTATGTAAAACAACCACCAGGTTTTATCTCTCTTACTCATCCCTCTTATGTTTTCAAATTGCATAAGGCTCTCTATGGTCTAAAGCAAGCTCCAAGAGCTTGGTATGAAACCTTAGCAAGCTTTCTCTTAGAGAATAAGTTTTCTAGAGGCATAGTAGATAGGACTTTGTTTATTAAGCATCATCATGATAAAATATTATTAGTACAAATATATATAGATGATATTGTATTTGGTTCTACAGATTCCAAACAATGCTAAAGGTTCCCCAACCTTATGCATTCAAAGTTTGAAATGAGTAGCATGGGTGAGCTCTCCTACTTCCTTGGTCTCCAAGTGAAGCAGTCACCTGATGGAATCTCCTTATCCCAATCTAAATATACTAAGGAGCTGATTAAAATGTCTGGAATGACTGATGCTTCAGCAAAGAAAACAACTATAGCTACCAATGCTGTAATTGATTCTGATAAACATGGGAAATCTGTAGATCAGAAAATATATAGGGCCATTGTTGGGCCCGGTTATATCTTACAACAAGTAGACCAGATATTATGTTTGCTACATGTCTTTGTGCTAGGTTCTAGGTGAACCCTAAAGAATCTCACCTTATTTTCCTAAAAATTATTTTAAGATATATAAAGAGTTGCCCTAATTTAGAACTCTAGTATCCAACTGAGTCAGAATTTGAGTTAATTGGATACTCTGATGCTGACTTTACTGGATATAGAGTTGATAGAAAGAGCACATCAGGGACATGTCAATTCCTTGGTGATAGACTAGTGTCATGGTTTTGCAAGAAACAAACATCTGTGTCTACTTTAACAACAGAAGCTGAGTATATTGCAGCTGACAGTTGTTGTTCACAGATGCTGTGGATTCAAAACCAACTCCTAGATTATGGTGTCAACTTAAATAATTCAACTCTATTGTGTGATAATACAGATACAATTTCTATTGCGCAGAATCCAGTGCATCATAGTAGGATAAAACATATAGATGTAAGACATCATTTCATTAAGGAGTGTGTAGAAAAAAAGAAAATTAATCCCACCTTTGTCTCTAATGATTTAAAAAAGGCAGATATCTTCACCAAACCTTTGGATGGGAAGAAACATCTGTTCTTTATGAATCAGTTAGGTATGATCAATGGAGATGCATTAATTTAATTTTCTGTCTGTGGTCGAAGAATCTGCCTCAATTTGTCGAACGGAGATCGACGAACTGAGAAAATTCTTGAGAAGTTCATCGACCTGAGATCGACGAACTCTCTGTGTATGAATTTCTATTCGTCGAATGGAGATCGACGATATTACTTCAGAAAATGTTTCGTCGATCGGAGATCGACGAATTGTTTTCGCTTCTTCTGACTGAGATCGAAGAATTGTTGTCGCTTCTACGTGGTAGATTGCAACAGGGATCCTTGGGGATTAATCCCAAGGTGCACTCGGAAAACTGGGCAGATGCGTGATTCTGCCAAACTTGGTGGTCGGGGAGCCAACTTGAACATAACTGGGTTATGTGTTGTGTGTAAAAGATTTGGGACTCGGGGAGCTAACCCGCGCATATGGCTTTAATTGACGTTGCGGTATGAGCAACGGGTTAAGCAGAACCGTGCCCGGTCTATGTCGTTCGGTACGAGCGACCTAAAGCTACGTGGGACTTGCTGTTGGCATAGATAGGAGGTCTTGGGTTGTCTATGGCTTAAATTGATGTGATATCGGCCGAAAGGACCTAAATGCTCATAGTTTGGCCGTCAAAGTGGCGGCGGTGAGACCGAAATGTCTATGGCTTAAATTGATGTGACATTGAGCGATTCACTGAGAATGTGCCCTAAGTGCACGGGACGTGTAGCCGTGCGTGCCAACGCCTGTGATGATATGTATATATACATACTGCTTGGTTATGCTGACAAAGTGCAGGGAAGGAGCATCGCCGCCCCGAGTTGGGAGCGGGATCGTTATAATTTGCTCAGCATTGCTGACCATTGCTTTGGTTTGCCACCGTTGCGGTGGTTTGTTGCTTGCAGGTGCTGCGGAGCCGAGCGGTAAATAGCGGGCTAAAGCACAAGTTGTTGTGCCGGCCCTCGAAGGCCTAATGCTTAGTGTTTTTCTTTTATTCATGTATGGTCGGCCTGCGTGCCGAGGTTTGGAAACACTTCTATTTGAGTAAACAATTATAAGGCCTTAAGGCCATTGTACTTGTGTATTTGTAAGTTCATTCCGTGGCTTGTTAGTGGACATTCATGCTAGTGTTGGGTTCTTTATTAATGCAACTTTAAATTACTTCTGCTAGTGTGCTCTGTGTAGGACATTGTTATTAGTTGGATGGTTTCCATTGAGTAACTGCCCGGTCTGTCTGTGGTATATGACGTTTGGCCCCGACCGGACCTACTGTTATATGCTATGTGACAGATAGTGGGTGTTACAATTTGGTATCAGACTACTGGTTCCGGTCAGGCTTAAATTAAATTCATGGGCGAATTCTTTTTAAGGGGTGGTGAGCACATGTGTGTGCGTCGTCGTTATAACATCAAAAGAACCCATGAATGTCCACTTAGGAATGAAAATACACGTGTTTGAGGAACCTGCACGTTCCTATAATTGCGTTTTGCAATTTTGTTTGGTCGCTTAATGGTCTTTTGTACAACTATAGGTGACCATAAGCGGTGATGGGCCGTTAGAATGCCGAGTTTCTGAGGCTAGTAGTGCACCAAATGATGCTCCTGCAACACCTCCATCGGCTGAGACCATATGATTGGTTGCCGAAGCAGTGTTTGCCATGATCAATGCACAGCCTGTAAGGCAAATGCAGCAGCCCGCTCCTACGATGGAGTAGGTACCGCTTCAAAGGGATGAGCCAAGAAGAGTGGAGCAGGTAGTGTTGGAATCATTGGTGTCGAGGAGGGCAACCGAGAGACAACTCAAACATGTTATGAGCTTTAATCCTCCTGTGTTCTCGGGGTTGGGAACCCCATCTCAAGCTGAAGATTAGCTCTCTCGAGTGAAGAGAGTCCTGACAGCGACGGAGACAGAGGAGTGGCAGATGACCACTATAGCTATGTTCCTGTTGGATGGAGACACTAGGTTATGGTTGGAGGGTTTGGAGCTGCATCTCTTGAGAGGTAGACAACTTACAGATATTTTGATGGAAGTGTTCTCGGGACTGTTCTTGGCTAGGTACCTCCCTTCGACGTAGAGGATAGCTTTGGAGAATGAGTTCCAGAGGTTGGTGCAAGGAGAGATTAGCGTGGATGAGTATCTCCACGAGTTAACTCGGTTAGGTCATTATGCTAGCTCTACCATCGCAGATGAGGAGCGCAAGATGAATCCATTCTATGAAGGTTTGAGAGATGAATTGAGGCTACTACTCTCGGGGCCTATGACGCAGTGCTTCTTAACCCTGGTCAACACGACCCGGTCCTTGGAAAAGGATATGAAGAATGTGCAAGCGAAGAAAATCTTTGGTGATAAGAAGTCTGAGTTCAAGGTGCTGACTACTTCAAATTCTGGGTACCATAAGTTCAACAAGAAGGTTAGGACTTCGGGTCCAGCCCCCTCTTTTGGTGCTTCTAGGGCAACTACGGGTCGTACCCCGGGTGCATGTTTTAATTGTGGAAAGCAGGGGCACTTTTCCTGGGATTGCTGGAGCGGACGTCCCAAGTCCGAGAAGAGGCCGGGAGCAACCTACGAAGAGAAGGGCAAGGCGGTGGAGTCAACCACATCCCATTATGCTCCGGCTCAACCGAGGGTTTATTATCTTGGCCAGCAGGAGGCCATCAAACAAGAGGATGTGGTGACAGGTACGGTTTAAATTTATAGCAAGTTAATTTTTAAATACTTATTATGCGCGTGTTACCTTACCACTGCTTGTTTAGGATTTGTTTTGATTTGTGAGAATCCGGCGAGAGCACTATTTGTTATGGGAGCTTCACACTCCTTTTTGTCCGAAGGACTCATATCGCGCATCGGAGTACCCACTTCGATGATGAAGGACAAACTGGATGTGTTGTTGCCCAATGGGTGTTCGATGCGCGCGGACAGAGTCTGCAGAGTGAAGATTCGTATTGGGAGTAAGGAGTTCCATTTGCTAGCATCGTTAGTGCCACTGGTGGAGTTTGACGTGATATTTGGCATGGACTGGCTCTCGGAGCAGCAAGCCTATATTGATTGCGGTCGTAAGGAAGTCAAGTTGGGAGCAGGTCGTGAGACGACTGTTTTGGGCTTCAAAGGGTCGAGCAAGACGTTGATGTCTGCTCTTCAGGTGGTGAAGGAGGTTCGTGCTGGAGCAGAGCTGTTCTTTACGTTAGTGGAGGTTGCAAATCCTAAGTCTACTTTGGATAGTATTTCAGTGGTAGCTGAGTACCCTGATGTGTTCTCTGTCGATCTTCCTAGAGCCCCGCCTCAACGGGAGATAGATTTCATGATTGAGCTAGTTTCAGGTGCGAAGCCTGTGTCACGATCTCCGTATCGGTTAGCGCCTAAGGAAATGGCGGAGTTGAAGGTGCAACTTCAAGAGTTGTTGGATCAAGGATATGTGCGGCCAAGTTATTCTCCTTGGAGCGCATCGGTCCTCTTTGTTAAGAAGAAGGATGGAAGCTTGAGGCTATGTATCGATTATCGGGAGCTAAACAAGCTAACGGAAAAGAACAAGTACCTGATCCCAAGGATTGATGATTTATTTGATCAGTTAGTCGAGTCGACGGTGTACTCAAAGTTGGATCTCAAGTCCGGTTACTATCATCTGAGAATAAGGGAGAGTGATATCCCTAAGACAACATTCAGTATGAGATACGAGCATTACGAGTTTACGATCATGCCGTTTGGGCTGACTAATGCGCCGTCGGTGTTCATGTATTTGATGAACATGACTTTCCGGGAGTACTTGGACCATTTTGTGATTGTCTTCATCGACGATATTTTGGTGTACTCGCAGAGTGAGGAGGATCACTTCAGGCACATACATTTAGTTTTGGAGACTCTGAGGAGGAATCAGTTGTACGCCAAGTTCTCCAAATGTGAGTTTTGGTTGTCCTCAGTGACATTCCTCGGTCATATAGTGAGTGGAGAGGGTATTGCAGTGGATCCGGTGAAGATTTTTGCGATACGAGAGTGGGCTATGCTTTTTACGGTAGCGGAAGTCCGGAGCTTTCTGGGGCTTGCCGGCTATTATAGGTGTTTCGTGGAGAACTTCTCGTGGATAGCATTACCTCTCACTACTTTGACGAGGAAAGAGCAGAAGTTTGTTTGGGCACCGGAGTGCACGTGTGCTTTTGAGGAGTTGAAATGTCGGTTGACCACGACTCCTGTGCTGAGTTCGCCTAGTGGGACTGAAGGTTTTGAGATCTATTGCGATGCTTCGGGCAGTGGCTTGGGTTGCGTGCTGCTGCAGCATGGAAGCATTATAGCGTATGGCTCGAGACAGCTGAAAGTTCACGAAAGGAATTATCCGGTCCACGACTTGGATTTAGTGGCCATGATTTTTGCCTTGAAGCTGTGGAGACACTACTTGTACGGGGTGAAGGTCGACATCTATACCGACCATAAGAGTCTGAAATATTTGCTGGATCAGAAAGATTTGAACATGCGGCAGCGTAGATGGATGGAGTTCCTGGGGGACTATACTTTCAAGATCCATTACATGCCAGGGAAAGGCAATGCGGTTGCGGACACATTGAGTCACCAGGCCCCAACTCAAGCCAATTGGCTGTCGGTCCATGATGAGCGGTTGGTTCGGGAGTTGGAGGCGTTGGAGATCTCTTGCATAGACAAGCAATCAAGTGCTGAAGCACTATTGAATTGGACTGAATTGCAGTATGACATGGCCGATCGCATTCGACAGACTTTGGATATGGATGGCCACATGAAGCAGATCATGGTGGAAGCTCTGGATGGGTCAAATTCCCAGTTCGTTGTTGATGATAGATTGCTTTGGAAAGACGATCGCTTGTGCGTCCCTAATGTGGGCACTTTGCGGGTGGAATTGTTGTACGAGGTGCATCATACCAAGTACTCAATTCACCTGGGAAGCACAAAGATGTACCGCGATGTTAAGAAACTATTCTGGTGGCCAGGACTGAAAAAGGATGTGGCATTGTACGTGGCGAAGTGTCAAACATGCGCCTTGGTGAAGGCGGAGTGCCAAAAGTCGGGAGGATTCTTGAAATCCTTGCCTATTCCAGAGTGGAAGTTTGACGACATTACTATGGACTTTGTGCACGGGTTGCCAAGGTCGCAAAAATGGAACGATGCAATTTGGGTGGTCGTAGATCGTCTAACGAAGGTGTCGCACTTCATTCCGCATAGGAAGGATGATCCGGTTGAGAAATTGGCAAAATTGTATGTGGATAACATAGTACGACTTCATGGTGTGCCCCGCAGCATCGTGAGTGACCGAGATGGGCGGTTCACGTCCAATGATTAGAGGCTGGTGCAGCAAATGTTGGGAACAAAGCTGAGTTTCAGCATAGCCTTTCATCCGCAGATGGATGGGCACACCGAGAGGGTCAATAGGACAATGGAAGACATGCTTCGCATGTGTGTCCGGGACTTTGGAAAGCAATGGGAAAATCATCTTTACTGGTGGAGTTCGTGTACAACAATAGCTACCAGAAGAGCATACAAATGGCGCCTTTTGAGGCCCTTTATGGTAGAAGATGTCGCACGTCATTGTCTTGGTTGGAAACGGGTGAGTCAAAGTTATACACACGCCAAGAGGTGGAAGATGCTACGTCGTTGGTTCGAACGATTCGAGAGAGGTTGCTAACCGCTCAGAACCGACAGGCTAAATACTATAATGCCAAACACAGGAACGTGGAGTTCGCTGTCGGCGATTGGGTGTACTTGAAAATCAAGCCATTCAAGGGTGTCTTGCGGGTGCGGCGCTTGAAGAAGCTAAGCCCGAGATACCTTGGAGCGTTTGAGGTTCTGGAGCGGATTGGTGAAGCAACATATCGGTTGAAACTATCGGTGGAGCTTGGTGGTCTACACGATGTATTCCATATATCGGTGCTACGGAAGGCAGTGCAAGAGCCTTCGCATGTGATCGCGGTGGATCAAGTGCCGGTGGATAATGGGTTGATGATGAAGGTCAAGCCCGTTCGAAGTGAGGACACAGAAGTCAAGCGGCTACGCAATAAAGAGATCAGGATGTTCAAGGTCCGTTGGGATAATTGCGGCTGGGAGGAACTCTCGTGGGAGCGAGAGCAAACCATTCTTGAGGAGTACCCAGAGTTATTCCACACAGGTATCGTTTAAGTTTTGTGTTTATCTTTCCTTTATGAAATTTCGAGGACGAAATTCTTTTAAGAGGGAGAGAGTTGTAACGCCCCGAAACTCAAAGGAGCGACGAGAGGCATTTTCGGCCAAGTTTGGATTTTGGCAGGGGGCACATGGCTTGGGACACGGGCGTGTTCCAGGGCGTGTCGTGTTTGGGTCGACGATTTGGTCAAGAGGTCGATGAATTTTGGGGTCGACGATCATCGAGCAGCGAACATGGCCTGAGACACGGGCGTGTCCCAAGGCCTGTTGAGCTCGTGTCGACGATCTGCCCGGGAAGTCGACGATTTTCGCTCGACGAACTGTCGAGTTAGGGAACACGGCATAGGGCACGGGCGTGTACATGGTCGTGTCGGGTGGTCGATGAACTGAGCTAGATGAAATGTCGAGACAGCAAACACGGGTCGTGTCGTGTAGACACGGGCGTGTCATTTGGGACACGGACGTGTCCAAGTCCCATGTCCTCCTCGGGTGGATGTTGGGCCTGTGTGGTTGGGGGAACACGACCAACCACACGACCGTGTACTTGCTGACACGGGCATTTCAGGTCGAACACGGGCGTGTCGAGTGCCCGTGTAATTTTCGAGACGCGTCGGTTTCGACGGCGAATGGGGGACACGGCCCTGGACACGGGCGTGTCACAGGCCGTGTTCGGTCCAAGTTTTGCATTTCAGGCCCGGATCGTGGCCGTTCATTTCTTTGATTTGGGATCCAGCGGCTGGGGGCTGTTAATTCTTGGATATACCCGGGATTGGGCCTTTGAAACCCTCATTTCACTTGAGTGGTTCTATTTCTAAGTTTAGAGAGAAGGGAGAGCAAAGGAGGAAGAAGAAGCCTAGATCCGGTCACTGGTGGAGCTTCAGAGCTCCAAATCTCGAATCGACTTCGGATCTACGGAGGCAAGGAGATTGCGGTGCTTTTCATTTGTGTATATTTCCATAGTGCCAAGGAAGAATGCTAGGGTAACGATTCTCTACTTGTGCATGTGAAGCTCTACTTCTTTTGCATAGGGAAGCCCGCTCTCGCGAGTTTGCGGTGAGTCTGAGGGTTCCTTCGGGTAGACATGAATAGTCCCCGTTGTGTACATGTGGAGTCCGTAATCGAGAACGGACATAGGCATGATGTGTGAAGCCTACCCGGACAAGTTGGTCTGGATCGGTGATGTTGAATTGCATAAGTGCCGGAGAAGACTCCGTGCGAATGGTTATTTTTCGGGTTTTCTACATGGTAGATTGCAACAGGGAGCCTTGGGGATTAACTGCAAGGTGCACCCGGAAAACTGGGTAGATGCGTGATTCTGCCAAACTTGGTGGTCGGGGAGCCAACTTGAACATAACTGGGTTATGTGTTGTGTGTAAAAGATTTGGGACTCGGGGAGCTAACCCGCGTATATGGCTTTAATTGACGTTGCAGTGTGAGCAACGGGTTAAGCAGAGTCGTACCCAGTCTATGTCATTCGGTACAAGCGAGCTAAAGCTACGTGGGACTTGCCGTTGGCATAGATAGGAGGTCTCGGGTTGTCTATGGCTTAAATTGACGTGACATCGGCCGGAAGGACCTAAATGCTCATAGTTTTGTCGTCAACGTGCCGGCGGTGAGACCGAAATTTCTATGGCTTAAATTGACGTGACATTGAGTAGTTCACCGAGAATGTTCCCTGAGTGCACGGGGCGTGTGGCCATGCATGCCAATGCCTGTGATGATGTGTATATATTCATACTACTTGGTTATGCTAACAAAGTGCAGGGAAGGAGCATTGCTGCCCCGAGTTGGGGGCGGGATCATTATAATTTGGTCAGCATTGCTGACTGTTTCTTTGGTTTGCCATCATTGCGGTGGTTTGTTGCTTGTAGGTGCTACGGAGTCGAGCGGTAAATAGCAGGATAAAACCCAAGTTGCTGTGCCGGCCCTCGAAGGCCTAATGCTTAGTGTTTTTCTTTTATTCATGTATGGCCGACCTGCGTGCCGAGGTTTGAAAAACACTTCTATTTGAGTAAATAATTGTAAGGCCTTAAGGCCATTGTACTTGTGTATTTGTACGTTCATTCCGTGGCTTGTTCGTGGACATTCATGCTAGTGTTGGGTTCTTTATTAATGCAACTTTAAATTGCTTCCGCTAGTATGCTCTGTGTAGGACGTTGTTATTAGTTGGATTGTTTATATTGAGTAACCGCCCAGTCTGTCTGTGGTATATGGCGTCGGGCCCCGGCCGGACCTACTGTTATATATTATGCGACGGATAGGGGGTGTTACACATGATGTGTGAAGCCCATCTGGACGGGTAGTATGGATTGATGATGGTTATGGGTAAACCGAAGAAGACTCTGTGGATTTGATGCTGTGTAAGATATATACTTGTAGCCTCTGTTGAATGGCTGTATGGATGTTGATGTGATGTGATCTTGGATGCTTGGCGGAAGCTCCTGGTTATTGTGAGAAGTCAATTGGTAGCAATGCCTGGGGAGCGCAAGATAACCCAGCTTGCTACACCACTAGGGTGGGTTGATCTGGATTAGTTGGGGGTCGATTGGTGGCAATGCCTAGGGAGCCGAGTTAAACCCGGCTTGCTACACTACTAGGGTGGGTCGATCTATATTAGGATGGGAGGTCGATTGGTGGTAATGCCTGGGGAGCACAGATAAACCTGGCTTGCTACACCACTAGGGTGGGTCGATCTGCTCATGTTTGCTATAAGGTTAGTACCTCTGAGTGGGATGGATAGAATGCCGCCAGCCTGCGGGATTGGTGGACTAGGACCGGCCAACCAACAAGTTAAAAACCTCTTGATCGGCGGTGGATGACGGAAAATCCGGTACACCAATAAGGTGCCCTGAGTGCACGGAGCGTCAGGTGGAGACCGGCATTTGTGACATGGTTGTGTTTGGTAGCTTGATAGATTGATAGATCTTATGATGGCAATGCATACAGGGAAGGAACCACTGCCTAGGGTAAGGGGTAGGGTCGTTATAATTGGTCAGCTAATGCTGACAGTTGCTTTGTTTACCGCTCTTGGGGTGGATGTCAAATTGCAGGTGTTGATGCTTGAATTGAGTTGAACGGAATGAAGGCTTGCTGCTAAAGGCCCATGAAGGCCGTGCGAAGAATGTTTGGATTGTTAAATTTTCTCAACGTGGTCAGCAAGATAGCCCAAACACCAAATTAATATCTTCGGAACTACCCAGTTCGCACGCTGAACCTGCGGAAAACCCAAGGACTAGAGGTTGCACCCAACAAAACAATGGAAGCACAAGACGGTCTTATTATGCATTCACTTCTTTACAATCCGAGGCATACATAGCGAGACATGATTTCGCTAGTATTACAGCTGTAAACAGAAAGAACCAAAAAACAAGCCGGGCGGACAGCACTCCAGTCCGCCGAGACCGCGAGGTCGCCGAGACCGCCGAGACCGCTGAACTCGCCCAAGCTATGCTGCAATCCGTCGAATACCACGGAGTCCGCCGAGACCGCGAGGCCGCGCGGACAGACCGTTATTCGCCTCCTGCTGAACCCGAACTGAGGAACTCCCCTACCCGCCTGAAGCCGGCGGACAGGTTATTGAAGCTGGGAAAGTTGAAACAGAACTGACAAGCCGCAGAGCGACCTCCTGCTGAGTCCGCAGAGACCGCACACTTCCAAGCACTGACCGAAGTCACAGCCAAACTCCTGGCTCCTTGAAGTTATCCGCGCGACCTGCACACAGCAAACCGTCAGCCTGTAACAATCCGCGCGGACTGAAAAACACAGACCGCAGCACTCGCCCAACCCAATTTACTGTTCACTCACGTTACTTAGGTTACTGTAGATGTGCCAGGGGGGTCCTATTTATAGGCAAGGTGAGGCGTGTGGTCACCGCCCAAGAGATAGCGACACCGCCCCAGTCCGCGCGAACACAAACGACCGTCCGCTCAGTCCGCGAGGACTTAGCCAGTCACCAAGGGAAACCGCCAAGAGCAAGGCAACCATTGACGAACCCTCTCCAGTCCGCCCAAGCTAAGCGGACAAGGCACCAGCCCGCAAGGCTCCAACTGCTTCAGGACAGCACCCTCTTCAATGGCAGTCCGCACCAACCCGAGGCAGTCCGCAAGACTCACACCTCAATCCGCCACAAGTCCACGACCAAAGGCAAACAGCAACAGTCCGCCCGGTCACAGCGGACTTGGCGGATACGGCGGACACCATGAACTTGGCACAATGTGTGACCAAGTCCAAAACCATCAAGGGCCAGTGCGAGCATGGCGGACACAAGTCCCGTCCGCCAAACACCCTAGCACAGACCGCAACCAGTCCGCGAGCTCCTCGCACTTGTTCAACACAGCAGCTACTTCCTGGACTCCAAACACTAGTCCGCCAACCGGTCTCCACAGCAAGACCTGCTGTAACACCTGAGCTCGACAAGGCCTCAGCCAAGCTCAAGGCCCAGTCCGCAACAGCCAAAACCGCGGACACGCCAGTCCGCAAGGCTTCCCGCGAACTCGAAACAACCCGCCAACAGCACAAGCTTGCACCCGCGACCACTGAGCAAAGCACCAGCCCGCAAGCCTCTCTATCCGCAGATACCATGCCGCACCAAACCGCGGACTCCATGCTACAACCCGCTCAGAACACAGCCGGCTTCCACCAGACTTTTCACCAGGCCGTAACCCACAGTCCGCCCAGTCCGCCCAGTCCGCCAAAGCTGTCCGCACAGGCCGCGCGGCCTGTCCCGTCACCCACTTCCACTTCACAAATTTCAACACTCCCCCTTGAAGTGAGAAGTGGTGACCAAGCCCAGCAAGCTGCGCAAGCGTTCAAAGGGCCCCTTTGACAGCGGCTTCGTGAAGATGTCAGCAAGATTATCTTCACTCCGAACATGCCCGACCAGCAGAGACCCCTCCAACACCTTCTCCCTGATGAAGTGGTGATCAATCTCTATATGCTTGGTCCTGGCGTGACACACTGGATTGTTTACCAGTTTGAGAGCACTCTCATTGTCACCCCAGAGTAAAGTAGGCCCTTGCACTTCTTCATGAACATCCTCTATGAGTCTCCTCAACCAAACGGCTTCCCGAGCAGCCAAGGCCGAAGCCTTATACTCCGCCTCCGTGGTTGAAACCGACACCGAGTCCTGCTTCTTGCTACACCACGAGATGCTAGCTGAACCGCAAGTGAACACATAACCTGAAGTAGACCTTCGATCATCCGAATCACCGCCATAGTCAGCATCCGTGTACCCGAGCAATGCAAACTCCGCATCCCTTCCATAGAGGAGTCCCATCTCAGAAGTCACCTTGACATACTTCAGAATCCCCTTCGCCGCCACTAGATGAGATTGCCTTGGTTCAGCCATATACCGACTTACTCGGCCAACAGCATAAGCTATATCCGGCCTTGTAATCGTCAGATAGATCAAGCTCCCAACAAGAGCCCTGAACACCAAGGGATCATTAAGCACCCTTCCCTCATCTCGTCGAAGCTTTAGCCCAGGTTCCAGTGGAGTAGAGCACTTCTTCCCTTCGCCCATGCCAAACCGCTTCACAATGCGATCAGCATACCCTTTCTGGCTAATGAGAACCCCGCACTCCTTCCTCTCCACTTCCAGACCAAGAAAGTGATGCAACTCTCCCAAGTCTTTCATCTCGAAGCGTATAGCAAGCTCTGCCCTGAGCCTTGCTACTTCCTCCTCCGAGTTCCCTGTGATGATCATATCATCCACATACAGTAGGACCAAGACTCTTAGCTCTCCCTTCTTCTTGACGAACAAGCTTGAGTCCGAGTTAGAAGCCAGGTATCCACAGAATTGCAAGTACTCTGCAATCTTCCCATACCACGCTCGAGGAGCTTGCTTCAACCCATAGAGAGCCTTCCTGAGTTTGCAGACATAGTCCGGATGCTTCTCAGAGACAAAACCAAGCGGCTGATCCATGAAGATGTCCTTGTCAATCTCTCCGTAAAGAAAGGCATTCTTCACATCGAGTTTCCACAACCTCCATCCCTTGCTAGCAGCCAAGGCGATCACCACTCTTATAGAAGTCATCTTCGCAACTGGACTGAATGTCTCCTCATAGTCTTCTCCATACTGTTGTGAGAATCCTCTAGCGACCAGGCGAGCCTTGAACCGATCAATGCTCCCATCAGCCTTCTTCTTCAACTTATATACCCACTTGCAAGTAACTGGAGTAATGCCATCAACCTTGGGCACAAGGTCCCAGGTTTCATTCTTCTTCAGAGCATCAATCTCTTCCTTCATGGCACCTTCCCACTCCTTCACTCCAGTGGCCTCGTTGAAGCTTGCAGGCTCTCGCTCATCCAGAGGACCTGCAAAGAAGCAGGAGACAAAGCTCACTGCATTCCCATCACAGTACCGAGCCGGTGGCTTAACCATCCTCTTCGATCTCCGAAGACACGGCTCCTTGCTCATGGCTTCCGTTGCTTCTTCAGGCTCCACTCCTACCTGGGGCAAGCATTGAGCAGTGCTCCCCCTGCTTCCTGAGCCAGAAGGCTCAGCCTCGGAGTTCGAAGCAACAGGAGCTGCTGGTGAAACAGCAAGCTCCTCTTCCAAGCCTTCAGTAGCCTCCGAGCAACAACACAGGTTGATCACCACTCAATCACTGAGTAACAACACTGGTTGACCTTCGCTCACGCAACTGAACCTCCGCAACCTCAGAAACCTGGCTCTGATACCATGTTAAATTTTCTCAACGTGGTCAGCAAGATAGCCCAAACACCAAATTAATATCTTCGGAACTACCCAGTTCGCACGCTGAACCTGCGGAAAACCCAAGGACTAGAGGTTGCACCCAACAAAACAATGGAAGCACAAGACGGTCTTATTATGCATTCACTTCTTTACAATCCGAGGCATACATAGCGAGACATGATTTCGCTAGTATTACAGCTGTAAACAGAAAGAACCAAAAAAACAAGCCGGGCGGACAGCACTCCAGTCCGCCGAGACCGCGAGGTCGCCGAGACCGCCGAGACCGCTGAACTCGCCCAAGCTATGCTGCAATCCGCCGAATACTACGGAGTCCGCCGAGACCGCGAGGCCGCGCGGACAGACCGTTATTCGCCTCCTGCTGAACCCGAACTGAGGAACTCCCCTACCCGCCTGAAGCCGGCGGACAGGTTATTGAAGCTGGGAAAGTTGAAACAGAACTGACAAGCCGCAGAGCGACCTCCTGCTGAGTCCGCAGAGACCGCACACTTCCAAGCACTGACCGAAGTCACAGCCAAACTCCTGGCTCCTTGAAGTTATCCGCGCGACCTGCACACAGCAAACCGTCAGCCTGTAACAATCCGTGCGGACTGAAAAACACAGACCGCAGCACTCGCCCAACCCAATTTACTGTTCACTCACGTTACTTAGGTTACTGTAGATGTGCCAGGGGGGTCCTATTTATAGGCAAGGTGAGGAGTGTGGTCACCGCCTAAGAGATAGCGACACCGCCCCAGTCCGCGCGAACACAAACGACCGTCCGCTCAGTCCGCAAGGACTTAGCCAGTCACCAAGGGAAACCGCCAGGAGCAAGGCAACCATTGACGAACCCTCTCCAGTCCGCCCAAGCTAAGCGGACAAGGCACCAGCCCGCAAGGCTCCAACTGCTTCAGGACAGCACCCTCTTCAATGGCAGTCCGCACCAACCCGAGGCAGTCCGCAAGACTCACACCTCAATCCGCCACAAGTCCACGACCAAAGGCAAACAACAACAGTCCGCCCGGTCACAACGGACTTAGCGGATACGGCGGACACCATGAACTTGGCACAATGTGTGACCAAGTCCAAAACCATCAAGGGCCAGTGCGAGCATGGCGGACACAAAGTCCCGTCCGCCAAACACCCTAGCACAGACCGCAACCAGTCTGCGAGCTCCTCGCACTTGTTCAACACAGCAGCTACTTCCCGGACTCCAAACACCAGTCCGCCAACCGGTCTCCACAGCAAGACCTGCTGTAACACCTGAGCTCGACAAGGCCTCAGCCAAGCTCAAGGCCCAGTCCGCAACAGCCAAAACCGCGGACACGCCAGTCCGCAAGGCTTCCCGCGAACTCGAAACAACCCGCCAACAGCACAAGCTTGCACCCGCGACCACTGAGCAAAGCACCAGTCCGCAAGCCTCTCTATCCGCAGATACCAGGCCGCACCAAACCGCGGACTCCATGCTACAACCCGCTCAGAACACAGCCGGCTTCCACCAGACTTTTCACCAGGCCGCAACCCACAGTCCGCCCAGTCCGCCCAGTCCGCCAAAGCTGTCCGCACAGGCCGCGCGGCCTGTCCCGTCACCCACTTCCACTTCACAAATTTCAACATGGATTTCATGTGTGACCGGTCTGCTTGCCGATGTATGAAATTGTATATATTTGTAAAGAGCAACATGTAAGGCCTTAAGGCCGTGAGCGTGTGTGTGTGTTGTATACATTCCTGTTATATATATAAATGTGGAGTTTATATATTAGTGGACATTCGCTATGCTGAGTTCATCTAACATAAAAAGCTGCACTAGAATGCTTTGAGTTAGGCTACGAGTAGATTTTGATTTCCACACGTAATTCTGTCGCTTGTCTGTGAAATATGGCGTGGGGCCCCGGCCGGACCCACCGTTATATTCCATGTGACTAGTGGGGGCGTTACACAATTCATCTTAGCTTATAGGGTTCTGACTTCTTCAAATAGGTGAAGATTGTTAGGTATTGTATCCACAATAATCCGGATTTGAAGAAGGACTCAGTTAAGCTAAGATGAATTGTGACTGTATTTGATGTTGCCTTTTTAGTTATGCACTTGCAGGTCTACTTTGCTAAGTACACACAAATGCCAGGTTATAGTGGGTCAGTAAACACAGGACTACACAATGTAATCCTTCATTGTGTGGGCCAATGTGTTGACTCGCATGTTATATCTCTATTAGGGTGTACTTCTATCTCAAGTACAGGAGAAGGACCAAGGAAGGCAAAAGACATGGACTTAGAAAAATTGGAATTTTACCCAAGTAAAATTCAGCGAGTATGATGAGGCATATACGTCAAATTCGTCGAGTATCCTCTTGATACTCGCCGAATTCGACGTGTATACTTCCCGATACCCGTCGAATTCGTCGTAAATACTTAGGGTAAATTCTCTGGAAATATAGAAATCCTCCAAGTAAAATTCGCCGAGTATCACTGGCGATAGTCGCCGAATTCGTCGAGTGTATCTAACGATACTCGCCGAATTCGTTGAGTATCCTAGGCGATACTCGTCGAATGTGTCGAGTCAAAATTTTGACTACTCTGGATTTTTGTCCAAGGATAATTCGACATTTATCGTTATCAGGTTCAGCGAGTATCATAAGTGATACTCGACGAATCCCGTCGAAAATGACTTAGGTTATTTTCCGAATTTTTCTCTGGTTCGGGATTTTCAACCATGCACAGTAACTTTTAGGGTTCCGTTTTTGGAAATCCTTTCTAGTCGTTGCTTTGATTCTCTCTATATATATATTAGGGTAGGTTTTGAATTCAAGGAACTTTCTAATCTTGCCCAAACTACATTTTGATTTCAAAAGATTCCAAACTCAGAAATCGTTGGCCGCCTATATGCAATTCATGATTTTTCTCGATCGCCCGCCGACGACTAGCAATAGTCTTCTTCAACAACTTCCTCGACTATATTGCTTTCTCTCTCAAGATCTATTCTACTCTAGTCCTAGTTGTTCAAAGATCGAAGGCTCAAGATTCAAGTTCCACAAGGATTTCAAGTTGCCGAGTTCTACAAGTTTTAACATCTACTTCTACGAAGAATGTCGAAGCGAATACCTGCAATCGTTTGTGTTTTGTAATATTATTTTACATATTGTAGGAGATTTATCTTCGAGTTTGTAGATCCGTTTGAGGATCAAGTTTTTAGATCTGTATGAGGATCGAGTTTGTAGATCTGTTTGTGGATTGAGTTTTTAGATCTGTGTGTGGATCGAGTTTTAGATTTAGTTATGGATCGAAGTGTAGGAGAGTTTATTCTCAGAGGTGTAGGAGCATTGCTCCGAGTTGTAAGATTGTTGATAATTGGTGCGATTGTTTTTGCCCTATGTAAAAACTATGTGGTTAGGCATAAACTAGATTGATTTTAATCTCAGGCAAGTGCATTTATCGATCATAGTATAGGAGAAATCTACATCTCGTGTCGTATTCCACAGGGTCTTTTCAAGTACTCATACTCACTCTCACTCTATTATCGTACCTATAATTAAAATTGAGTGCTACCCTAAATTAGCCTAACTAGGACTACTTGGATAAAGTTACATTGGAGAATTAATGATAGTAAAAAGCAGAAAATCTAAGAATAATCACATGAGAATAATTACTCATTAATTTAATTCTATGTAATCACATAATAACAAGATTATCAAATTCATTGTATTGTGAGGGTTAAACATTTATCGAAATCTCTTTCGAGCAATTTAATACCTAAACTTAAGTTGAGTAAATTTTGTCTCGAACAATTCACAATACTCAAAATTGCATTAATAATAAGAAACCCTATCTAATACATAAATTCATAAATCTCATCTCTAAGATACCAGAAGTCCAATTATCCGTGTTACCATTATCCAAACAACATATCTCTCGATCATGCAATTTGAAATACAAAGAGAAAGGAGATTGGAACATGAACATATAAGCATCCTCACAAACATCCAATTTCTCAATCTAGAAGTTTGGGATTCAAATAAAACACGTTCTACTTTCAAACCTAATATCAATCTCATTGTTAGAACGCATACATACGAATAAAAAACCACAAATCTGACATAAAAACTAACCTACATGATTACCGAATTGTTCAAAAGAATAAGTCTCATGCGAAATGTAAAAATAAAGTTAGATCTACTAAGAGAAGGGGAAGATTAAAAGAGATACATGAAGATTAAAACCATACGAATTATCTCCTTTGATCTCCCCTCCGCCGAATGCTCCACTTTCATCCTCTATAAATTCTCCAAGTTCTTCAATCCAAAAGTCCCGCTTCTAATTTTCCTACAGGTTTTTATAGTCTCCTTGCAAACAGGGTCGAACACAGGTTCCAATACGGCCGTGTCACAGGCCGTGTGGACTGTTTTAAGGCAGTTTTGCACGAATAGTTATGTCTAGTCATAGGCCGTGTCATTTGACACGGCCTCGAACACGACCGTGTTGTTCTCTGTGGCTCCACACACGACTTGGTTCAGCAGCAAACCCGATAAGGACATGGGTAGGGACACGACCGTGTGCCTACCCGTGTAGTGCTCTGACTTCTTTTCCAATCCTCGTGATCTTTCTCGATAAGGACACGGGTAGTGACATGGGCGT
Source organism: Platanthera guangdongensis (assembly GCA_039583875.1). NCBI lineage: Eukaryota > Viridiplantae > Streptophyta > Magnoliopsida > Asparagales > Orchidaceae > Platanthera > Platanthera guangdongensis. The sequence continues at coordinate 91,971,361 of CM077154.1, read as the reverse complement.
GTTCCTACCCGTGTGTGCCCAATTCCAGTCCTGTCCTCAGTCACTTGAAAGATATTATACCTACTCACTTAGAGGGGGGGGGGTGAATATGTGACTTAAATATTTTTAACTTTTTAGGCAGAATTCAGATTAATTCTCAGAGTTATAACTATATTTACCAAGCAAACAAACAGCAATCACAGCAAACCACAAGCACATAGTAGACACACAGTTTTATAGTGGTTCCCCAAGCTTTGGGTACATCCACTTTCCCCCTTCGCCTATCTAGCAGTGTACTAGATTCGGCCAAACTCCTCCACTATCTCAGATCCTCAGATCTTACACTCAGAACCCCAAAATAGGTTCCTACAACTCAGGCCCAAGGCCCTACAACTCAGCTTATTCTCAAAGCCTAGACTCAGCCACCAAGGCCTACACTCAGCCACCAAGACCTACACTCAGAGATTCAACTCTCCTACACTCAGGCACACAGGCCCTACACTCAGCCTTTATAATTACAGGCTTACAAACTCAGATCCCTAAGGATCCTACAAGATAATATGAATACAAAAATGTATACTCAACAACTCAGAGAAAAGAGAGATAAGTTGTGAGTTTCTTGATGAGTTCTTGGAAGAACTCAGCTGAAATCAATCTGACTTGTCTTTCTTCAAAGCTTCTTGAATGTAGAACACAATAAGATTGATTCCTCTCTGCAGTTGATCCTTGATCTCTGCTACTTAAGATTCATACCAAATCTGAACCCTTCTTCTCAGCCTGGTTCTAATGGCTGACTTCTTGGATGGAGCTCTCTCTCTCTCCAACTTCTTAGATCTTCACTTGATAGCTAGATCTTCTTTGTAAATTGATCACTTCAACTGTTGTTCAATCTTTCTAATAAATCTCTCTCTGCAAACAGTATAAACCTATTTATAGGCCTTCTTCATGGTAACCGGCTGGTCCGGTTCATAACTGATTTCTGACAACTCTGACAGATGCAGTAGACCGGCTGGAAAGGCAGCTGTCAAGTCATCCAGTCAGTTCTTGAAAATTCTGTAACTGTCTGTAAGTGTCGAGACTATCTGTCTTTAAGTGTCGACACTTATAGACCAAGTGTCGACACAAGTTGTCTAAGTGTCGACACTAGCCTACAAGGTGTTGACACAACTCCTTGTGTTGTAGATTTTATATCTCGACACTGCTTCTTCTTTATGTGTCGACACTGATAATGTGTGTGTCGACACAAGTCCTTGTACTTCACTATATTGTTGAATTATTGTAAGTGTCGACACAACTCCTTTGTGTCGACACATCTTCATGTGTTGAACTTGCTAAGTGTCGACACTTCTTCTTAGTGTCGACGCATGTCTTCAGTGTTGATACTTGCTGAGTGTCGACACTACTCCTTGTGTCGACACATTCTTCCTTATGTTGAGACTCTGGCTGAGTGTCGACACATCCCCTTAGTGTCGACACTTGTACTTAAAATATTTTGTTGAACTTTGCTGATCTTTGATAAGTGTCGACACAGCTCCTTGTGTCGACACTTTTCTTCAAGTGTTGAGTCTTCAGCTGAGTGTTGACACATTCTTTCTTGTGTCGACACTTTCATCAAGTGTTGACTCTTCTGCTGAGTGTCGACACATTGCTCTGAGTGTCGACACTTATACTTAGCTCTTGCTGACTTTTGCTGAGTGTCGACACAGCCTCCAAGTGTCGACACTTTCTTCAAGTGTTGACTCTTCTGCTGAGTGTCGACACATTGCTCTGAGTGTTGACACTTATACTTAGCTTTTGCTGACTTTTGTTGAGTGTCGACACAGCCTCCAAGTGTCGACACTTTCTGATGTAGACACAGTTTCACTGGGTGTCGACACAACTGCTAAGTGTCGACACTGCTTCACTGGACTTTTCTTCATAGAGTGTCGGCATAGCTCCTTGTGTCGACACTTTCTGCCTGGTGTCGACTCAGCATCCCTGGTGTCGACACAATGACTCCAAGTGTCGACACTTCTTGTCTGGGTGTCGACACAAGTCTTCTTAAGTGTCAACACTTTCCCTCTAGGTGTCGACACATGGACTTAGAAACTTTTTCTTCTTTCTTGCAAATACTTATCCTGCACAAGTAAACTCACAAATACATCAAATACATTTTGATGTATATCATTGAGTTGGGTGAGCCTTCTTCAAATCAGGTACATTAGAACCAATGTACCCAACAATCTCCCCCTATTTGGAGAAGTCATAACCCTTAGTCAATGATATACACCATACAAAATAAAATCATAGTATGATGTAAAGCAGGAATATATAACAGGGCAAACATAAACATGTATCAATCAAACATGTATACACAGACATAATCTCAGAACAATTATGAAATAAATTTATCACACAACACATTGTTCTAATAACTTGTCATATTCATTTTCCAAAAGTTTACAAAGTGTTTAACAATCAAAATATTACAACTGTAAACTCAAGAAAAATCTATTCTATTTTTGTTCAGCCTCCTTGATCACTATTCCTTTTCCAGATTGTACTTTGGCTTGAACAGGAGCTTCAGTGTCTTCAGCAGCAGCAGGCTTTTTCCCTTTAAGCTCCTTCTTCTTTAGCTCTTCAGCTTTGATCTTTTGCCTTTCAAAATAATGATAAGGCTTGGGAAAGTACTTGCTAGGCTCCTGAGCAGTAGGAGGTAGCTTTCCCATCTTGGCCTTTCTTCTATATTGGACTATGGCCTCCTGCCTTGTCTCATGCTTTCTCCATTCTGATTCAGAAAACCACTTGTTCCTGTCTTGCACATTATCTTTTGCAGCTTTCCAGGCAGTCAAAATAATATTTCTTGAGGTGGGGCTCCACTGCTCAAAGTCAGGTCTTTGTTCAGCTTGCTCCCTGAACCTCTTCTTAGACAATCTAGCTTCTTGTTCAGCTTGCTCTTTCAAAATAGCTTCCTGTAAGGCCTCAGATACTGGCTGAACTACTTTGTCAAGAATAACCTTCTGAGTTCCATCAGGTGGACTATACATGGACTGTATGTCAGCTTGAACCATATCAAAATCTGGTGGAGGATAGATTACTTGAGCTACTTCAGGTTGCTCACCTCCAAGATATGCAGGGTTAACTCTAGATTCTGCTATATCATTATCATCACATAGAGGAGGATAACCAAGAGTGGCTCTGATGGAGTTAGAAATCCATTTTGCATGGTCAGAGCCAGCTTTGACTAATACCCACTCCCCCTTTATGACTTCTCTTTCTATGTGATCCCTTAAATCATCTTTTTGAAATCGGATTTGGGCATTTAGATAATTAACTCCATCCCTGTAGAAAGGTTTTAACCTTTGGAGTTTGTTAGTTATCAACTTCTGAGAGTCTAGAATTGCAGTCTTAACATCAGTTATTTTCTCTTGGAATGCTTTGTCAAAATCTGCCTTAGCAGTAGCAGTAGAAGTTGTCAGGCCAGCAGTAATGTTCTTCATCTCTGTGACTATAGCATTGTGAAATTCTATCAGATTGTCATTCATTCTGATCTGATTCTCAAGAACATAACCCTGCTTCAGTGCAATGTCTTCTACTTGAGTTTTTATGTTCTCTTGGTGAGTTGCTAATAGACTACTGCATTCCCTCCTTTGTGGAAGCAGTCATTCATCTCCTTTTTATTAAGATTCATTTCAAATCTTTTAGACTTTATTTCTTGGGCTAAATCAAATTGCAGAGATTTATTCCCCTCATCCACATAAGTCTCTATAGCTTTCCTGTGCTCATCCAGCTTGATTTGCATGGCAACCATCAGTGCACTGTAATCAACAGATGGTGCTGGTTGAGAGATAGGTTGTGGAGCAATAGTTTGCAATGCCTTCTTATAAGTTTGGCTCCTTCTTTTGAAGACTTGAAACTTCTTTTTCTTAGCCCTTGCTGCCTCCTCATCTTCAGAGGCTGAGGTGCTGGCTATGTCTACCCTCTCCTTAGGTAGCTCCTCAACAGCTTGGGGCTTCTCAGTTTCTTGCCTTGCAGGCTCTTCAATAAGTACTACTTGCTCCCCCTCAACTGGAGCAGTCTCCCCTTCAGCAACAGCATTGTCAAAATCAGTTTGATCCAGGTTAAGGAATAGATCTTCCATAGTATATTCTGGTGGAGAATGGGCTGGAGAAATTCTTGGCTTTTCAACCACTGGATCAGATACAGCTTGAACTTCAACAGATGTATCCTTCATGACAACATCTGAGACTTGACTATCAATCTGTGGTTGCTGATAAGCATCAGACAAATCAGTATCCTCTATAGGAAAATCTAAAGCATTAAGCTCAGTGATTACCTCAAGGATGATGTGGGTTGCTTGCTCACTCTCAAGAGGAGTTGGCTCTTCCACAATTAGTGGCTCCCCCTGGACTGAATCCTTATGTATGTGGCTAGCTTGAGGTAGCTCCCCCTGCCTTTCAGCAACTACTTATTGAGCTGGAGACTTCTCAACAGTTCCTTCTTCATTCTCATCAGGTGTGAAGACCACTTGCTCTTCACTACCAGAGCTGCTAGTGGAAACCTGAGCCACTGGAGCAGTTTTCCTCTTCTTCTTTTGAGGTGATACTTTCTCAGGAGTTATCTTCTCAGGGGTTGGCATCTCCTTAGACAATACCCTGTCCCATCTGGAGAAGATCCTCATGTCCATTTTCCTCATGTGGTTGATTTTTGTTCCAGCAGCTTGACCCATAACCTCTGGTATACTACCAGCCAAGTATAAACTTAAGATCCTACCCAAATTGGGTTTCTTCAGGCTCTCCTTGATCTTCTCAAAGATCACTATAGACCAGTCAGTTTTCAGGCTGAAGATTATCCTGGTCATAATGCTGAACATATGGGCTGATACCCTATCATGCCCTCCAGGTTTGCTTAAAATCACTTTGCCAACAATTTCTGACTTGAATTTCCCTTGGTTGTTCATTCCTTTCCTATTGAAAACTGAGCCAATTTTCATTTTTGAATCTAGACCACACCATGTCAATGCTTCTTTGGTCTTAGAAGCAGTTACTTCATCCTCTTCCTTAGTTCTTGGTAACTGTAGTACTTTCCTCAAACTTTTAGGTGACACCTTCACCTTTTCACCATGAACCCTAGACTTGATCTTGAGTCCAGATTCATCTATTTTAGCTCCAGATAGAAACTCTAGAACTTCCTTCTTCCAGATCTTTGTGGGCTCAGAAACAAGAAATTCTAATCCTGAGTCTGCAACTAGGGTTATTACATTCTTGATTTCCTGTTCTGCTTCGTCAAACGCTTGTCGCACCAGTTCGTAACCTTCATTGACGTTCTCCTCGAGCTTTAGCGCCATTAGGGTTTGAAGAATTTGACTGGAGAGAAGAGAGGTGTCGACACACAAGTTTGGTCTCGAAACTTTAGTGAGCGTGTCGACAGACAAAGGCAAAATCCTATTTATACCTTTCTAAGTTTGAAGATGAAAGGGCGGGTCAGCTAACTTAAATTGTGTCGACACTGTGGATAAGTGTCGACACAGACTTATAATGTCTCGACACCTATGTGTCGACACAAGTTTAGTCTACATATATATGTGTCGACACTTGTTTATGTGTCGACACCACTCAACTCGACATTTAGTCGAGACTTTACTTAGATAATTCTGAGTAAATACTAAGTGTCGACACCACCTCGGATGTGTCAACACCTACATGTCATGTGTCGACACTAATATTCTGAAGTGTCGACACCAACTTCCTAGATGTGTCGACACCTTTTCCCTGAAGTGTCGACACCACTTTTCTGTGTCGACACAGATATCTCTGTGTGTCGACACCATTTTACTTAGCCATTTCTATAAACTTATTCTAAGTTTATCATACCTAGTTCAATCTTAAACCTATTGAACTTAGTTTCTTCTAAGGGCTTAGTATACATATCAACTAGTTGATTATCTGTTCTAACATATTCCAGTAAAATATCTTCTTTTTCTACATGTTCTCTAAGCAAAATGATATTTTATTTCAATATGTTTGGTTCAACTATGGGAAACAGGGTTGTTTGCAATTGATATAGCACTAGTAGAATCACAAAATAGTGGAGTTCTACTTACCTGAAATCCATAGTCCTCAAGCTGATGTTGTATCCATAGAAGTTGAGCACAACAACTTCCTGCAACCACATATTCTGACTCTGCAGTGGAGATAGCCACACTAGTTTGCTTTTTGCTACTCCATGAAATTAGTCTTCCACCTAGGAATTGACAGGTTCCAGTTGTGCTTTTTCTGTCTTCTTTGCATCCTGCAAAGTCTGCATCTGAATAACCTGTTAGTTCAAAATCCCCATTCCTAGGGTACCAGAGGCCTAGATAGGGAGTGCCCTTTAGATATCTCAATATCCTTTTAACTATTGTCAAATGAGACTCCTTAGGGCATGCTTGATACCTTGCACAGACACATGTAGCATACATGATATCTGGTCTACTTGCAGTCAAATAGAGTAAGGAGCCAACTATCCCTCTATACAAAGTCTCATCTACAGGTTTCCATGCATCATCTTTGCTAAGAGACATACTTGACCCCATAGGAGTCTTCATGGTACTGGATGAATCCATACCATACTTCCTTATGAGTTCTAGGGTGAACTTAGACTGTCATATGGATAAACCATTCTCAGTCTATCTAACTTGGAGACCTAAGAAGAACTTAAGTTCCCCCATATTACTCATCTCAAATTGTCCTTGCATTAGTTTTGCAAACTTTTTGCAAAGACTACTTTCAGTAGACCCAAATATTATGTCATCTACATATATTTGGACTAGTATTACTTTGCCTCTGGATTCCCTAAGGAATAGAGTCTTGTCTATTTTCCTCCTTGTGAACTTATTCTCAATGAGGAAACTAGACAGGGTTTCATACTAAGCCCTATGGGCTTGCTTTAACCCATATTAAGCTTTCCTAAGTCTATAGACATGATTAGGTTGAGTTGAATCAACAAAACCTGATGGTTGTTCCACATAGACTTCCTCTTTTAGATTACCATTCAGAAATGCTGACTTTACATCCATTTGGTAAACTTTAAATCCTTGAAAGGTTGCATAGGCCAGGAACATTCTTATGGCTTACAGTCTGGCTACTGGAGCAAAGGTTTGATCAAAGTCAATACCTTCTTCCTGCCTATATCCTTTAGCAACCAATCTTGCTTTGTTCTTAATGATGACTCCATGTTCATCCATCTTGTTCCTATAGATCCACTTGGTCCCAATTATGTTGTGGTCTTTAGGTTTAGGAACAAGTTCCCAGACCTTGCACCTTTTGAACTGATTCATCTCTTCTTGCATTGCTTCAATCCAATGTGGATCTAGGATGGCTTCTTCAAACTTCTTTGGCTCAACTTGGGATAGAAAACTGGAGAAGAGCACTGCATTCAGATTTCTGCTCCTTGTGTGTACCCCTTGTCTTGGATCACCAATGATTTGCTCTACTGGATGATCTCTAAGATACCTATTGGCTGGAGGCATTCTGACTTCAGGTTGAACCTCTTCAGTTTCATCATCTTGTTGTACTCCTTGAACTTCATCTGCATTAGGTACATGTAGTACTCCCCCTGGACAACAACCACTTTCTTCTACCTGCTGTCTTGCTGTAGGTCCTTCTTCTATAGTGAGCTTGTCCATCCTTTTAGTTATACCTGAGGAGCTGCAAATACTACTAGACAACTCATTGTTAATAAGTCTAGTTTCATCAAACACTACATGTACAGATTCTTCTACAACTTGAGTAGACAAGTTGTAGACTCTATAAGCCTTACTATTGTTGTTGTACCCAACAAAGATCCCCTCTTGGGACTTGGCAGCAAACTTAGTCAAGTAAGACTTTCCATTGTTAAGTATAAAGCACTTACAACCAAAGATCCTGAAATAGGATAGGTTTGGTTTTCTGCCTTTCACAATCTCATAGGGGGTCTTGTTGAGGCTTTTAGTAATGGTAGCCCTATTAATAATATGGCATACAGTATTAACTGCTTCAGCCTAGAAATATTCTGGTAGTGATGTATCACTTAATAGGGTCCTACCAGCCTCAATCAAGGTTCTATTCTTCCTCTCAGCAATGCCATTTTGCTGAGGTGTTCTAGGTGAAGAAAACTCTTGAAATATCCCAAATTCTTCACATAGTTTTATCATACTATCAGACTGAAATTCAGTACCATGGTCACTTCTTATTTTGACCACTGTACTGTCTAGTTCATTCTGAATCTGTTTGACAAAGCTATAGAAGACACTAGGTGTTTCAGATTTCTGTCTAAGAAAGAACACCCAGGAAAACCTTGAGTAGTCATCTACAACTACAAAGGTATAGACCTTCCTACCTAGGTTGTACACTGGCATAGGACCAAAGAGATCCATATGCAAGAGGTATAAACACCTCACAGCATCTTTGATGTTAATGCTACTAAAGGTGGATCTTGTCTGCTTGCCCTTTTGACAAGCTGAGCATATTCCATCTTTAATACACTTAACTTGAGGACCATTCCTCACTAACTCTTTGCTAAAGAGTTTGCCAATTGTCTTGTAATTTAGATGGGCTAGCCTCTTGTGCCATTTGACACAATGAGAGACTTTCTCATCAGCTACAAGACACACTTGAGAACCATTGGTCTCACACATAATGTCTAGGCAGTAGACATTCCTCTTTCTATAACCTGTCAAAATGATCACTTGATCATTTGACCTCTTGATATGACAACCATCCTTAACAAATGAGATGTCATATCCTACATCACTTAATTGACTTATACTAATTAGGTTGTGTTTCAAACCTTTAACATAAGCCACTTGAGTAATGGTAACCAAGTTACTAGAAATGTTACCAAACCCTTTGATGATTCCTTTTTCAGAACCACCAAAGGTGACTTTTGGACCATCTTTGATAGGTGTGTAGTCCCTTAGTAATCCCCTAGTTCCAGTCATATGTCTGGAACATCCACTGTCCAAGTACCATATTGGGGCATGGCCACTTGGACTCACCTGCAAAACAGATTAGTGAACCTTAGAACCCAAAGAATTCTTGGGTCCTTGGTACTGGTTAGCTTGCTTCCTAACAAAGCTACCTGGAGGTTTTCCAATAGGCAGTTTGCTACTCACTTTGGCACTAGCATTGTGCCAACAGTCCATGGCAAAGTGGCCTATCTTACCACAGCACCAACACTCAAACCTATTGTACCTTTGCTTAGGTACAGTCTTATCTGTTATATTCACAGCTGGCTTGTTGAGAGTTGGGGCTTTGCCCTTGGACTTGGACTTGACAGTCCTAGCTGGTTTAGAAAACCCCAGACCAGCTTTACCTTTTTGATGAACAAATTCATCAATTAAGGGTAGAACAGATTTTGGTTTTGAAAACCTAGCAACCAAATCTCTCTCCTTCTGAAGACTAATCTCCAGACTCTTGATTTGATCATTCTTAAATGATATAGTCCCCATCTGAATCACAGTTATGTGCTTCAGTCTGGCTATCTCATTAAGTTTTTGATCAAACAACTTCTCATAATCAGTTGCAGCCATTTTGAGACTTGCAATCTCCTTAGCTTGACTCTTGGCTAAGGATTTGCATTTCTTAAATGCTTGCAACAGAACTTTATATTCATCTATCAATTGATGAATATCCTCTTCAGACTCATATGCACTCTCATCATTTGATGATGATGAATATGTTTCTGAACTTGCACAAGAAATTGAACTGAAAGAACAACTTTGTACCTTACTAGGTCCTGGCTGCTCCAGGATTTTGTCACTTTCTGTCAATGCCATCAGTCCTTGGCACTAACTGTCTTCTTGATCATATATGGAGTTCATGATCTGGATGAACTCTTCTTCTTCTTCCTCAGCAAACAGTCTTATATATGCTTCAGCATCTGACTCAGTTTCTGATGAAGAAATATCTGACAGACTCTTATCCTTTTTGGCAACAAAAGACTTTTCCCTCTTGCCTTTGAAATGAGTCTTTTTCTTATCATTAGACCCCTTTCTTTTCTCAGGACAATCTGCAATCACATGTCCTTGTCTATTACAGCAATAGCAAATAATTTTTGATAGAGTTGCTTTGCTAGACTTAGTCTTTTTCCTGTCTTTCTTTGAAGACTTTTTATTCTGATAGTAGTCTTCTTTACCCTGTGAATTAGATGGCTTGGTCCTCCATTGTTTCTTCTTTAAAAACTTCTGAAAATGTCTTGTGAAGGCAGCAAAGTCCTCATCACTTTCACTGCTTTCAGATTTTCTGCTTGCTGACTCATCAGACTCAGTTTCAGCATCCTTTGGAGGTAGAATTGGTGACTTACTTCTATACTTTCTGGGGGCTTCTGTTTTAAATGCCACAGTCCTTTCTTTATGTTCACTTCTTGAAGATATCTCCTCTTCTTTCCTCACTGTCAACTGCATTTCATAGGACAGCAGTTTGCCAAACAGTGTTGGTGGAGGAATTTCTGCTAACTTTGCCATTTCCCTAATGACACAGATCTTGATGTCCCAATCTTTTGTAAGGGACCTTAGAAACTTATCATTAAGTTCATAATTACTGAACTCTCTGCCATAGGACATAAGCTCATTCACAATTCTATAGAACTTCTTATAGCATTCAGTTATGCTATCAGATCTACCTTGTCTAAAACTTTCATATTCTTGGTTGAGCAAAGATTTTCTGTCTTGCCTCACTTATTCAGAACCCTCCATATACACTATCAAGGTATCCCACATCTCCTTGGATGTCTTGCAGTGTATCAAATTCTGAAAGGTAACATCATCTATAGCACTTACAATGATGTTCTGAGCCCTCTTATCCATTGTGGCTAGAATTATTTCATACTTTGTCATCTCAGAGAAATCCTTAGGTGTTCTCTGATTGGCATCTAAGACTGAAACCTTCATGGGCATATATGACCCTTCTTTTACTGTGATATAAATCCTAGGGTCTGAGACTTCCATAAAAAGTCTCACCCTTTCCTTCCATATACCAAATATCTCTTTTATACATATGGGTAACTTCATGGATCCCATTTCCTTATGATTCTCAGTGGAACCCATGGTTCTTGATTTTTTTGATTCTGTAATTGACTTAGACTGAATCTGCCAACAGGATCTACTCAGACAATTATGTCCCTTTTTGAGTAACCTGGCTCTGATACCACTTGAAAGATATTGTACCTACTCACCTAGAGGGGGGGGGGGTGAATAGGTGACTTAAATCTTTTTAACTTTTTAGGCAGAATTCAGATTAATTCTCAGAGTTATAACTATATTTACCAAGCAAACAAACAACAATCACAGCAAACCACAAGCACACAGTAGACACACAGTTTTATAGTGGTTCCCCAAGCTTTGGGTACATCCACTTTCCCCCTTCGCCTATCTAGCAGTGTACTAGATTCGACCAAACTCCTCCACTATCTCAGATCCTCAGATCTTACACTCAGAAACCCAAAACAGGTTCCTACAACTCAGGCCCAAGGCCCTACAACTCAGCTTCTTCTCAAAGCCTACACTCAGCCACCAAGGCCTACACTCAGCTACCAAGGCCTACACTCAGAGATTCAACTCTCCTACACTCAGGCACACAGGCCCTACACTCAGCCTTTATAATTACAGGCTTACAAACTCAGATCCCTAAGGATCCTACAAGATAATATGAATACAAAAATGTATACTCAACAACTCAGAGAAAAGAGAGATAATTTGTGAGTTTCTTGATGAGTTCTTGGAAGAACTCAGCTGAAATCAATCTGACTTGGCTTTCTTCAAAGCTTCTTGAATGTAGAACACAATAAGATTGATTCCCCTCTGTAGTTGATCCTTGATCTCTGCTACTTAAGATTCAGACCAAATCTGAACCCTTCTTCTCAGCCTGGTTCCAATGGCTGACTTCTTGGATGGAGCTCTCTCTCTCCAACTTGTTAGATCTTCACTTGATAGCTAGATCTTCTTTGTAAATTGATCACTTCAACTGTTGTTCAATCTTTCTAATCAATCTCTCTCTGCAGACAGTATAAACCTATTTATAGGCCTTCTTCATGGTAACCGGCTGGTCCGGTTCATAACTGATTTCTGACAACTCTGACAGATGCAGTAGACCGGCTGGAAAGGCAGCTGTCAAGTCATCCAGTCAGTTCTTGAAAATTCTGTAACTGTCTGTAAGTGTCGAGACTATCTGTCTTTAAGTGTCGACACTTATAGACCAAGTGTCGACACAAGTTGTCTAAGTGTCGACACTAGCCTACAAGGTGTCGACACAACTCCTTGTGTTGTAGATTTTATATCTCAACACTGCTTCTTCTTTATGTGTCGACACTGATAATGTGTGTGTCGACACAAGTCCTTGTACTTCAGTATATTGCTGAATTCTTGTAAGTGTCAACACATCTTCATGTGTTGAACTTTCTAAGTGTCGACACTTCTTCTTGGTGTCGACACATGTCTTCAGTGTTGATACTTGCTGAGTGTCGACACTACTCCTTGTGTCGACACATTCTTCCTTGTGTTGAGACTCTGGCTGAGTGTCGACACATCCCCTTAGTGTCGATACTTGTACTTAAAATATTTTGTTGAACTTTGCTGATCTTTGCTAAGTGTCGACACAGCTCCTTGTGTCGACACTTTTCTTCAAGTGTTGAGTCTTCAGCTGAGTGTTGACACATTCTTTCTTGTGTCGACACTTTCTTCAAGTGTTGACTCTTCTGCTGAGTGTTGACACATTGCTCTGAGTGTCGACACTTATACTTAGCTCTTGCTGACTTTTGCTGAGTGTCGACACAGCCTCCAAGTGTCGACACTTTCTTCAAGTGTTGACTCTTCTGCTGAGTGTCGACACATTGCTCTGAGTGTCGACACTTATACTTAGCTTTTGCTGACTTTTGCTGAGTGTCGACACAACCTCCAAGTGTCGACACTTTCTGATGTAGACACAGTTTCACTGGGTGTCGACACAACTGCTAAGTGTCGACACTGCTTCACTTGACTTTTCTTCATAGAGTGTCGACACAGCTCCTTGTGTCGACACTTTCTGCCTGGTGTCGACTCAGCATCCCTGGTGTCGACACAATGACTCCAAGTGTCGACACTTCTTGTCTGGGTGTCGACACAAGTCTTCTTAAGTGTCGACACTTTCCCTCTAGGTGTCGACACATGTACTTAGAAACTTTTTCTTCTTTCCTGCAAATACTTATCTTGCATAAGTAAACTCACAAATACATCAAATACATTTTGATGTATATCATTGAGTTGGGTGAGGCTTCTTCAAATCAGGTACATTAGAACCAATGTACCCAACAATGTTGGATCCTTGAACTCCTCTGTTTGCTCCAAGACTTTTAGTTCCAAGGACTTGCAATACCTGCATTATGAAGATGAATGAATAAATAAATAGCTTAATACAAGAAGTATAGGAAACTCCATATTGTGCTCTTCTATTCATGATAACTCATATTCTTAACTATCTTCGCACAATTATAACGACTGGATGTAAATAATAGTGGACATGATTACAAATATGATAGTAAAAAGAACATGTATAATTGTACTCATCAAATACCCCCAGACTTAAGTGTTTGCTTGTCCCTATGCAAACTAATTCAAAAATTTGGAAATAATGATAATTAAATAATTTTTCGCAAGCTGATTACCATGAATTCAAGGAGAAATTTGATGTTGTAATTGCATAGGAAATAGTATAGTAGACTTTTTTAAATATAACTTTATCTTAAAATTCCTCCAATATATCTCTTAACTACCTTTTCACTCATTCCTGGAAATAGAATTACAATCATTTATAAATGTGAGGAGAAAATAACAATCTTAATAAGTTAGGCATTAATGTTTCAAAATTTAATAGTATCAATATTGATAGTCATAAGCTTGCCTTTTCACACCCTCTTCACAACACTAGTTAAAATTAGTAAGGTTGGATCCTTAGGACTTATATTTTGATGTAAATTTTTTTTGGCTTAGGATAAAGATTATAGGCGGGGTAATCAAAGATAAATTCGATGGTTCATATCACACCTAGATAACAATTGAGCCTCTTACAGGGTAATTTCCATAATATACATCAATATTATAAAAGCACACCCAGACTGTACAATTATTATTCTTCCCACATTTTTTTTTCTTTTTGATGGATACTCTATATTTTTGTTAGTTTTTTCTTATCCAAGCGACCATATTAGGGATCATTCCGAGTGGGTATACACGCACTCAGGCCACATATTATTATATTTTTTTAAGTGTCCATAGTTGGGATCGTTCCGAGTGGGTGTACACGCACTCAGGCCACATATCACTATGAACAAACTCATTCCATGGAGGTCTTAATGATAGATGTGCAAATAGGTAATGATTTTTGGCCTTGGTAAATTTTAGTAGTAGAGTATCAAAAGGCATAGAGAGTAGGTCCAAATTGGGTGTGTAAGGGTATAATGTTTAAGGTTTTGGGCTTGCAAGACTCAAGCTATCCAAAGGGAGGCCTAAGTCATTTCCGCCCTAACTAATTAACTTATGTGAATGTTTTAAGGATCTCTAGGGGCAAGTTCTGGAGACCAATAAATGATATTCTTCATTTTGAGTCTCTAATAAAAAATTATCAAACTATTACACTCATCGACTCGCTTTATTATAGATAATTATATCTTCTAAAATAGAGTGATTTTTAGTTAATAATATAGAGGACTAATCCTAAAAATAAGTTATATAGAGAAAATTAAACTAAAGAATTTCTATACATAATTACTAAACAACAAATTTGACCACTCAATGAGTCTACTTTAATTCATTTTAATCAGCTTGCGAAAGCAAATTAACTAGTTATAATCTCAAATGAGTGAATTAATGGAAGCTTAGAAAGAAGCAATAAAAAAGAATTTTTTAATTTGGGTAATTTGGGGGGGGGGGGGTTAACAATAATGAATACTATGCTAGCAAAAATATAACCAATTGTAATGATGTCCAGACATAAGAAATATTAGAATTGAACTAAATCCACCCCTAGACTTAAAATTTGTCGTGTCCTCAATACAATGTAAAGAACTGAGAAAACAAAGACACCAATTGTAAAAAAACTGGCTATCAATAAAATAACAGAGTCTCCTTCCAATTACAGCATAGATGAGTACAGGAGAGCAAAACATAGAACATCTGAAGTGTTATGACTAAATATATAATAACAAAATACAGAGAAATTTTAAAAAAATAAGCTGGGGGAGCAGAATCTAAAGGATCGTCGGGGAGGTGAGAGGAGCTGGGCACTGCCGGAGGTGGACTGGAGATCCCTAGGTGGTCCCTGATCTGAATGATGGCATCCTCTGTCCACTTCTGAGAAGCCTCAATACGTTGTAAGCGCGTTGAGAGCTCGGTCTCAAAGAAGTGCTGGAAGTCACACGAATACTGTGAGCGTGATCAAGGAGGAGGGGCAGAAGACTTTCCCTGAGCATAAGTAGAGCGGGGCGAAGTCACCATAGGCTCATCGAGGTCAGGATCGACATCGTCGTCATCATCAACATCATGAGCAAACTGAGGTCCACGCCTCACAATGGAATAAACGGGTCCACGCCGACCCTGGCGGGTAGTGATAAGGCGGAGAGATCATAGCGAAGCCATCATGATAGGGACGGTCTTCGCTACCACGATCATCGGGGGAAGGGAGGAAAAGATGTTCATGTTCTTAGTCAGGCGCGTAATGTAGGGTGCTACGCAAATATACCCAATATGTGAGTTATCGTCCTGGTGAAGAATGAACTGCGCCAACATAAAACCCAGATGAATGTGGTAGCGCGATGTCATGCTATAGAGATATAACATGTCCTGCCTACTCACGACACTGGAGCATTCGCCCCGGCCACTCAATGTGTGACTCAGCAGATGATGCACTTAGTGGAGAGCTGGAGAAATCAAATTAGAAGCCTTAGACCTCTTGGCCTCATATGGGGAGATGTCGAAAGAGAGTCGAACCCAAATATTTGCGGCGTGATCACGAGAAGGGAGGTCAAAGAGGAGGTCGGAGTATGCGGTACTATAGAGGAACGAGTCCTCATACACCCCTAAATATTGGGTGAACTGTAGAAGAGAGAGGGTATAAGTAGTACCCGCTACTCGAAATGAAATGACCCCCTCCTGTGTGTTAGTCTCCTCAGTGAAAGTCGGCCTAAGGTTCAAGTATAAGGAGGACATGAACTCTAATATGAGCTCATTAAATCCCAACTCCTCAATATTAAAAAATTGGTCCCACCCCGCTAAAGAAACTAACTCGCGAGCGTCCGCGGCTAAATGAATCTCCTCCAGCACGCTCCAGTCAATAGTTCGAATGTCTTGAAATATTTTGACTGGAGGCGATTATAATGGTTGATATGCGCCGGATCTGTAAACTCCTGTAGCACAGCAGCGTCGTGCCTTTCCGTTGATAATGTTGTGATATTTGGGCGATGACGGCGTCCCTCTTGTGCACGTCCTGTTGACATGATCTGCAACCAAGCGGAAAGATTTTTTTGAAATGAAAAGGAAAAAGAGGATGAAAAATGAGGAAAAAAATTGAGAATGTGAGAACAAGTGGAATGAGAAGAGAGTGGAGAAGAAGAAAAAATTGAAAAATAAAGACATGATCCAACAAATTTTTACCTAGGAGGAGAGATTGCGAAGAGAGGAGGAGAATCCGTGAAGTTTGGAGGCAGAAGCTTCAAACTCGAGCTCTGGCCATCGAGGAAATGGGAGCTGGAAGGTAGGGCTGAAACTGGAAGTGGGGAGGAAGAAGATGACACGACCTTTTATAATAGTCAAACACGGATTGCCACACGGGCGTGTGTGCACCTATGTTCGAGAATCTTTTACCGCGTGAAACACGGGTCGTGACAAGTCGTGCGGTCAAACTAGAGGGAAAACAGCATGCCAGGCGGACACGACCCACAACACGGGCGTGTGTGGACCCGTGTACTTCTCGGGCACTACGATTCGTCGAGCACAGAATATGCACACGGCTTAACACACGGCTGGGTCATTAGTCGTGTCCTTCTCGGGATGAGGGAAACGTCGATCTCAGCATATGGCACACAGTCCATAACATGGGTGTGTTGTCACCCGTGTCGTGCTCGGGTTGATTATGAGAAAAGTGGCCTTTTTACGACACAACAATGCACACCGGTGTGTGTCAACCCGTGTGCTTCTCAGGATGACTCTTTCTTACTTCAGGTTTCAAATTTAACATGGCTGGGTGAGAAAAAATGTGTTACGTACACGGCCTGGCACACGGCCGTGTACCAACCCGTGTCCTACTCTGATTCGGAATTTCCTCCCAAATGAGTTTTTGATTTATTTTTATACTAATATTTAACTAGAATTTTGTCAAAAAAATTTATAAACTAAGAAAAATTACTACCTGACACTTAATACTAGTCTAGCCGGAGGCAAGATTCTTGGCGAGCGAAGTCTTTAGGAAGCACACCATAACAAAGCTTTAGTCGGTGCCCGTTAACTTTAAAATCTCCCTTCTCAGGGTGGGTAAGTTCGACGGTGCCATAGGAAAAAACTTAGACTTGGAAGGGTCCGAACCACTTAGACCTTAACTTCCCTGGGAATAAACGAAGGTGGGAATTGTAAAGGAGGACTTGGTCACCTTTCTGGAATGTCTTGGGTTTGCGAAGGTGACGATCATGGAATAATTTAGTCTTCTCCTTATAAATACTAGAGTTTTCATAGGCCATGGTTCTCCACTCATCTAATTCATTAAGTTGAAGTTTTCGTTTCTCGCCTATAAAATTAGTGTCAAAATTCAAAGAGCGTATTGCCCAATACGACTTGTGTTCTAATTCTATATGCAGGTGACATGACTTACTATAGACAAATCTAAAAGGAGTGGTCCCTATAGGTGTTTTGAAGGCGGTCCTATATGCCCACAAACAATCGCGTAGTTTCTTAGACCATTGTTTCCTATTCCATTCTATAGATTTTTTTATGATTCTCTTAAGCTCTTATTTGAAACTTCAACTTGACCACTAGTTTGTGGATGATAAGGAGTGGCTATCGTATATGTGACCCCATATTTTTGTAATACTTTATCTAGCTGTAGATTACAAAAGTGTGTACCCCTATCACTAATAAGTGCACATGGTGTGCCAAATCGTGTGAATAAGGATTCCAAAAATTGAATTACTACTCAACTATCATTAGTAGGAAAAGCTTGCACCTCTACCCACTTAGATACATAATCTATAGCTACCAAAATATATTTATTCTCATAAGAACTTGGAAATGGTCCCATAAAATCAATTCCCCACACACCAAACATTTCACATTCAAGAATAAAATTTTGTGGAATTTCATACAATTTAGAGATATTACCTGATCTTTGACAAGAATCACATGAAAGCACATATCTTTGGGCATCCCTGAATAGAAGGGGCCAATAAAAACCGGAATCAAGAACCTTTTTGGCTGAGCGATTTGCTCCAAAGTGACCACCTGTAGGGCATGAATGACACTGCTCTAAGATTTTCCAGCCCTCCTCCGCTGATACACTTCTACGTATAATGGAATCTGCACATATCCGAAAAAGATAGGGGTCCTCCCAAAAGTAATATTTCAAGTCAGAGAAAAATTTCTTTTTCTACTGATATGAAGTCTTTTGGAAGGACCTTAGCCACAAGATAGTTTGTATAATCGATAAATCACGGATAATCAGTAGTTATATCAGTAGATAGTGCAAACAGCGATTCCTCCAAAAATGTATCACTAATCTCAGTCTCATCTAACATTGTTTGTAGTGGATTTTCTAAACATGAGAGATGATCCGCCACTAAGTTTTCCACTCCTCGTTTATCCCTAATTTCCAAATCAAATTCTTGCAATAAAATAACCCAACGGATTAAATGAGGTTTGGCTTCTGCCTTGGCTAATAAATATCTTAGGCCAGAGTGATCTGTGTATACTACCACCTTAGACAATGTTAAATAGGATCTAAATTTATCGAAGGCGAATACCACTACTAGGAGTTCTTTTTTTGCAGTTGTATAATTCTCCAGAGCATTATTAAGTGTTTTGCTAGCATAATATATAGGGTGAAAGTGTTTGTTTTGGCATTGACCTAACACATCCCCTACCGCAAAACTGCTAGCGTCATACATGATCTCGAAAGGTTGAGTAAAATCAGGCGCGATCATAATAGGAGAATTAATTAATCTTTCTTTTAAGAACTCAAAAGCTTGTAGACACTCTTGATCGAAAATAAAAGGTGTGTCTTTCTCTAAAAGCCTAGTAAGTGGTTTAGAAATTTTAGAGAAGTCTTTAATGAACCGACGATAGAATCCAGCATGACCTAAAAAACTTCTCACTGCCTTAACGGAGGTTGGCGGCGGCAACTTTTCTATGGTTTTAATTTTCGCTCTATCTACTTGAATTCCTTAGCTTGAGATCTTATGTCCAAGTACTAACCCTTCTTGTACCATGAAATGACACTTCTCCCAACTAAGCACTAAATTTGTTTCCTCACACCTCCTTAGAACTTTTTCTAAATTGTTCAAACACAAATCAAAAGAATCGCCAAACACAGAGAAATCATTCATAAACACTTACATAATATATTCAACATACTCATCAAATATAGCTAACATGCACCTTTGGAAAGTGGCGGGTGCATTACATAAATTAAATGGCATATGCCTATAAGCAAAGGTACCAAATGGGCAAGTAAATGTTGTTTACTCCTGGTCTTCTGGTGCTATAGAGATTTGGAAGTATCCAGTGAATCCATCTAGAAAACAATAATAAGAATGTCCTGATAAACGTTCTAATATTTGATCAATGAAAGGTAGAGGGAAATGGTCTTTCTTAGTAGCATCGTTTAACTTCCTATAATCAATACAGACACGCCAACTCGTTACTGTTCGCATTGGAATTAATTTATTCTTATCATTTGCTACTACTGTTAAACCACCCTTCTTAGGAACGACTTGTACATGACTAACCCATGAACTATCCGAAATAGGATATATCATTCCAGCATCTAACAACTTAACAATCTCAGCTTTCACTACCTCTTTCATATTTGGATTTAGCCTATGTTGCGGTTGAACAGAAGATTTATAGTTTTCTTCCAAAAGGATTTTGTGGGTGAAAAAACTAGGGTTGATACCTTTTATATCAGTTATTTGCCATACTATAGCACCCTTATACTTCCCTAACACAGTTATTAACTTTTGTTTTTCAGTTTTAGAAATATTAGAAGAAATAATAACTGGGTATGTAGAATTAGATCCTAAGAATACATACTCAAGATGATCTAGTAATTTTTTAAGTTCTACTATCGGGTGATCCTTAGTATTACTCTTAAGAACTTCAAGATCTCTTTGCATAATCAAACTATATTCAATCTTCTTATTCACCGAAATAGAGTTATCTAGATAATATAAATGTTCAACAATGTCTTGATTTTTATCTTCTTCTAGATAACTATTAGTGATGCAAATCTCTAAAGGATCTTTATAATAATATTCAGAATTTATAGAAGTCATAACATTATCAACATCGTAGAAAAAGTAGCAATGATCATCATTATCCAATGTTTGCTTTATTGTATTGCCAATTTGAAAAGTGACTTCATCTTCCCCTACTCGCAAAATTAATTTACCATCAAAAACGTCAATAAGAGCTCTAGATGTGGCTAAGAATGGATGACCTAGTATGAGTGGCACTTCTACATTTTTGTCTATATCTAGAATAACAAAATCGGCAGGAAATATAAACTTGTCTAACTTAACTAATACATCCTCTACTATTCCTCTAGGATACTTAACCGAATGATCTGCTAATTGAATACTCATTCTAGTAAGGCTAAGTTCTCCTAGACCTAGTTTTGAATATAGTTTATAAGGCATTAAGTTTATACTAGCTCCTAAGTCCGCTAAAGCTTTATTCACTTGTAAATCACCGATTAAACATGGAATTGAAAATGAACCGGGATCCTTAAGTTTTTGTGGTAATTTATTTTGTAAAATAGCGGAACATTCTTCACTAAGTGTTACTAAAGATAATTCTTCTATTTTCTTTTTATTTGAGATCAAATCCTTTAGAAATTTAGCATACTTCGACATTTGAATAATTTCAGGAAAAAGGTGGATTAACATGTAATTTTTTAAACATAGTTAAGAACTTAACATATTGCGCATCCATGCGCTCCTTGTTCAGCTTCGCTGGATACGGTATTGCCGGTTGATACTCCATTGGCTTTGACTGCATCTCGTTCTGTCCTTCGCCGCTAGACTCCTCTTGGGGTGCTTCCTTTACAAGCCTTTGATCTTATAATTCTTTTTCATTTCTCAATTGAATTGCTTTTGTATGATCCTTTGGGTTTGTTTCAGTATTGCCCGGAAGTAATCCTTGTTGCCTTTCAGACACCACCCTTGCGAGCTGACCAATCTGGTTCTCCAAATTCCGAATAGAGCCCTCTTAATTCCAGAAAGCTACATCAGTTGTTTGCATGAAATTGGTGAGAACATCTTTTAATGATGGCTTCCTTTGCTCTGGTTATTGCAGTTGTCCAAATACAGGTTGCTTGCCTTAATTTCCTTGCCCTCCCCAAGAGGAATTGGGGAGGTTCCTCCATCCAGGATTATATATAGAACTATATGGGTTGTTTGCTTAATTGAAGGGAGGACTGCTATTATTGCCCAAATAGTCAACATGTTCTTGCACTTGAGGTTCACAACCCGACATTCCACTAAATGAAGGGTCCCATTATTGAGATGCCATGGAGGGTGATGCTAAAGATAGGTTATCCATCTTCTGGTGAAGCTTCTCCACTTTAATAGCTAAGGCAGTGACAGCATCCACTTCATAAATTCCTGCAGGCTTGTTAGGCTTTTGTCTCACGGTAGTCCATTGATAGT
The DNA here is from genome assembly GCA_039583875.1 of Platanthera guangdongensis. Lineage (NCBI taxonomy): Eukaryota > Viridiplantae > Streptophyta > Magnoliopsida > Asparagales > Orchidaceae > Platanthera > Platanthera guangdongensis. The sequence goes on along the minus strand of CM077154.1, from coordinate 91,949,506 downwards.
TATTCATTGTCATGTCTTCTATCAACTGTTGAGCCGCTTCAGGTGTCTTATTGTTCAAGATGCCTCCACTAGCCGCATCGATCATCTATTTAGTGGTCGGATTGAGACCATTGTAGAAAGTCTGAATCTGAAGCTAGCAAGGTAGTGCATGATGGGTACACCTCCTTAAGAGTTCCCTAAATCGTTCTCATGTGTCATACAATGATTCAGATTCTATTTGAACATACATAGAAATGTCATTCCTTAGCTTTGCAGTCTTCGCCGGTGGAAAATACTTCATCAAGAACTTCTCAACCATCATATCTCATGTAGTAATCGACCCTCTAGGTAGTGAGTTTAACCACTGCTTCGCCTTGTGCCTTAATGAGAACGGGAATAACCACAATCGAATGGCATCATTGCTAATGCCATTGATCTTGAATGTATCACATATCTCCAAGAATCCTGCTAAGTGTGTGTTGGGATCTTCATCTTGCAGGCTATCATATTAGACATACTGTTGAACCATATGAATAATACACAGTTTCAACTCGAAATTATTGGTGACAATTGGTGGTCTAACAATGCTTGACCCAGTACCTGGAGATAAGGTCTAGCAAAGTCAGACATGGTTTGCTCGTTCTGGTTTGCCATGTTTTCTGAATTATCTGGACGGTGATCTCCTAAGTTTACTGTTTTCTCTTCTAACAGTCCGTTTGAGTTGTATGTGTTATCAGTTCTCAAGTCCCTTTGGCTAGTGTTGTGAATAATACGTTTCGGGTCAGGATGAAATGGTGTTAACCCAGAATTTCTTCCCCTAGTCATAGACTAATAGACTACAAAACAGAGATTAAGTGATAGAATTATACTTTAATTTAATTTACAATTATTGGTTAGTAATTTATAATTATATTAAATAAACTAATTTACAATTATATGTTATTAAGTAAAAATTGGTAGATTAATAGAGTTTAAGCTTTCAAAATATTAAAAATGAGTCACTGACAACGTGATGACTAGTTTTAGTCATCGTTTTTTTGGGCTAGTTTAGTATAAATTTTCCTAGGTTTAAGTATTATTTTTTATATTTTATGTATGCTATGTTTTAATATTTTATTTTTGATAATATGTTTTAATATTATGTTTGTTATGTTGTATTGTGTGTTATGTTTGTTTGTTTGTTATGTTTTTATTATTTTAGTTTTTATGTTTTGTTATTTTATGTTTGCTATGATATTTTTATGTTTGTTGTTGTGTTTTAGTCAATGTTTTAGTTATTTTATCTTAAAGCATAACTAATGCATATTTTATTTTTGTAGGTGCAACATTCTCCTTGGTGTAGCCTTCTCCTTGGTGCAGCCCGACAACATGCAGCCCCTCCCATTGGTCCAGCCCGAGCAATGATGTTGATGCAGCCCGGCCTCCATTTGATGCCACTCGAGCCCTCTTCAAGTGTTGCTCGGCCAACCCACATGCAAGCAGCCAACCACATACATGTTACCCGAGCCCACCATGCAGCCGCCACCTTGCATGACATGCATGCACCAACCCATCAATGTGTTGGCCGACCACTCCTCCCCTCTCTCTCTTCTTTATTTCTCATTCACCCCTCTTTCCCCCTCTCTCATTCTCATTTAAACCCATACATCCCCCCTTTTATATTTATTTTGTTCCTTTTTATTTTCCAAAATGAAAATGCATGCATTTAGCCTCTCCTCTCTCCCCCATTAATGTCATTCATGCACATCTCCATTCATGCATGGTCGCCCCCCCTTTTCCCCCTTCATATCCACTTCCCTCTAGAACCTTCCCCCTCATCTATAAAAGGAGCCCTTGCCTCATGCTTTAGGAGGTTAAGTTTTTGTTTTGGGAAGGTTGGATTCTAGAGAGCAAGTGAGAGTGCTAGTTCAAGAGTGTTATTTTCTTTTTAAGTTCCTTTTATTATAATATTTTTATTAGTATAATCTTGTCTTTTTATTATTATTATTATTATGTACTCTTCTTTTCTATCATCAATGAAAATGAATTCTCTTTCTCTTATTTTGTGGTTTCTTTCTTAACTATGTGTAGCTAATTTTCCTTTAGCATTCGATCATGAGGATCCATGAAATGAGATGAGATTTCCTTTTACTTCTTAGTTTTGTTTTTGTCAAATTTATTCTCGATCCTTCTTTGATTTTTCTCGCGTCGACTCCATATTTCCGCTTTACGACAGTAGGCCATTTGATCTCATCTCATAGTAGTCGAGAGACTCGTTGATTTGAAAGATCACTCAAAGAAGGAAGGAGTTGCACGCAATCCTAGAGATAGGATGACGTAAATCTTCCGGATTGGAGTCAAATCCAATAGTGCGGATCACTTCGATAATGCAACTTTAGGCCCTTTTGATTTGCAAAGAGATTTCGGTCAAAACATCTATAAGTTAGGAGATTTAATGATCTAGCGAGATTATTTCTTATTTTCGGATACGCCACGGTCGAGTTTGATTTGCAATCATAAAACTATATTTTTATCCTTCTTATCTTTTTTCGTGGTGAATCATTGGTTGAATGCTATCTTTTTATGTAAAGTTTTTGTCTTATTATTATCTTTAGTTTAACTTAAAAATTCCTCAAATCACCCAACAATCGTACGGTAGGATAATAGTAGAAGCGCGAGTAATAGTAATTGACAACCCTGAGTTTTAATACGACCTTGGTACTACAATTCGATAGGAACACTTGCCTGTTCGGGTTGATAGCAATTCAATTCACCAAGTTTTTGACACCGTTGTCGGGGACCCTTTTACGACAATATTAGGAAAACGCTTTCGCTATTACTTCTGCAAAAAAAAACAAAAAAAAATTTAATCATTATCTTTTTCTTCTTCAAGTTTCTATTTTCAGCTCTTCTCATTTCCTTTCCTCCATTCTCTTTCATTTTTTTAGTGCATAACTCGCATGAATCCGTGTCTACTTGTTGATTTGGACCCAGAAATTGAGCGCTCCTTTCGGAGAAACTTGCGATTCGGGGGTTCCACTTCTCAAACAGCGGTTGAGGATTCCTACGGTGATTGTAATTTCAATTCTGAAATGGGAGAACCCAACCTAGGAATGGCACAGCAAAGGACCATGTCTGATTATGCTCGACCCAACCTGGAGGGTACAGAAACAAGTATTGTTCGACCTGCAATAGCGAACAATAACTTTGAGCTTAATCCTAGCATCATACAAATGGTGCAATAATATGTACAGCTCGACGGATTACAAGATGAAGATCCGAACTTGCATATTTCTAGTTTTCTCGAGATCTGTGATACCTTTAAAATTAATGGTGTCTCAGACGACGCGATTAGGCTAAGACACTTCCCCTTCTATTTAAGAACAAAAGCCAAATAGTGGTTGAGTTTTCTTCTAAGAGGATCCATCACCACTTGGAATATTTTAACAGATAAATTTCTCGCTAGATATCCCCCCCAACCTGCTAAAACTGCGAAACTTCGAAATGATATTACTTCTTTTTCTCAAATTGCTTCCGAGACCCTCTATGACACTTGGGAGAGGTTCAAAGAACTTTTGAGACACTGCCCTCATCATGCTCTGCCTATATAGTTGTAGGTCTAGACATTCTATAATGGGCTAAATCAAGAGACCAAGCAGATGATAGATGCCACTTTCGGTGGTTCTTTGGACCGTAAAACTCCAAAGGCCACTCTTGAGCTTATCGAGGACAAGGCAATGAAAACCTATCAGTGGAACTCGCCTAGGACTCGACCAAATAAACCTGCAGGTATCTACGAAGTGGACTCTATGACCCAACTGGCGCTTCAAGTGGAGATGCTGAGCAAGAAAGTAACGGAGATGACTGCTGCCTCCGCCCCTCAGGTATATGAAAATGCAAATGCTGCTGCCGAGCAGGTGGATTATCTGGGGAACATACCCAAGCCTGCTCAAAATAATTTTAATAATTTTTCTAATTTTTCTGCTCCTCCTGGTTTTAATAAAGCTTCTAACTCGTATCACCCTGGATGGCGTAACCATCCAATTTTTTTGTGGAGTAACACCGCAAATTCCACATGTCCACCACACGATTTCGCTCTACCACGACCACCACAAAATCAGGACCAAAATTTTCAAAAACCTCCATCTTTGGAAGAAATGTTTTCTAGATATATAAGCGCGAACGAGGCAACCATTAGAAATTTAACAGGGTCGATGAAAAATCTAGAAAATACGGTCGGGCAACTCGCTAAGGTTATCTCCGAGAGGCCTACCTGGGACTCCTCCCACAAATACTGAACCCAACCCAAGGGAGCACGCGAAAGCGATTTCCCTTCGGAACGGTAAAGTAATCCACGAGCCCACCACAAGGGAAGAGCCAGAGGTGATTGCCCCTCCTGCTGCTGAACAAACCATCGTTACAGATATGAATTTTGGCAAAGAAAAAGAAAAATCTGTTTTTGAAAAAGAAAGCGATAATTTTCAAAATGATGCTCCGGTGATTATAAAAGAATTTCGGCCACCTCCCTATCCCGCTAAGCTTAGGAAAGACAAATTAGATGATCAGTACCAACGCTTTCTCGAGATGTTCAAACAAATCCATATTAATCTGCCGTTTCACAAAGTTATTAGTCAAATGCCTAAGTATGCCAAATATCTTAAAGATTTGTTGACAAATAAAACGAAACTGGAAAATCTATCTCATGTAACGTTGAACGAAGAGTGCTCGGTGGCCATTAATAATTCTAATCTTCCTAAAAAGATAAACGATCCAGGTAGCTTTTCTATTCCTTGTGTTTTTGGAAATCTTTTCGTAAAGCACGCGTTAGCGGACCTAGGTGCGAGCATCAACTTGATGCCATTTTTCTTATTTAAGAAACTAGGATTGGGCACTCTCAGCCCTATGTATATGAGTATCCAGTTAGCCGATCGATCAATTAAGTATTCGTTAGGTATTGTAGAGGACGTGCTAGTGAAGGTCGACAAATTCATCTTCCCGGTGGATTTTGTTATTCTTGATATTGAGGAGGACGTCGAGGTCCCTCTTATCCTTGGTCGTCCCTTCCTAGCCACCTCTCGAGCAGTCATTGATGTGAGCAATGTGAAGCTCTTTCTTCGTGTGGGAGATGACGAGGTCAATTTTTCTATAAATCAATCTATGAAAAACTCTTTGAAAAATGACGACTCTTGTTTTTTTTCTTGATGTGTTAAATGAAGACTTCTCTCTTTCTCTTTTCAATGTTTCTTCAAATGATTTTTCCTCTTCTTTTTCTGAAATTTCTACAAATATTTTTGAAGACACGATTATGTTAGTGCAATCCAATTTTGAAAATGAACCCGTTTTTAGACAAAAAAATTATGAAAATCTTATTTTTAAAAAAGAAAAAAATTGAAAAACTCTTACGATGAACCACCCAACCTTGAATTAAAATCACTCACTTAACATATTAAATATGATTTTCTTGAAAAAATTTCTAAATTGCCCGTTATAATCTCGGCCTTTCTTTCTCAATCCGAGAACGATCAATTGATCGAAGTACTACAAAAGCATCGCCGAGCTATATCGTGACAAATTTCGGATATTTCTGGCATAAGCCCCCTTTTTTTCCAGCCATAAAATATTTTTTGAAAATAATTCTAAGGGTGTAGTCCAACATCAACGTCGTCTTAATCTGAATATGAAAGAGGTCGTGAAGGGAGATGTGCTTAAATTATTAGATGCGAGGATAATTTAACCTATTTCTGATAGTAAGTGGGTAAGTCCAGTCCAGGTTGTACCTAAGAAGGGTGGGATCACAGTACCGACGAACGAAAATAACGATTTAATTCCAACTAGGACGGTAACGGGATGGAGGATGTGCATCGACTATCGTAAGCTAAACGATGCCACCCGAAAATATCACTTCCCCCTTCCCTTTATCGATCAGATTTTAGAACGTTTATTCGGGCATAGTTTTATTGCTTTTTCGACGGTCTCTTGGGGTATTTCCAAATCCCTATCACACCCGAGGACCAAGAGAAGACAACATTCACTTGCCCCTTCGAAATTTTTGCCTACCGTAGGATGCCTTTTGGTCTTTTCAACGCACCAGCTACCTTTCAGCGGTGCATGTTAGCTATTTTTGATAAATATGTAGAAAATATTATGGAAGTATTTATGCACGATTTTTCGGTTTTTGGCGACCTTTTGATTTATGTTTAAAAGTTTTGGGAAAAGTTTTACAACGCTGTGAAGAAACGAACTTAGTTTTAAATTGGGAGAAGTGCCACTTTATGGTGCGTGAAGGCTTAGTCCTTGGCTATAAGATTTCCGCTAAGTGAATTGAAGTGGACAAGGAAAAAATTGAAGTAATTGAAAAGCTACCGCTGCCTACGAATATCAAAGCGATTAGAAGTTTTCTAGGGCACGCGAGTTTTTACCGACGATTCATTAAAGACTTTTCAAAAATTACTAAGCCTCTCACCCACCTTCTCGAAAAAGAAGCTCCTTTTGTTTTTGACGATTCTTGTCTAGCTGCGTTTGAATTAATAAAATCTAAACTTATTAATGCTCCAAATTTGATCGCCCCAGTTTGGGATTTGCCTTTCGAAATAATGTGCGATGCGAGTAGTTTTGTGGTTGGTGCAGTGCTAGGACAACGAATAGCTAAGAATTTCCACCCAATTTATTACGCGAGCAAAACTCTAACTTCCGCTTAAGAAAACTACACCACGACCAAAAAGGAACTATTAGCTGTTATTTTCGCATTCGATAAATTCTGACCGTACATTACTCTTTCTAAAATTATTATTTTCACGGATCATTCTGCTTTGAAGTACTCCTTTCTAAACCGGATGCCAAGCCGCGTCTTATTCGCTGGATCCTCTTACTTCAAGAATTCGACTTGGAGATTCGGGATAAGAAAGTAGCGGAAAACCTAGTGGCCGATCATCTTTCTTGCCTCGAAAATCCTAAACTCGTTATTTTAAATGAAAATTTTATTAATGATTCTTTTCCGGATGAACAAATTTTAAATGTTTCTTCTTCTACCCCTTGGTTTGCCGATCTGGCCAATTATCTCGTGGCCCGGGTCCTTCCAAAAGAATACTCTTCTCAGCAAAAGAAGAAAATTTTTTCTGAGTTGAAGTATTATATTTAGAAGGACCCCCTTTCTATTTCACATTTGTGCGGACCAGGTGGTAAGAAGATGTGTTTCCCGGGAAGAAGGTCAACAGATTTTGAAGCATGTTCATGAAGGTCCGACTGGCGGGAATTTTCAAGCAAACCGCACCGCCCACAAAGTGCTTAGTGCTGGCTTTTATTGGCCAAGCATATTTAAAGATGCACAAATCTTTGTGAGCAGGTGTGATCGGTGCCAGTGGATTGGAAACATATCAAATAAAAATGAAATGGAACAAAATTATTTTCTTGAGTGTGAACTTTTTGATTTGTGGGGCATTGACTTTGTAAGCCCGTTTCCCTCAAGCTTAGGAAATAAATATATTCTAGTCGCCATTGATTATATTTCTAGGTGGGCGGAGGCCCAAGCTTTACCCAGTAACGACGCTCGAGTCGTAGTTTCCTTTTTAGAAAATTATTTTCTCATTTTTTTCCTCGAGCAATCGTTAGTGATAGGGGGAGTCATTTCTGCAATGCTCAGCTCGCTAAAGCTTTAGCTAAATACGGCATTACGCATAAACTATCCTCCCCTTATCACCCCCAAACGAACGGTTAGGTCGAGGTAGTCAATCACGAACTTAAAAGAATTTTGGAAAAAAACTGTTTCTACTTCTCGTAAGGATTGGTCATTAAAGTTAGACGATGCTCTTTGGGCCTATCAGACAGCGTGCAAGACTACTATTGGTTGTACTCCTTTCCGATTGGTCTATGGAAAATCATGTCATCTCCTGATAGAAGTAGAACACCGTGCGTACTGGGCACTAGAGTTTTTTAATTTCGATCTGCACTCGGTCGTTGAGCACAGAAAAAATCAATTAAATGAACTCGACGAGTGGCGAGCTAATGCTTATGAGAACAACAAAATCTATAAAGAACACACGAAATTTTATCACGATAAGAACTTGTGCCACCCTAAAATGTTTAAACCAGGCGATCAAGTTCTTCTTTTTAATTCACGCTTACGTCTTTTCCCTGGAAAGCTTAAATCTCGATGGTCTGGACCATTTACGGTCAAGGAAGTCTTTTCGTATGGAACTGTATTGCTCTCGCACCCGGACAAGGTGACTTTAAAGTGAATGGTCATAGACTGAAGTTATATTCTTCAAATGATTCTGTATCTCTTGCAAAGGAGCATCTTATTTTTGTCTCTTAAATGTTTTTTTTCTTTTGAAACTCTTTTTTTTTCTAGACTTCTTATTATTATAAAACTGTTATTATTATTTCGAACATTATATTGTTAAATAAAGAACACTCTTGGGAGCCTGCCCAAGGATTTCTCTGCTTTTGTTTTTGTATTTTGTTCTTCCTCCTGGTAGCCATACAAGTGCAAGTTCATGATTGCCGCTCCAACATTGCTGATTTCAAGAAGGATCAAGTCAAGCCTACTGGTGATCAAGTGATTTAAAGCGCAAGCATGGGGAGCGACATCCACTTTCAGCCTCACAAACCTGGAGAAGTCCTGTTCTTCTTTGTTTTTCTTATGTTTACTTTACTGCCTTTTCTATCCCCCCCCTCTTCTCCTTCTTCTCGTTCTCGTTTCTTTTTTTTCATTGAGGTCAATGAAAAATCTAAGCGTGGGGGAGGGTTCGTTATTTTATTTTTTTCTTTCCTTTCTACAAAAACAAAAAAAAATTTATGAGTGTAATCTTTTTATTATAATTGTTATAATAGTTATATTAAGCCTCTTAGGAGTACTATTTTTTTCTTTAACTTTATCAAAAATCCAAGAGAAAAACTAGAAAATACAAAAACCCAAAAAAAACAAAAAATCAAAAATCCAAAAAAATTCTAAAATCTATTTGAAAATCAGAATCAAAAATTATTTTCTATCTTTATTTTTATGTTTCTTCTAGTGGTTTGTATGTCCCCGCGGTTCTTTAGTTCTAAGTAGAATTTCTTTGAATCGGTTTTCTTAATCTATTATTCTAACATAGCTTAGTTTTACTATTTTCTAGTTCTTAAATATAGACATCTGTTTTCTACATTGTAAGTTAACAAATTGTAGTTTTTCTTTTTATTCGGTTAAATTGCGCATGAATGGTTGCTAGATAATGTTATTACTTTTTCATTCTGGGGTAATTCTTTCTTGGTGTCTAGAACTTGTCTCTAGCGACTCTCGAAGCATTTGCGCCATTTTCACATACTTTAGAAATTATTTAGGCCACCCTTTGACCTGTTTGAGCCTTTTTGCCCACCCAAATATTTCACTTTTGCTAAAATAACTTTGGGCCTTTTTCCTTTGTTTAGCTCCACCTTTCATTTTTCACCAAAGCCAAAATGCTCTTCTTATTTCACACTAGACTTTGAGCTTTATTTAATTTCATTATTGTGATAGGTTATATCTTTGAAAAATGGAAAGGAAATTTTTGGCGTACATTTGGAGCTCTCTTATGAAAAGAAAAAAAATATTATCAAAATGTGGAATCAATCAAAGAAAAGAAGAAGTTTATTTTTGGCCAATTATGTGAAAAGAAAAAATGCATGGCCTTGTTTTGTTTTTTAAGTTTGAATTGGAGAAAATGACGTACTTGTTGTTGAAGCCAGGAAAATTCCCGACCTCAAAAATAGGATCAAGGAAGCCTAAGGTTACTGATTTTACGATCTGACGTCATATTTCAAGTGGCTAGCGAGAAAGAAAGGAAACTATCTACAAGCACACCCCAAGTGCTCCAGCAGGGAGGTCCCACCACGTACCCGAAAGCTTGGAAGAAGCTTCCCCTCCGCAACCAAAAGGCTGGGCGAGGTACTAGGCAGGCATGGACTGGGCGAGTATCCACTTGGGGAAACCTCGGCCACTTCCAAATGTCCTCTTTCCAGTACCCCTGGGGGCTATTTATAGAGAAATCCTGGGGGGGGGGGGGTATAGGCGAGTATCCAGCTTCTGCCAGCGAGTTCCAAGAGATACTCGCCCATACTCGCGAGTTGCTCGCCCAAGCTCGCCATAGCTCGCCTCTGCTCGCCTCTGCTCGCCCAAGCTCGCCACAGCTCGCCTCTGCTCGCCTCTGCTCGCCCAAGCTCGCCACAGCTCGCCTCTGCTCGCCTCTGCTCGCCCAAGCTCGCCACAGCTCGCCTCTGCTCGCCACTGCTCGCCCAAGCTCGCCACAGCTCGCCTCTACTCGCCTCTGCTTGCCCAAGCTCGCCACAGCTCGCCTCTGCTCGCCTCTGCTCACCTCTGCTCGCCACAGATCGCCCAAGCTCGCCACAGCTGGCCTCTACTCGCCTCTGCTCGCCCAAGCTCGCCACAGCTCGCCCAAGCTCGCCACAGCTCGCCTCTGCTCGCCTCTTCTCGCCCAAGCTCGCCACAGATCGCCTCTGCTCGCCTCTGCTCTCCCAAGCTCGCCACAGCTCGCTCAAGCTCGCCACAGCTCGCCCAAGCTCGCCAAATGGTCTGCGGATAACCGCCTGCTAGGGTACTTCTGATCTCGACGAATTACAGGTTATACACTTGTTATTTCTCATTTTTGTGTTTTTATGTTTATTTAAAGCTCATCCTTGATTTATTGTGTTTTAACCATCGTTTTTATCTTTGATTTTCTATTCCTAATCATTTACCTAAGCCAAGTCTTTACGCCTATAAAAGCCCTTTTGATCTTTAGAACGTGGACCTACGTAGTGGAGAGAGTGTGAACGGATAAGCCTATGGCCACCATCATTGATAAATTTCTTTGGAGGTTATTTTGAGGTGATTTAGAGGTAATTGTTATTCTAGCAACCTAGTAGTTCGTTCAATGCGTCGTTTATTTAGAATCTCTACTTTTGTTTTTCTTATTTTCCTAAATTTTGGATGTCTTGTTTTAGGGATTTAGAAATGTGTAATTCTTCTTTATGTTCTAATGATATGTTTATGTCTCCATTTTCAAGTTTTCTATTATGCACTTCTCACCCCACTAGTTGTTAAAATAAAAATTAGGATAGTCTAATTTTTCATATTTTGGTTTTCTTAATTATGAAACTTAAATTTTCTTTCTTTGCTTCCTCTTCCCTACCTTTTAAATTTCATTTGCTTGAGGGCAAGCAAATACTTAAGCATGCGGGAATTTGATGACTAGTTTTAGTCATCGTTTTTTGGGCTAGTTTAGTTTAAATTTTCCTAGGTTTAAGTATTATTCTTTTATATTTTATGTATGCTATGCTTTAATATTTTATTTTTGATAATATGTTTTAATATTATGTTTGTTATGATGTCTTGTGTGTTATGTTTGTTTGTTTGTTATGTTTTTATTATTTTAGTTTTTATGTTTTGTTATTTTATGTTTGCTATGATATTTTTATGTTTGTTGTTGTGTTTTAGTCAATGTTTTAGTTATTTTATCTTAAAACATAACTAATGCATGTTTTATTTTTGTAGGTGCAGCCTTCTCCTTGGTGCAACCCGACAACATGCAGCCCTTCCCCTTGGTCCAACCCGAGCAATGATGTTGATGCAGCCCAGCCTCCATTTGATGCCACTCGAGCCCTCTTTAAGTGTTGCTCGGCCAGCCCACATGCAAGCAGCCAGCCTACATACATGCTACCCGAGCCCACCATGCAGCCGCCACCTTGCATGACATGCATGCACCTCCCCATCAATGTGTTGGTCGGCCACTCCTCCCCTCACTCTTCTTTATTTTATCATTCACTCCTCTTTCCCCCTCTCTCATTCTCATTTAAACACATCCATCCCCCCTCTTATATTTATTTTGTTCCTTTTTATTTTCCAAAATGAAATGCATGCATTTAACCTCTTCTCTCTCCCCCATTAATGTCATTCATGCACTTCTCCATTCATGCATGGTCGGCCCCCCTTTCCCCCCTTCATATCCACTTCTCTCTAGAACCTTCCCCCACATCTATAAAAGGAGCCCTTGCCTCATGCTTTAGGAGGTTAAGTTTTTGTTTTGGGAAGGTTGGATTCTAGAGAGTAAGTGAGAGTGCTAGTTCAAGAGTGTTATTTTCTTGTTAAGTTCCTTTTTTTGTAATCTTTTTATTAGTATAATCTTGTCTTTTTTATTATTATTGTGCACTCTTCTTTTCTATCATCAATGAAAATGAATTCTCTTTCTCTTATTTTTGTGGTTTATTTCTTAACTATGTGTAACTAATTTTCCTTTAGCATTTGATCATGAGGATACATGAAATGAGATGAGATTTCCTTTTACTTCTTAGTTTTATTTTTGTCAAATTTATTCTCGATCCTTCTTTGATTTTTCTCGTGTCGACTCCGTATTTTCGGTATACGACAGTAGACTATTTGATCTCATCTCATAGTAGTCGAGAGACTCGTTGATTTGAAAGATCACTCAAAGAAGGAAGGAGTTGCACGCAATTCTAGAGATAGGACAATGTAAATCCTCCGGATTGGAGACAAATCCAATAGTGCGGATCACTTCAATAATACAACTTTAGGCCTTTTTGATTTGCAAAGGGATTTCGGTCAAAACGTTTATAAGTTAGGAGATTTAATGCTCTAGCGAGATTATTTTTTATTTTCGGATCCGCCACGGTCGCGTTTGATTAGCAATCATAAAACTATATTTTTATCCTTCTTATCTTTTTTCATGGTGAATCATTGATCGAATGCTTCTTTTTATCTGAATTTTTCGTCTTATTATTATTTTTAGTTTAACTTAAAAATTCCTCAAATCACCCAACAATCGTACGGTAGGATAATAGTAGAAGCATGAGTAATAGTAATTGACGACCCCGAGTTTTAATATGACCTTGGTACTACAATTCGATAGGTACACTTGTCTGTTTGGGTTGATAACAATTCAATTCATCACAACGGTGCCAAAAACTTGGTGCGATTGTTTTTGCTCAATGTAAAAACTATGTGGTTAGGCATAAACTAGATTGATTTTAATCTCAGGCAAGTGCACCTATCGATCATAGTATAGGAGAAATCTACATCTCGTGTCGTATTCCACAGGGTCTTTTACAGTACTCGTACTCACTCTCACTCTATTATCGTACCTATAATTAAAATTGAGTGCTTCCCTAAATTAGCCTAACTAGGACTACTTGGATAAAGTTACATTGGAGAATTAAGGATAGTAAAAAGCAGAAAATCTAAGAATAATCACATGAGAATAATTACTCATTAATTTAACTCTATGTAATCACGTAATAACAAGATTATCAAATTCATTGTATTGTGAGGGTTAAACATTTATCGAAATCTCTCTCGAGTAATTTAATACCTAAGCTTAAGTTGAGTAAATTTTCTCTCGAACAATTCACAATACTCAAAATTGCATTAATAATAAGAAACCCTATCTAAAACATAAATTCATGAAATCCTATCTATAAGATACCATGAGCCCAATTATCCATATTACCATTATCTAAACAACATATCTCTCGATCATGCAATTGAAAATACAAAGAGACAGGACATTAGAATATGAACATATAAGCATCATCTCAAACATCCAATTTCTCAATCTAGAAGTTTGAGATTCAAATAAAACAAGTTCTACTTTCAAGCCTAATATCAATCTCATTGTTAGAACACATACATACGAATAAAATACCACAAATCTGACATAAAAACCAACATACATGATTACCGAATTGTTCAAAAGAATAAGTCTCATGCGAAATGTAAAAATAAAGTTAGATCCACTGAGAGAAGGGGAAGATTAAAAGAGATACATGAATATTAAAACCATATGAATTATCTCCTTTGATCTCCCCTCCGCCGAATGCTCCACTTTCATCCTCCAGAAATTCTCCAAGTTCTTCAATCCAAAAGTCCCTCTTCTAATTTTCCTACAGGTTTTTATAGTCTCCTTGCAAACAGGGTCGAACACGGGTTCCAACACAGCCATGTCATAGGCCGTGTGGACAGTTCTAAGGCAGTTTTGCACGAATAGTTATGTCTGGTCGTGGGCCGTGTCATTTGACACGGCCTCGAACATGACCGTATTGTTCTTCATGGCTCCACACACGGCTTGGTTCAACAGTAGGCCTGATAAGGATACGGGTAGGGACACGGCCGTGTGCCTTCCCGTATAGTGCTCTGACTTCTTTTCCAATCCTCGTGATCTTTCCCGATAAGGACACGAGTAGTGACATGGGCTTTTTTCTACCCGTGTGTGCCCAATTCCAGTCCTGTCCTCAGTCATGTTGGATCCGTGAACTCCTCTATTTACTCCAAGGCTTTTAGTTCCAAGGACTTGCAATACCTGCATTACGAAGATGAATGAATAAATAAATAGCTTAATACAAGAAGTATAGGAAATTCCATACCGTGCTTTTCGATTCATGATAACCCATATTCTTAGCTATTTTTGCACAATTATAACGATTGGAGGTAAAAAAATAGTGGATATGATTATAAATATGATAGTAAAAAGGACATATATAATTGTACTCATCAATAATCTGAGAAAGGTGAAGTAGCTGAATCTAACCCTTCGTGGTAGATAAGTGAGACGGGATAGTGGATGTATCTAATATAGGGAACCACTATAGATCTCTATGTTTGTGTGCTTGTTTATTTTTGAGTAATTTTTAATCCGCAAAAAGGCACAGACATCACTTATTCATCCCCTCTATGTGAGTTAGGTAGATGCTAGATACTTTCACAGTTTTCTATCTTTTAGAAGTTCATAAGGTGTCTTACAATGATTCTTGTGGATTGAGGCTCTATTTTGCACGTGACAAGTTGTATTGACTGCTTCAGCCCATAAATACTCTTGTAATGAAGAGTCTTTCAACATAGTGGTTCATGCCTCAATGAGTATTCTATTTTTTACCTCGGTAACACCATTTTGTTGTAGAGTACAAGGAGAGGAAAACTCATGAAACATACCTAGGCTTGTACAAAACTTTGTCATGACACCCGACTCAAATTTTATTTCATGGTCACTTCTAATTTTGTCCACAGAGTAGTTCAATTCATTATGTAAATGTCTGACAAATCTAGTGAAAGAATCAAAAGTATCTGACTTGTGTTTCAGAAAGAATGCCTATGTAAAATGTGAGTAGTCATCAATAATAACCATTGTGTAAGCTTTACCTCCCAAACTACGGAGAGACATAAGACCGAATAAGTCCATATAAAGCAGATATAAGCATCTTGGAGAATCTTTGGCAATAATGCTTTTAAAAGTGGCCCTTGTCTGTTTGCCCATCTGGCATGAATGACACAGTCTATCTTTAACACACTTAATATTGGGTGCATCACACACTAAGTTGTGAGAAAATAATATACTTATAATTTTGAAATTAATATGTGTTCATCTTTTGTACCATTGATCACAAATTGATGCACTATCTTTTTCCAAAAAACACACTGGTGTAGAAGACTCTAAGCAAAGAAAATTTAGACAAAAATATTTCTCCTCGAGTGCCTGAAAAAATAGTTTCGAAGTTAAAAGACGACTTTATCAAACACTTGTTCTTGTAGAACTTAACCTTATACCCTTTATCACATAATTGATATATGCTTATGAGATTATGTTGTAATCCCTCAACATAAGCCACGTTAGTGAAAAATACTATACCGTTGGTAATCATACCGTAGCATTTTGTGATTCCTCAGTCAGATCCGCCAAAAATAACTTTTGGGCCGTTTTTGATTGAGGTGAAATTCTGAAGTAGGCTTCTTGTTCTGGTCATAAGCCTAGAACATCCACTGTCCAAATACTTGATAGAATTTTGGTTGGCCTTTTGACATACTTGCATTCACAGATTAACTATCCTTAGGAACCCAAACAAAATTGGGTCTTTGGTTCCTTGTTAGATAACTTCCACTAGGAATGTTAACATTGTGAGGGGTCATTCTTGCATTGTTAACTCGTGGAGTATTATGATTATTCAAATTGAACCATCAATCTATGGTAAAATGACCAATCTTGGCACAACACTGATAACCAAATTTGATGTACCTTCTTTTCTCCTCCTGCTTCACCTTTTGAACGGCTGGTCTGGTAGAAAATACTGATCTAGAGGTGGAATACTCATGAGAACAACATACATTTTGTTTCTTTGTCTTATGTGGCTTTTTGGCAGCATGCTTGACCTTTGGTGCTTTCTTAGAATTCTATCCATGAACGAATGGACCATAATACCGAAGGATGATCAGACATGAGATGCCTTGAGAGCACTTATTCCAAAATTTTATGATGTCTCCATACTTGGTTATTTTTGTTAGATGTAACGTATGTTGGTCTAGCGAAATGATTGTAGGATGAGTCATGGTACAACTTATTTGTCAGAAAGATTACCTTCTTGAAGGATGGTTGACCTTAAGGTGCCTTACCTGTATCCTTAGACGTATTATATCTAATACCACTCTCCTTAGAGGCTGAAAATCCATCAATGAGAGGAAGGATAGTCTTTGGCTTCAAGAAGCTCTCTACAAGCTTCCTTTCAGTTAATAACTTTTCTTCCAACTCACTTACGGTCTTCTCTTTCAGACTTAGTAGCTCAGTAGAGCATTTCAGTTCCTCTTTCAAGGATTGAATTTCGTCTCTGAAAGGAGTCAATTTCTCACTTTCCTCACTCAGCTCAGACTCCAATGCCTTGAGAGAGACGATCTCTTTATATTGAGATTTGACCACCTTATGACATTTGTCAAATCCCTTAAGTAATACTTGATAATATACCATTAAGTCTGAGTCCTCTTCAGATGAGTTGTCTTCATGACCATTGGTGGTGGTATCAGTTTCAGATAGGAGAGTATATGAGTTTACCTTCCCATTGTATTGGGAGTTGCAGTCTTCCTCATCGATATTTGCCATAAGCCCAAAGTAGGCTTCTTTATCCAAGCTTGACTCACTTGAATCGCTATCGCTTAAAGTCTTCGACTTCTTGGCGATGAAGATCTTTTCTTCTTTCTTCTTACCTTTGAAGGATCTCTTTTCATCTTTCTTGGATCCTTCCCTCTTCTTATGTGGGCATTCGGTGATCATATGCCCTAGATTATTACAATAGTAGCAAAGTATAATTGAAGAACCATGTTTGTTATGTTTTGATTTATACATGTCACTACTGTTGGAGCTCTTCTTGTGATGTTCACCATCACAACAATATTTTTTGTAATCAGATGAGGAGGGATGTTTTTTTCATTTCCCTCCTTTTCCTAAGCATCCCTTAAACTATCTAGAGATTAAAGAAAATTCTCCATCTGACATTTCAGAACTAGAGGTGATTGGCTCTGAATCTTCTTGTTCAATTGAGGCTTGTGTCCTTGCTGGTGACAGAGCTATACTTTTTCTTTACCCTTTGGCCTTCAGTGCTATTGACTGCTCTCTAACTGAAGTCATGCTTCCCTCTTCTTCTACCTTTCTAGTGTTAAGTTGAAGTTCGCGAGAAAGCAGCTTCCCGAACAAGTTCTATGGCTCTATCTTAGCCAGATTACCAAACTTCCTTATAGCAAAAACCTTAATATTTCATTCTTTAGTCAGGGATCTCAAGAATTTATCATTATGTTCACCATTGGTAAACACACGAGCATAATTTCTTAGGCCATTGACGATCTTGAAGAACTTTTCGTAGCAGTTAGAAAATAGTGCCGCTCTTACCTTGCTTGAAGCCCTCATACTCCTGATTGAGGAGGGATTTCCTATCATCTACGACTTCCTCCATTACTTACATAAGAACAATTAGAGATTGTTACATCTCCTGAGCAGACTTATAGTGGTTTAAATTTTGCTGCATTGAATCACGCACTGTACTAGCAATGATGTTCTTCGCCTTCTTATCCAAAGCGACGAGAACAATCTCATCCTTGTTCAAGTCCATCATCCATTTAGAAACCAACAGATTTGGATCAATTGTTGACGAAGTCATAGGAACATGTGGACCTTTTTCAACAATAGTGAAGATTCTGGGATCACAAGCTTCCATGAAGAATTTAATTCTTTCCTTCCATCTAGAGAAATTTTCTTTGAAGCACACTGACAGCTTCATCGAGGATAAACCCTTGCTCTTGTCCATTCCAGACATGTTTTTCTCTTTTGATAACTAGATCAAGATCTGTTCAAGGTATTAACCTTTTAACAAACAACCTCCCTCTGATACTAATTAAAAGTATATAGTTGTCAACTTAAATCACCTAGAGGGTGTGAATAAGTGAATCTTGTGGCTTTTAGTGGAATTAAAAAACTTATCAAAATAAAGCACACAAAATAAGAGATCACAACACAGAAACCAAGATTTATACTGGTTCCTTGAAGATGAGTACGCCCACATTCCCGCGTCCCGTATCTAGCACTTCGAGCAAGACTCAGATACATGACCAAAAAATCAGATTAAACAATCTTACACTCAGAGTATGCAACTCCGATAATCTCTGAGAACAACTTCCCCTACACTCGATCCTACAACAAAGATCTACAAAAACTCGGAAGAACAAACTTGCTACAAAGCAATAAGAAAAATATTGTTTGAAAATAATCACTTTTCTCAGATCTGAAAACGGTCCTTCGTTGCGTGAAAGCTCTGACTAAAATCTTGAAGAGGAAGAAGAAGGATCTGAAATTTAGAACACAGATCTGATCAGAGAAATGACTGATCTCTGTGCGTATGCGAATCTGAAATCTTGAGATCAATCAAGTCTTTTCCTTGCAGGAGGAATCACGGATCGGGAGGGCTGTTGGCGTCAGAGTTCTTCGTGAAATTGATTTTGAAATCTCGAACATTTATGGAAATTTGCAATTAGAACATGATTAGGTTTTTCTGAAATAATCTTTGACTATTTATAGATGATTCCTCTTTAACGACTTGATTTTGAACTTAGTTCTACCGTCCACATGTACTGTCCGTGGAAGAAGCCCTAATTTTTGAAAGCCGTAAAAACGAGAACGAAACTGAACAAAAATTTGTTAAGTCCAAATTTGTCGAGACATCACGTGAACTCTCCAGACCACTCGACGAACCAGTCGAAACAACTTTGGAGAGAGCATGCATCGTCCATTTTAAAATAAAAGTGGATGAATGTTGGGTACATTGGAAAATGTGTACCAGATTTGGAGAAGCCTCACCTAACTCAATGATATTCATTAAGGTGTATTTGATGTTGTGTTGAGTTTTGAATGTGCAGGTTAAGGAAATGAAGAAAAAGTTTCTAAGTACAAGTGTCGACACTTGAGAAGCATTGTGTCGACACATGGGAAAGGCTGTGTCGACACCAGGAGCCAGATTGTGTCGACACACAGAACTTGTGTCGACACACTGAAAATCTGTCGACAACAACTGTGTCGACACCAGGAGCCAGATTGTGTCGATATACAGAACTTGTGTCGACACACAGAAAATCTGTCGACAACAACTGTGTCGACACACAGGACTTGTGTCCACACATTCCAAAATTCTATCGACAACAATTATGTCGACACACAGGACTTGTGTCGACACACACCAAAATTCGGTCGACACAAACTTTGTCGAGACTATGAGTTATTGTGTCGACACACAGGACTTGTGTCGACACATTCCACAGAAGCTGTGTCGACATCATCAAGAGTTGTGTCGACACATGATCTATTTGTGTCGACACATTTGAAGTATTGTCCCGACACTTTGCTGCTGAGACAAAGTATAATGAAGTAATTGGAGACTTGACAGTTGTCATAACCAACAAAGCTGTTGCATCTGTCAGAGCTGTCAGAATATTGTTATGAACCAGATCAGCCGGTAACCTTGGATGAAACCTATATAAAGACATGTTCTATCATCAGATAAGGAGTACTGAACAGTGTTGGAAGTATCCAAGAGAGAATAACTAAGAAGAAGAAGAGAAGTCTTCATCCAGAAATCTGGCAGATTCTGAACAAGTCTGCAAGAAGAATTCAGATAAATTCTAAATAAAAGAAGGAAGCTGGATTGAGGATTATCTCTAACTTCAAAAGAAGATCAACCTTACTTTGTTCAAATTCAAGAAACTTTGAAGAAGCTATGACATGTTGGATCTAAAGTAATCAGATCTATCAAGAACTGATCAAGAAACCTTCAACCCTTTCTCTCTCTACCTGGGTGAAGAATTTATTCTTTTTACATCAATTTTTTCTGTAGGATCTTTTATAGATCTGAGTTGTAAGCCTAAAATTATAAAGGTTGAGGTAGGACTGAGTGCCTGAGATAGGGGATTAATTTCTCTGAGTTGTAGGCCTGAGAAATGGCTGAGGTAGGGCTTAATTGCCTGGGTTGTAGGAGTGTGGACTCACTCTGAGGTAGGATTCTCTGAGAGGATCTGAGCGGTAGGACTTGCTGAAGTCTGAGTTGTAGGAACCATTCAGGGTTCTGAGTTGTAAGATCTGAGGATCTGAGAAGGAATAAGGGAGTTAGGATGAATCTAGTACACTGCTAGATAGGCGAAGGGGGAAAGTGGATGTACCCATCACTTGGGGAACCACTATAAATTTGTGTGCACTCTGTGATTGGCTATGTTTTCTTTTATACTGTGCTGTGTAAATTGCTGAATATTCTGTGACAGGTTGAATAAGTTGTCTAATCTGTAAACATACTGTCTGCCTTTAAGGAAAAAGAATTGAACCTATTCACCCCCCCTCTAGGTGTTTAAGGAATCTTGAAACCAATTCTTTCAAGTGGTATCAGAGCCAGGTTACTCAAAAAATGACTTAACAGTCAGAGTTGATCTATAAGGCAATTATCAGTTAGACAATATGTGTTCAGGTGAGAATCAGAAGGAACTTGGATCCATGAAACTCCCTATCTGTAGGAAAGAAAATTTTGGCATATGGAAAGAGAGGGTCAGATTGTTCATGGAAGCATCTAATCCAAGAATTTATATCACAGTTCTAGAAGGGACATTTATCCCTATGAATATATCAGTTCTTGATGCTAACCTCAAGACTCCAAAAATTTATTCAGAAATGACTAAAGAAGAGATCATCCTAGCTACTTTAGATAAGAGGGCACAGAACATAATTGTGAGTGTCATAAATGACTCTACATTCCAGAATCTGGTCCATTGCAAAACCTCCAAGGAAATGTGGGACACTTTGATTATCTACATGGAGGGAACATAAGAAGTGAGAGAGGATAGGAAGTCTATGTTAAATTAGGAATATGAAAGTTTTAGACATACTAAGATAGACAGCATAGCTGAATGCTATAAGAAATTCTTTAGAATTGTAAATGAGCTAATGACCTATGGAAGAGTCTTTAGCACTTATGAATTAAATGACAAGTTTCTCAGCTCTCTAACCAAGGACTGGGATACTAAAATATGTGTCATCAGAGAAGTGGCCAGGCTTGCAGATACACCTCCACCAACCTTATTTGGAAAACTGTTATCTTATGAGATGCAGCTCACTGCTAGGAAGGAGGAGGTGAAAAGCAACATGTTAGAATACAGAGAGAAGTTAGTTGCATTCAAGGCTGAAGCCACAAGAAAGGGCAGGAGAAAGTCACCCTCTCCTTCCAGGAAAATAGTTGAAGTTGAATCAGAAAATATAGACAACAATACTTCAGACAGTCACAACTCTGATGAAGACTTTGCTGCTTTCACAAGGCAGTTTCAAAGGTTCATGAAGAAGAAGAAATGGAGAACAAAGTCATCTTCATCCTTTTCCAAGGATGACTATTACAAGAAGAAGAAAACATCTAAGGATGACAGGTATGGCTCTAATTCCAGTAAACAAACTTCTTCTAAAAGTATTTGTTATTGCTACAACAGGCCAGGACATGTCATAGTTGATTGTCCTGATAAAAGAAAGGAAACTAAAGATAAAAAGAAGCAATAAAATAAGGGTAAAAAGGAGAGATCCTTGGTTGCTAAGAAGCAGAAAAGCTGGACTGATTCCTCATCATCATATTCAGGAGAAGTGACAGAAGCTGAAGCTTACATAGGATTGTTTACTACTGAAGAGGATTCAGTAGAATCTGAGTTCTTACAGATGCTGGACTCAATAAATGGGACTGAAGATCATCACTACAGAGGGCTAATGTCTTTGACTGAGGAAGATCAATGCCAGGATCAGCCTGGTCCCAGTAAGGTAAACAACTTTTCATCAGTTTCTGATTATTACACTGGATCAGAATCAGAAGCATCTACATCAAGAGATGTGGATGGATCTGAATCTGAAGGGGATGTTCATCAACTTATTGATGAGTATGGTGATCTGTTGCAAGCACTTAAGAGAAGGAGAAACCTTGTCAAAAACCAGGCTAAGGAAATTACTGTTCTTAAGTTGGCTGCATCTGATTTAGAAAAATTGCTAGATCAGAAGATGAATGAGGTTGCCAAGCTGAAAAACATAACTGTTATTCAGATGGATACAATTACATTCAAAAATGATCAGATCAAGGGTCTGGAAGTCAGACTACAAAGAGAAAAGGAACTTGTGGCTAAATTCTCAAAGCCAAAGTCTTCCACACCTTTAATTGATGACTTCATTGCACAAAAGGGTAAGACAGGATTAGGCTTCAAGGGAAATACTAGGGCTGCTAATTCCAAAAGAAAAGGCAAAGCCCCAGTTCAGCAACTAACCTTCAAACCCCCCATTTCTTTCAAAAAAGTGGTGCAGCCAACTAACAGATATGATCATGACATTACTCATAGTCACTGTAAGCCTAGTTATCTGAATGACAAGAGTGTGAATGCCAATAGGGCAACCCATGAACAAACACACCATATTCTTCATGAATCATCAGTGTTTGATGCACCGGCCCCAACACTCAAGAAAACCACTGTGCCTACAGCTTTAAAAACTGCTGAAAGCAATGTTGTTAAGACTGTACTGAAAAGAAAGTACAATAGATATGAGTGTTGGTGTTGTGGCAAAGTGGGTCATTATGTCATTGATTGTTGACACAACACTACTGTTAGGAAGAATGCTGGCTTACCTGTAAGAAAGATTGCAGGCAAGTATGTTAAGTTTCAGTCTAACCTGAACCTAGAACCCAATAATTATTGGGGTTCTAAGGTTAAGTAATTTTATTTGATGCAGGTGAGTCCAAGTGGCCATACCCCTATATGGTACTTGTATAGTGGATGTTCCAGGCACATGACTGGAACAAGAAGGATGTTGAAGGATTACACTCCCATAGAGAATGGACCCAAAGTGATTTTTGGTGGATCTGAAAAAGGGGTCATCAAAGTGTTTGGTAATATTTCCAATAGCTCAATCACTATCACTCAAGTGGCTTATGTGAAAGGTCTAAAACATAACCTAATAAGCATAAGCTAACTGAGTGATCTTTGTTATGACACTTCTTTTATTAAGAATGGGTGTCAGATTAGAAGGACAAGTGATCAAAAGGTCATCTTGTCGGGTTATAGAAAATGGAATGTTTATTGTCTCAACTTTGATTGTGAGAATAAAGATTTTCCTGTTTGTCTTGTTGCAGATGAGAAAACTTCCCATTGTGTCAAATGACACAAGAGGCTAGATCATCTTAACTATAAGACTATAGGCCAACTCTATAGTATGGAGTTAGTGAGGAATGGTCCTCAGGTCAAGTGCATCCAGGAGGGTGTGTGTTCAGCTTGTCAAAAAGGCAAACAGACCAAATCATCCTTCCACAGTCTTTATACCAAAGACTTAGTGAGGTGTTTGTACCTCCTACATATGGATCTATTTGGTCCTATGTCAGTTCATAGTCTAGGTAGGAAAGTATATACATTTGTGGTTGTGGATGATTATTCTAGATTTACATGAGTTTTCTTTCTAAGGCAGAAATCTGAACCCCCAACCGTTTTCCATAACTTTGTTAGGTAAATTCAGAATGAACTTAATAATTCAATGGTCAAAATCAGAAGTGACCATGGAACTGAATTTCAGTCTGAATGCATGGCACGGTTTTGTGAATAACTAGGGATTCATCAAGAGTTCTCCTCACCAAGTACTCCTCAGCAAAATGGTATTGCTGAAAGAAAAAATAGGACTCTTATTGAGGCTGGTAGAACACTACTAAGCGACACTTCTCTCCCAAAATATTTCTGGGCAGAAGTAGTAAACACTGCATGTCATGTTCTCAATAGAGCATCCATCACTAAAAGACACAAAAAGACACCCTATGAGATTATGAAAGGCAGAAAACCAAACATAGCATATTTTAGAATCTTTGGTAGCAAGTGTTATATTCTTAATAATGGAAAGCACTATTTAACTAAGTTTGCTGCCAAATCCCAAGATGAGATATTTGTTGGGTACAGCAACAGCAGTAAGACATACAAGGTCTACAACTTGACTACTCAAGTTGTAGAAGAATCTATTCATGTGGTATTTGATGAAACTAAACTAATAAAATGTAAGCAGTCTAGTATTTCTTGTAGCTCTACAGTTTTGAAAGAAAAGATGGACAAGCTTACCATTAGTGAAGATCAACCTGCAAGACAGGATGAAGAATTGATGGGTGTTGTACAGGGGGAGTACAAGACCCTCAAGCTGATGAAGAGGACAATGAAGTACATCATGTTGAGGAGATTGGAGAAAATCAAGGTGTAGATGGATTGCCTCCTGTAATCAAACACCTAAAAGATCATCCAGCACACCAAATTATTGGTGATCCAAGACATGGTGTCCAGACAAGAAGCAAAACATGAATACGATCCTTTGCTCAAGTTTCCTATCCTAGATGGAACCTAAGAAATTTGAAGAAGCCATACAAGACCCAAACTGGATTGATGTCATGCAGGAAGAACTGAATCAATTCAGAAGGTGTAAATTCTGGGAGTTGGTTCCTAAACCAAAGAATCACAATGTCATAGGGACAAAGTGGATATTCAGGAACAAGTTAGATGAAAATGGCATCATAGTCAAAAACAAAGCAAGACTGGTGGCAAAAGGTTACAGGCAGGAAGAGGGAATAGACATTGACTAGACATTTGCTCCAGTGGCAAGGTTGGAAGCAATAAGACTGTTTCTTTCCTATGCAGCTTACCAAGGGTTCAAGGTATTTCAAATGGATATTAAGTCAACATTCCTAAATGGTGACTTAAAAGAGGAAGTCTATGTTGAACAACCCTCAGGTTTTGTAGATCCTCTTTACTCTAATCATGTATATAGGCTTAAGAAAGCTCTATATGGACTGAAACAAGCTTCTAGGACTTGGTATGAAACACTGTCTACATTCCTCATTGAGAGAAAATTCTCAAGGGGGGAAATTGACAAAACTCTATTCCTAAGGAATCAAAAGGCAAGATCATGCTAGTCCAAATATATGTTGATGACATTATCTTTGGATCAACTGAAAACAACCTTTGTAGAAAGTTTGCTAAACTTATGGAAGTGAAATTTGAGATGAGCAGCATGGGTGAACTGAAGTTCTTCTTGGGACTCCAAGTTAGACAGACTGATGATGGCTTGTCCATATCCCAGTCTAAGTTCACCAAGAAGTTGATTAAGAAATATGGTATGGAGTCAGCCTCCACCATGAAAACTCCAATGAGGTCGAGTATGCCTATAGGTAAAGATGATGCAGGGAAACCTGTAGATCAGTCTTTGTATAGAGGGATAATTGTCTCCCTTTTATACTTAACTACTAGTAGACCAGACATCATGTATGCTACATGTGTCTGCGCTAGGTATCAAGCTAGCCCTAAAGAATCTCATTATACTGCTGTCAAAAGGATTTTGAGATATCTTAAGGGAACACCAAATCTTGTCCTTTGGTACCCTAAGAATAGAGATTTTCTACTAACTGGGTATTCAGATGCAGACTTTGCAGGATGCAAAGAAGACATGAAAAACACAACTGGCACATGTCAGTTCCTAGGTGGAAGATTGGTGTCATGGAGTAGCAAAAAGCAGACAAGTGTGGCTATATCCACTGCTGAGTCAGAATATGTTGTAGCAGGTAGCAGCTGTGCTCAGCTATTATGTATTCAACATTAACTGTAAGATTATGACATCCAGGTAAGTAAAACTCCATTATTTTGTGATTCTACTAGTGTCATTTCTATTGCTAAAAACTCTGTCTCTCATAGCAGAACTAAGCACATAGAAATAAGATTTCATTTCCTTAGAGATCATATTAAAAAGGAAGACATAAGTTTAGAATTTGTCAATAATAATTTTCAAATTACTGACATATTCACCAAACCACTGGATGAAACTAAATTCAATTATTTTAAAGTTGAATTAGGTATGCTGAACTTAGAATAAGAATGACAAATTTGACTAAGTAAATATGTGTCAACACATAAAGACATAGGTGTCGACACTTAGTAGTTGGTGTCGACACATAAGGTAAGTTGTGTCGACACATCAAGAAAGTTGTGTCGACACTCAGAGTTTGGTGTCGACACATAGAATTTCTGTCACTTAGATATTGGTGTCGACACATACAGTCGTCTGTGTCGACACACAGATATTAGTATCGACATATCGTGTAACACCCCCTATCCGTCGCATAGCATATAGCAGTAGGTCCGGTCGGGGCCCGACGTCATATACCACAGACAGACCGGGTGGTTACTTATGGAAACCATCCAACCAATCTCAACGTCCTACACAGAGCATTCTAGCGGAAGCATTTTATATAAGTTGTAAACAAGAACCCAGCATTAGAGCACGAATGTCCACTATTACACAATTAGGAATGTATACAAAATACCCAAAAATCGGCCTTAAGGCCTTACAGAATGTTTCACTTGACTGTTACATGATTTACAAACCTCGGCACGCAGGCCGGTCATACATGAATAAAACAGCAAACATTTCCACTTGGGCCTTCGAGGGCTAGCTTTGCAAAAAGGGCTTTAGCCCGCTATTGACCGCTTGGTCCAGCTGCACCTGCAAGCAACAAACCACCGCACGGTGGCAAACAAGGCAACGGTCAGCAATGCTGACCAAATTATAACGATCCCGCCCCCAACTCGGGGCGGCGATGCTCCTTCCCTGCATTTCATTAGCGCAAGCGAGCAATGCATAAACCATAGCCATTTCATCACAGATGTTGGCTCGTACGGCCACACGTCCCGTGCACTCAGGGCACATTCTCGGTGAACCGGTCGATGTCACGTCAATTAAAGCCATTAACATTCCGGACTCACCACCGCCACTTAGACGGCCATTCCTATGAGCAATTCGTCTTCCAGGCCTGGGTCACGTCAATTAAAGCCATAGACCGCCGAAGACTCCCATCTATGCCAACGGCGAGTGCCATGTAACTTTAGGTCTCTCTAACCCGAACGACATAGAGCGGGTACGGTTCCATCTAACCCGTGCTCACATCGCAACGACAATTTAAGCCATTTGCGCTGGTCAAACTTTCGCCGAGTCCCATTCTACCGCAAATCACATAACCACGTTATGTTCAAGTTGGCTCTCAGGCCACCAAGTTGGCAAGATCTCGTATCCGCCCAGTTTTCCGGGTGCACCTTTGGGTTAGTCCCCAAGGCTCCTGCTGCAATCTACCGCGTAGAAAACCCGAAAAACACCCAATAGCACGGAGTCTTCTCCGGCCTTATGCAATGCAACATCACCGATCCGGACTAACATGTCCGGGTAGGCTTCAACCAAAATGCCTACGTCCGTTCTCGCATACGGACTCTAAACAACGGGGACTTTACATATCTACCTGAAGGAACGCCTCCAACTCTCCGCAAACTCGCGAGAGCGTGCTTCCTATGCTAAGAAAAGGAGCGATTCATGCTCAAGATGAGGATCGTTACCCTTGAGTTCCTCTTTGGCGCCATCGAAAAGTAATCGGATAGAAATCACCGCACTTGCGTTGCCTCCGTGGATCCGGAGTCGGCTTGCGATTCGGAGCTCCGAAGCTCCTCCAATGGCGGATCTAGCTCTTCTTCCTCTTGCCTTAGCTCTTCTTTCTCCAAGGGTTTAGAAAGAGGATAGGTGAAGAAAAGTGATGGATTTTCTAAGTCAAACCAGGGTATATCCTCTCAGGAACCATCCCCAGCCGTCGGATCTCAACCTAAGAAAACGAACGGCTTTGATTCGGGGCTGAAATGCCCAATCTGGACCGAACACGGCCTGGCACACGCCCGTGTCCAGGGTCGTGTGCCGCATTCGCCGTCAAAATCGAATCTCCTGGACCCTCACACGGGTATCGAACACGCCCGTGTTCGAGCTGACACGCCCGTGTTCCAGCTGACACGGCCGTGTAGCCGGCCGTGTACACCATGATTTTTCGCCCGTTTTCAACCCGAGCACTGCACGGGTCCTAGGACACGCCCGTGTCCTTGCCCGTGTCACATTGACACGCCTGGACCCCAGGCCGTGTACACGGGACATTTTGTCGAGGGGAGAACGACGACTGGATGACACGGCCTTGGACACGCCCGTGTCCTAGGCCGTGTGCCTTGTCTCGACGATCGTCGAGTGAATCTCGACGATTTCACCTAGACGATCGTCGACACGGGTCGACACGCCCTGCGACACGCCCGTGTCGCAGGCCGTGTGCCCATTCTCGACGAATTGTCGAGAATAACTCGACGATTTCACGGCTAAGTGTTGACACGGGTCGACACGCCCTGCGACACGCCCGTGTCGCAGGCCGTGTGCCCACTCTCGACGAATCGTCGAGTATAACTCGACGACTTCGCGGCTAAGTGTCGACACACGCTTGACACGCCCTGGGACACGCCCGTGTCCCAGGCCGTGTGCCTACTGCCAGAACCCAAACTGGCCCAAAACGTCCCCCTTTGCTCCTTTGAGTTTCGGGGCGTTACAACTCTACCCCTCTTAAAAGAATTTCGCCCACGAAATTACATAAAGGGAAAAACAACATGTACAAAACAAAATTTGTACCTGAGCGGAACAACTCCGGATATTCGTCAAGCATCGTCTGCTCTCGCTCCCAAGAGAGCTCCTCACGACCGCAATTGTCCCACCGGACTTTGACCATCCTGATCTCTTTATTGCGTAGCCGCTTGACCTCCGAGTCCTCAATCCGCACGGGCTTGACCTTTGTCGTTAGCCCACTATCCACCGGCACTTGATCGACCGCGATCACTTGCGTAGGCTCTTGCACCGCCTTCCGAAGCACCGAAATATGGAATACATCGTGTAAACCACTTAGCTCCACTGAAAGCTTCAATCTATAGGCCGCTTCTCCAACTCGCTCCAGAACCTCAAACGGTCCAAGGTACCTCGGGCTTAGCTTTTTCAATCGTCGCACCCGCGAGACACCCTTGAACAGCTTGATCTTTAGGTACATATAATCACCCACAGCGAACTCCACGTTCCTGTGCTTGGCATTATAGTATTTTTGCTTGCCGGTCCTGAGCGATGAGCAACCTCTCCCGAATGGTTCTCACCAAAGAAGTAGCACCCTCTACTTCCGATCGCTTATACAACTTTGACTCACCCGTTTCTATCCAAGACAACGGCGTGCGACATCTTCTACCATATAGGGCCTCGAAGGGCGCCATCTGAATACTTGCTTGGTAGCTGTTGTTGTATGCGAACTCCACCAAATAAAGGTGGTCTTCCCATTGCTTTCCGAAATCCAAGACACACATGCGAAGCATGTCTTCTATGGTTCTATTGACCCTCTCGGTCTGCCCATCCGTTTGCGGATGGAAGGCTGTGCTAAACTTTAGCTTTGTTCCCAACATTTGCTGCACCAGCCTCCAATCATTGGACGTGAACCGCCCATCTCGGTCACTCACGATGCTGCGGGGCACACCATGAAGCCGTACTATGTTATCCACATATAGCTTTGCTAGCTTCTCCACCGGATCATCCTTCCTATGCGGAATAAAATGCGACACCTTCGTTAATCGATCAACAACCACCCAAATGGAGTCGTTCCCCTTTTGCGACCTTGGCAAACCGTGCACAAATTCCATAGAGATGTCGTCAAATTTCCACTCCGGAATAGGCAAGGACTTAAGAAATCCTCCCGGCTTTTGGCACTCCGCCTTTACCAAGGCGCAGGTTTGGCACTTCGCTACGTATAGCGCCACATCCTTTTTCAAACCCGGCCACCAAAATAGCTTCTTGACGTCGCGGTACATCTTCGTGCTCCCCGGGTGAATCGAGTACTTGGTATGGTATGCCTCGTACAACAACCCCACCCGTAAATTGCCCACACAAGGACGCACAGACGACCGTCTTTCCAAAGCAATCCGTCCTCCACGACGAATTGGGAATTTGACCCATCCAGAGCCTCTATCATGAACTGCTTCATATGAGCATCCATATCCAAAGCCTGCCGAATACGATCAGCCAGGTCATATTGGACTTCAGTCCAATTCAGAACTGCTTCAGCACTTGCTTGTCTGTCCACACAAACAATCTCCAGCGCCTCCAACTCCCTCACCAACCGCTCATCATGCACCGATAGCCAATTGGCTTGAGCTGGGGCTCGGCGACTCAACGCGTCAGCAACCGCATTCCCTTTGCCAGGCACGTAGTGGATCTTGAATGTATAGTCCCCCAGGAACTCCATCCATCTACGCTGCCGCATATTCAGATCCTTCTGATCTATCAGGTACTTTAGGCTCTTGTGATCATTGTAGATATCAATCTTCACACCGTACAAATAGTGTCTCCACAGCTTCAAGGCGAAAAATCACGGCCGCTAACTCCAAGTCATGGACCGGATAATTCCTCTCGTGCACTTTTAGCTGTCTCGAGCCATAAGCTATCACGCTTCCGTGCTGCAGTAGCACGCAACCCAAACCGCTGCCCGAAGCATCGCTATATATCTCATAGCCTTCGGTTCCACATGGCGAACTCAGCACAGGCGCCGTGGTCAACCGACACTTCAGTTCCTCAAAAGCTCGCGCGCACTCCGGCGTCCAAACGAACTTATGCTCCTTCCTCGTCAAAGTAGTGAGAGGTAGCGCTATCCGCGAGAAGTTCTCTACGAAGCGCCTATAATAACCGGCAAGCCCCAAAAAGCTCCGGACTTCTGCTACCGTAGCAAGCTCAGGCCACTCCCGTATCGCAACAATCTTCGCCGGATCCACTGCAATACCCTCTCCACTCACTATATGCCCGAGGAACGCCACTGAGGATAGCCAAAACTCGCACTTCGAGAACTTGTCATACAACTGATTTATCCTGAGTGTCTCCAACACCAAATGGAGATGCTTGAAGTGATCCTCCTCACTTTGCGAGTACACCAAAATATCGTCGATGAAGACGATCACGAAATGGTCCAGGTACTCCCTGAACGTCCTGTTCATCAAATCCATGAATACTGACGGCGCATTAGTCAGCCCAAACGGCATGACCGTAAACTCATAATGCCCGTATCTCGTACTAAATGCTGTCTTCGGGATATCACTCTCCCTTATCCGCAGCTGATAGTACCCAGACTTGAGATCTAACTTCGAGTACACCGTCGACCCGACTAACTGATCAAAGAGATCATCAATCCTAGGGATCGGGTACTTATTCTTCTCAGTCAGCTTGTTTAGCTCCCGATAATCAATACACAATCTCAAGCTTCCGTCCTTCTTCTTAACAAAGAGGACCGGTGCGCTCCAAGGCGAAGAACTCAGGCGCACATACCCTTGCTCCAACAACTCTTGCAGTTGAACTTTCAGCTCCGCCATTTCCTTAGGCGCTAGCCGATACGGAGATCGTGACACAGGCTTTGCACCTGGCACTAGCTCGATCGTAAAATCTATCTCCCGTTGTGGCGGGGCTCCAGGAAGATCTGAGGGGAACACATCAGGGTATTCCGATACCACTGAAATACAATCCAAAGCGGGCTTCGGCTTTGCAACCTCCACTAGTGTAAAGAACAGTTCTGCTCCGGCACGAACCGCCTTCACCACCTGAAGAGCAGACATCAACGTCTTGCTCGACCCCTTTAAGCCCGTAAACGTCGTCTCACGACTCGCTCCACGCTTAACTTCCTTGCTACCGCAATCTATATGGGCCTGCTGCTCCGAGAGCCAGTCCATGCCAAATATGACGTCGAACTCCACTAACGGGAGTAAAGACGCTCGCAGGTCGAACTCCTGCTCCCCAATACGAATCTTAACATCGCAGATCCTATCCGCTCGCATCGAACACCCGTTGGGCAACAACACATCCAACTTATCCTTCGCCATCGAGGAAGGGACTCCGATGCGTGATATAAATCCTTCGGACAAGAAGGAGTGTGAAGCTCCCGTATCGAAGAGTGCTCGTGCCGGATTTTCACAAATCAATACAAATCCTAAACAAGTAGTGGTAAAGTAACATGTGCATAACAAGTATTTAAAGAAATCAACTTGCTATAAATTAAACCGTACCTGTCACCACATCAGCTTGTTTAATGGCCTCCTGTTGGCCAAGATTGTAGACCCTTGGTTGGGCCGGAGCATAGTGGGATGCGGTCGACTCCACCGCCTTTCCCTTCTCTTCGTAGGTAGCTCCTGGCCTCCTCTCGGACTTAGGACGTCCGCTCCAACAATCACGGGCAAAATGCCCCGTCTTGCCACAAGTAAAACACGCACCCGGGGTCCGACCCGTAGTCGCCCCAGAAGCGCCAGAAGGAGCTGGACCCGAAGTCCTATGCTTCTTGAAAGCCCTCCGATAGCCGGACTTTGAAGTAGTCGGCACTCTGAACTCAGATTTCTTATCAGCCAAGCCTTTCTTCGCTTGTACATTCTTCATGTCCTTCTCCAAGGACCGGGC
Source organism: Platanthera guangdongensis (assembly GCA_039583875.1). Taxonomy (NCBI): domain Eukaryota; kingdom Viridiplantae; phylum Streptophyta; class Magnoliopsida; order Asparagales; family Orchidaceae; genus Platanthera; species Platanthera guangdongensis. The sequence continues at coordinate 91,916,891 of CM077154.1, read as the reverse complement.
AGTATTGACCAAGGTTAGGAAACCCTGCGTCATCGGCCCCGACAGTAATAGTCTCAGCTCATCCCTCAAGCCTTCATAAAAATGATTAGTCTTGCGCTCCTCATCCATGATGGTGGAGCTAGCATAACGACTCAACCGCGTAAACTCGTGGAGATATTCATCCACGCTCCTCTCACCCTGCACCAACTTCAGGAACTCATTCTCCATTGAAATCCTCTGAGTAGAAGGGAGGTATCTTGCTAAGAACAATCCCGAGAACTCTTCCATCGGAACGTCTATCAGTTGTCTACCTCTCAAATGATGCAGCTCCAATCCTTCCCACCACATCCTTGCTTCACCGTCCAGCAGAAACGTAGCGATGGTGGTCATTTGCCACTCCTCCATCTCCGTCGTTGTCATGACTCTCTTCACCCTGGAGAGCCAGTCTTCAGCCTGAGATGGGGTTCCCAACCCCGAGAATAACGGAGGGTTAAAGCTCATTACATGCTTCAACTGCCTCTCAGTTGCCCTCCTTGGCACTATTGGTTCCGCAACCACTTGCTCCACCCTCCTCGGCTCAGCCTCTTGCAGAGGTACTTGCTCCATCACAGGAGCGGGCTGCTGCGCTTGCCTTCCAGGCTGCGCATTGATCACGGCCAACACCGCTTCAGCAACCAATCGTATATTTTCAGCCGACAGAGGTGTTGCGGGAGCAACATCCGGTGCACTGCTAGCCTCAGAAACTCGGCGTTCTGATGGCCCAACACCACTTCGGGTCACCTATAGTGGTACAAAACACCGTTAAGCGACCAAATAAATTGCAAACAGCAATTATAGGAACACGTAGGTTCCTCAAACACGAGTATTTTCATTCCTAAGTGGACATTCATGGGTTCTTTTACCGTTATAACGATGACGCACACAATGGGCTCACCACCCCTTAAAAAGAATTCGCCCACGAATTCACTTTAAGCCCATAACCCACAGGTCGGAGGATCGAAACCTCCCTCTGATACCAAATTGTAACACCCCCTATCCGTCGCATAGCATATAGCAGTAGGTCCGGCCGGGGCCCGACGCCATATACCACAGACAGACCGGGTGGTTACTTATGGAAACCATCCAACCAATCTCAACGTCCTACACAGAGCATTCTAGCGGAAGCAGTTTATATAAGTTGTAAACAAGAACCCAGCATTAGAGCACGAATGTCCACTATTACACAATTAGGAATGTATACAAAATACCCAAAAATCGGCCTTAAGGCCTTACAGAATGTTTCACTTGACTGTTACATGATTTACAAACCTCGGCACGCAGGCCGGTCATACATGAATAAAACAGAAAACATTTCCACTTGGGCCTTCGAGGGCCAGCTTCGCAAAAAGGGCTTTAGCCCGCTATTGACCGCTTGGTCCAGCTGCACCTGCAAGCAACAAACCACCGCACGGTGGCAAACAAGGCAACGGTCAGCAATGCTGACCAAATTATAACGATCCCGCCCCCAACTCGGGGCGGCGATGCTCCTTCCCTGCATTTCATTAGCACAAGCGAGTAATGCATAAACCATAGCCATTTCATCACAGACGTTGGCTTGTACGGCCACACGTCCCGTGCACTCAGGGTACATTCTCGGTGAACCGGTCGATGTCACGTCAATTAAAGCCATTAACATTCCGGACTCACCACCGCCACTTAGACGGCCATTCCTATGAGCAATTCGTCTTCCAGGCCTGGGTCACGTCAATTAAAGCCATAGACCGCCGAAGACTCCCATCTATGCCAACGGCGAGTGCCATGTAACTTTAGGTCTCTCTAACCCGAACGACATAGAGCGGGTACGGTTCCATCTAACCCGTGCTCACATCGCAATGACAATTTAAGCCATTTGCGCGGGTCAAACTTTCGCCGAGTCCCATTCTGCCGCAAATCACATAACCACGTTATGTTCAAGTTGGCTCTCAGGCCACCAAGTTGGCAAGATCTCGTATCCGCCCAGTTTTCCGGGTGCACCTTTGGGTTAGTCCCCAAGGCTCCCTGCTGCAATCTACCGCGTAGAAAACCCGAAAAACACCCAATAGCACGGAGTCTTCTCCGGCCTTATGCAATGCAACATCACTGATCCGGACTAACATGTCCGGGTAGGCTTCAACCAAAATGCCTACGTCCGTTCTCGCATACGGACTCTAAACAACGGGGACTTTACATATCTACCCGAAGGAACGCCTCCAACTCTCCGCAAACTCGTGAGAGCGGGCTTCCTATGCTAAGAAAAGGAGCGATTCATGCTCAAGATGAGGATCGTTACCCTTGAGTTCCTCTTTGGCGCCATCGAAAAGTAATCGGATATAAATCACCGCACTTGCGTTGCTTCCGTGGATCCGGAGTCGGCTTGCGATTCGGAGCTCCGAAGCTCCTCCAATGGCGGATCTAGCTCTTCTTCCTCTTGCCTTAGCTCTTCTTTCTCCAAGGGTTTAGAAAGAGGATAAGTGAAGAAAAGTGATGGATTTTCTAAGTCAAACCCGGGTATATCCTCTCAGGAACCATCCCCAACCGTCGGATCTCAACCTAAGAAAACGAACGGCTTTGATTCGGGGCTGAAATGCCCAATCTGGACCGAACACGGCCTGGCACACGCCCGTGTCCAGGGCCGTGTGCCGCATTCGCCATCAAAATCAAATCTCCTGGACCCTCACACGGGTATCGAACACGCCCGTGTTCGAGCTGACACGCCCGTGTTCCAGCTGACACGGCCGTGTAGCCGGCCGTGTACACCATGATTTTTCGCCCGTTTTCAACCCGAGCACTGCACGGGTCCTAGGACACGCCCGTGTCCTTGCCCGTGTCACATTGACACGCCTGGACCCCAGGCCGTGTACACGGGACATTTCGTCGAGGGGAGAACGACGATTGGATGACACGGCCTTGGACACGCCCGTGTCCTAGGCCGTGTGCCTTGTCTCGACGATCGTCGAGTGAATCTCGACGATTTCACCTGGACGATCGTCGACACGGGTCGACACGCCCGTGTCGCAGGCCGTGTGCCCATTCTCGACGAATCGTCGAGAATAACTCGACGATTTCACGGCTAAGTGTCGACACGGGTCGACACGCCCTGCGACACGCCCGTGTCGCAGGCCGTGTGCCCACTCTCGACGAATCGTCGAGTATAACTCGACGACTTCGCGGCTAAGTGTCGACACACGCTTGACACGCCCTGGGACACGCCCGTGTCCCAGGCCGTGTGCCTACTGCCAGAACCCAAACTGGCCCAAAACGTCCCCCTTTGCTCCTTTGAGTTTCGGGGCGTTACATATCGCAATCAGTGTCGACACATAGTATTGAATGTCTCTGTCGAGACCTTAGAAGTCTGTGTCGACACCATCTCCACAGTGTCGACACATTAAGCTTATTTCAACCCACCTTTTGACCTTCTTTGTTTAGAAACAAATAAATAGGTGGAAACAAACCCTGTCGACTACGCTCTCCAAATTCTCGAGACCAAACCTTTGTATCGACAGGTTCTTCATCTTCCTAATCCTAAATCTCTCTCATTCCCAATGGTGCCAAAACTAGAAGACAACATCAACGAGGGTTATGAACTCGTTCGTGATGCATTTGGCAGTGCAACAACAGAAATCAAAGTCGTGATTACCATAATCACAGAGAATGACTTAGAATTCTTGGTGTCAGAACCTACCAAGATTTGGAAGAAGGAGGTTCTTGAATTCTACGCAACAGCATCATTGGATTCAACGAGCCTAAAAATTAAGTCCTCAGTTCAAGGAACCAAGGTCAAACTCACCCTAAAGAGTTTGAGGAATACACTACAATTGCCAAGGATTCGAGACGAAGATGAAGTTGCATCTTCCATGACCAGAGAAGCTCTCCAATGGTGTGGACTGGATCATACCACCAAGATTGGATCTTTTATGCACAGAAAGGGAATGAACTCCCAGGGAAAATTTCTTTTAGAAATTATAGGAAAAGTAATTCTGTGCAAACCAAGTGAACATGATAGGATCTCTGCCTATATGTTCAATCTAATGACCAGAGTCAACTTCGAGATCAAAACTAACTGGTCTGCTGTGATCTTTGAGAAGATCAAAGAAAGTTTAAAGAAATCAAACCTAGGCAGAATACTAAGTCTATATCTGGCTATAAATATTCCTGAAGTGATGACTCAGATTGCAGGATCTAAAATAAACCATATGAGAATGATGGATTTAAGGATACTATTCAGATGTGAAATGGTCCTGACAAAGGATGTTTCTACTCCACAAAAACAACCACCACAACTACGAAAAAAGAAGAAACCAACCCCCATGATGGCTAAATCTTCCAGTGATTCAGAAGAAGAGGTGATCCTCAGCTCAGATGAAGAAAGACCAGAGACTGCTAGAAAATCACCTGTTCCTGCCAATATAGATGTTGGTCAGGTGCAGGGGGAGCAGATACCTGAAAGCACCATCCTCATGGATCAATTCCAGGGGGAGCCTCTTCAAGTTCCCGCTTCCCAAGTTCCATCAACTTCAGGGGGTGCTCATGAGAAAGAGCTAGCTGCACTAGAGAGTGAAACAGCCACTAAGACTATACTTGAGGTAATACATGATATTAAACAAACTGCTATAAATACTGAGCCTGATACACTAATTGTGCACCTAACTGATGTAGAACAGCCTAACCAAAACAATGTCCTAGCACAAGACATTACAATGGAGGACACATCTGAATTCACTGAAACTCCCTCTACTGCACAAAAGAAAGATATTCCACCTATACAAATGCAGCAAGAGAACACTCTAGAAGAGTTGTTTCCTGACATACAAGGTGCAAGGACTGAGGGGGAGCAGACAAGGACTGAGAAGGAGTTGCCCTCTAGTCCAAAAGACACTGTGGATATAGCAAGTTCATTAGATACTTCAGAAGATGAAGCAGCCTCTAGGGCCAAGAAGAGAAAACTGATGGTCCTCAAGAAAAAGTGCTTAGGCTATAAGAAGGCTTTGCAGACTGTCACCCAACAACCAGCCTCAGCAGTTGACTTCAGTTCACTGTTGGTGGCACTACAGATTAAAATGGATAAGCAAAGAGCAGCACTAGAGAGATATGTGGATGAGAGTCACAAAGACCTCCAATTTACTTTGGCCCAAGACATTAAATCAATCAGATTTGAAGTCAACCTGCATAAGAAAGAGATGACAGATTGCTTCCATAAGGGAGGTAATGCTGTAGTTTATCTAGCCAAACAGCAACAAGAGGCAAAGACTCAAATTGATGATATAGTAGTAAAGCAAGGATATGTTTTGGAAAATCAAATAAGAATGAATGATAATCTTATTGAGTCTCATAATATGATTGTCACAGAACTCAAGAATACTGCAACTGCTTTAACTGAAGAAATGGTTAAAGAAAAGTCAGAATTTGATCAAAAACTTAAAGAAGATTTAATTACTATCCAAACAACTATTCAAGCCTCTCAAAAGGTAATATCTGATCAGCTGCAGAAGTGCAAAGCATACTATAAAGAAGACACCAATTACATAGCTGATCAGGTCAGATTTAAGAAAGATGATCTCAGGGACCATGTTGAAAGAGAAGTCAAAAAGGGGGAGAGATTGTTAGTCACTACAGGCTCTGATCATGCTAAATGGATTACTAATGCTATCAGAGCCACTCATGGATATCCACCCCCTATGTGATGATGACAACACAGCTGAGTCAGACATTCAAGCTGCTTATAATGAAGGGGCTCAGCAGGAAGTGGCTCAAATTATTTATCCACCTGCTAACTTTGAAGGAATTCAATCTGCAGTACAACAAATGTGCAGTCCTCTACAGGAGGTTCAGAATGTGGTTATTGAGAAGGTTGAGATGTCTAAAGCTGCTTTGAAAAGAGAGCAAGAAGCTCAACTTTCTAAGAAAAGGTTTAGAGAGTAGACTGAATTGAAGCCTGATTTTGAAAGATGGAGTCCCACCTCAAGGAACATTATTCTCACTGCATGGCAAGCTGTTAAAGACAAAATGCATGATAGAGGAAAGCGGTATTCTGAACAAGAGTGGAGCAAGTATCAACAGAGACAAGATGTCATTCATCGGTTTAGAAGAAATCACAAAGCTGGGAAGATACCTGCTACTGCTGTGGAGCCTAGCAAATACTTTCCAAAACTTTATCATTATTTTGAAAGGCAAAATGCCAAGGCTGAAGGGCTCAAAAATAAAGATCTTAAAGGAAAGAAGTCAGCTGAAGACACTGAAGCTAGTATACAAGCAAAGGTTCAGTTTGACAAAGGCATTGTAATCGAGGAGCCTGATCAATTTTAGGATAGATTTACTAGATTTTAGCAATGTGTAAATCTATGTAATCTTTTGATTATTAAAAATCCTTGTAATTCAACAAAACTTTGACTCATGTTCATTATAGTTTATCATATTTTATGATGATATAATATGGTGGTTTTGTTTATGCGTTACCATGTCAAATAATATTTTTATAAATCATATTCTGTGTTTTGTTATAAAGTGATGTATATCATTGACTAAGGGTTATGACTTCTCCAAATAGGGGGAGATTGTCGGGTACATTGGAAAATGTGTATCAGATTTGGAGAAGCCTCACCTAACTCAATGATATTCATCAAGGTGTATTTGATGTTGTATTGAGTTTTGAATGTGCAGGTTAAGGAAATGAAGGAAACGTTTCTAAGTACAAGTATCGACACTTGATAAACATTGTGTCGACACATGGGAATGGCTGTGTCGACACCAGGAGCCAGATTGTGTCGACACACAGAACTTATGTCGACACACAGAACTTGTGTCGACACACAGAAAATCTGTCGACAACAACTGTGTCGACACCAGGAGCTAGATTGTATCGACAAACAGAACTTGTGTCGACACACAGAAAATCTGTCGACAACAACTGTGTCGACACACAGGACTTGTGTCGACACATTCCAGAATTCTGTCGACAATAATTGTGTCGACACACAGGACTTGTATCGACACACACCAGAATTCTGTTGACACCAACTTTGTCGAGACTATGATGTACAACCCCGTGTCCGGCGAGCAAGTTCAACAAGGGCCACACAGGCGAGCTCAGCGAGCTCGGCAGCAGCAGGCGAGCTCGGCAGCAGCAGGAGCGGGCCAGAGCTCGGCATCCGTCGACCAGAGATCGACGATCGACGACCCAGAGCTCGGCATTCGCCGAGCTAGCTGCAACTCGCGGCCCCGCAGTGGAGCTCGGCAGCAGCTGGCGAGCAAAGCACGCCGAAGTGGCCAGGGGTCCCAGCTCGCCTGGGGATCAGAGGTATTTTTTACTATTCTATCCCTGCTGGCCTGCCCATAGCCCTTCGAAACAGCGGAGTTTGGCTGTTGGCAGGCCTAGCCGAGGGTTCCCCGGTAATTTCAGGTCAGCTATTTTGGTTATGGGCAGTCCGGGTTTCAAAAACTATAAATAGGACCCAAGGGTACCCCAGAAGGCAAGTTTTTTCCCTGAGCTCCTCTCCCCAAATTCTCTAAGTGCTTTCTGAGGGTACCTTAGCTCGGCTTCAGGCTAAGGAGGGGAAGCGCTCTGAGATCTTCCGGGTTTGTGGTGGGACCTCCCCGCCGAGCCCTTGGGTCTGTTTTCTCCTTGTCTAGTTGTTTTTTCTTGCAGGAGCGAAGTAGGCGCGAGACCACCCCTTTCCCCAAGGGCGAGCTCCACAGGAAGCCAGGTTCCGGTTTCAACATTTTGGTGCGGTGAGCGTGGAGCGTGGTCAGCACAGAAAAGTTCCCGCGAGTTCAATGACAGGACAAGGATCCGACAGGCCGAGCTCGCCGCCCCCCCCCCCCCCCCCCCGCCTCTCGCAACGGTGGGAATGTTCGAAGACTTCAGAAGCGAGGTGCTGAATTTGGTCAAGTTCGCACTCGGCACGCGGGCCGAGTGCTCGACTCCGGCGAACCAGATCGCGGCCGCCCCCTCATTGGGCGTGGACGCTCCCGGCCGGCGAGCTGGGAAGGAAGTGGCCGAGGAAGGCCGAGGGTGCGAGCTCCCCGGGCGCGAGCTCTTCCCAGGCTCGGCAGGCCGAGGTCGCTTCGGCGAGCTGGGCTCGCGGGACTCGCCAGCTCGCCCAGTGGGAGGAGGGAGTCCCTTCAGCGAGCTGGTCTCTTCAGCTCCAGTTCTAGATGGGTTCAGGGAGCCCGAGATGTCCTATTACACTGGGAAGGGAGACCCGGTACAGCACGTCCAATGGTTCGAGGACGTGGTCTCGATCCGTCAGATGTCGGACGGATTCAAATGTCGGCTCTTTGCCATCACCCTCCGAGAGAAAGCGAGAGAATGGTTCCACCAGCTACCGGCCAGCTCTATTTATTGCTTCGAGGACTTGTGCCGAGGATTCATGCTGAGATTCACCACTTCGAAGAAGAGGAAGAAGGAGTCTGAGTCCCTGTTTCACATCAAGCAGGGGGTGAACGAGACGTTGGGAAGCTATGTGGACCGATTCCAGGAGGAAGTTACTCAGGTTCAAGAGATGTCAGGCCATAGTCTGATGATGGCCTTCACCCTAGGCCTGCAGCAGGGCTTCTTCCGGATGGAGCTGAAGAGAGTTCCCCCTACTCCTATGAGGAATTGATGGAAAGGGCGGCGAGAGAGGTTGACGGGGAGGCGTCAAACCCGGAGTTTGCAAGGAAATTGGCCAGGTGGGCAACAAAGGAGGAGAGGGAGTCGAAGGGAGGAAGAGGTCAGGAGGAAAGAAGAGGGGAGCCCAGGCAGAGGGAGCAGAGGCAGCTCCAAGGGCAGCAGCAGCCGGGGTGGGGGCGTCAGGAGCCCGACCGTCGGCTAGGCTGGAGGCCAGAGTGGCAGGGGCAGGGGCCACAGAGGGGAAACTTCGGAAGAGGTCACTTCCAGGGGAGGCAATACCAGTTCCACCCCCCAGGCTGGAGGCAGGGCCAGAGGCCCCGGCTCCCCGATCAAGAGGAGGCCATGGCCATAGCCTTGGGGGCCAGGAGAGGAGCGTGGAGGAGAAGAAGGAGGGAGGTTAGGGTGGAGCTGCCCTACTGCGACTTCCATCAGGAAGAAGGGCACGCAACAGCCACGTGCCCGGAATTCTTGGAGATGAGGGGGAACAGGGAGCAGCAGCAGCAGCAGGGGGCGCGACAGGAAGTAAGGATCGAGGAGGTCCTGCCTCGGGCGGAGGAGGATCGGTGCGAAGACCGGGTGGATGTGGGAACCCGAGGAGGGATCGGGATGATCCACGGGGGAGCAGGGATCGAGGCCTCCCGTGTAACGCCCCGAATTTTGTGTGCGAGTCGGTTGGGGAAAAAGAGTTTTTGGTGCCTGTAGGGGTACACGGCCTAGGACACGGGCGTGTCCAAGGCCGTGTCTGGCTGGTGATTTTTGGCCGTTTTCAACCCGAGAAGGACACGGCCAGAAACACGGCCGGATGACACGGGCGTGTCATCTGACACGGGCGTGTGCCAACCCGTGTCCAGACCCGTGTCCTGAGGGGTCGTGTCCGTTGCCATGGCGGTTATGCGTGACACGCCCTCGAACACGGGCGTGTCGAGGAACCCGACACGGGCGTGTCAGGTCAGACACGGGCATGTCTTGGCCCGTGTGCGTTTTTCAGTTCGACGATCGTGCCTGGATCGAGGCACATGGCCTTGGACACGGCCGTGTGCCAAGCCGTGTGCGGCCCAGGTCAGGGGAATTTTGTGCAGATCCGAGCCATTCGTTTTCTTTAATTAGGATCCAATGGCCCAGATGAGATCCTGCTCTGTTAAGGCCGGGAATAGGAAGTTATTCCCTCATTTTTCTCTCCAAAGTTCTCCCCTTCCAAAGTGAGAGAGGAGAGGAAGAAGAAGGAGGTTTCTGGCCGCCGGCGGAGCATCGGAGCGCCATTTCGAAATCGGAGAGCGGATCCGTGGAGGGAAGGTCATTGCGAAGAGTTCTAACCGCGTAGTTTTTCCATGGCGCCAAAACGGACTACAAGGGTAACGATTCTCAACTCGAGCGCTTGAAGCTCTTTCTTTCTGCATAGGGAATCCCGCTCCCGCGAGTATGCGGTGAGTGCGTGGTGTTCCTTGGGGTTGACGGGAATAGTCCCCCTTGTGTTGCATGTAGAGCCCGGAATCGTAAGTACGGGCATAGGCATTGTGTGTGAAGCCTACCCGGACGTATTTTGTCTGGATCGGTGATGTTGCATTTGATATGGTTTTGCCGGAGAAGACTCCGTGCTTTGGATTTTTCGGGTTTCCACGCGGTAGATTGCAGCAGGGATCCTTGAAGGTTAGCTTCAAGGCGCACCCGGAAAATTGAGCGGAAACGTGTTCTGCTAACTTGGCGGTCTGGGAACCGGCCTTGATCATAACTGGGTTATGAGACTGTTTTGGAAAATTTGGGATCCGAGAGAAGCTTGGCCCGCGCAAAGTTCCTTAAATTGGACATGCGGCGTGAGCAACGGGCAAGTGGAATTGGACCTAGGCTATGTGGTTCGGTGCGAGAGACCCGAAGACGGGGACTGGCCGTTGGCATAGTCGGAGCCTTAGACGGTGGTCAGAAAGGCTAAATGCTCACATGTTGTTGCCATCCTGGGGGTGGTCGTGGATGCACTGATGGGTCAGGGTCCACCATGAATGTGCCCTGAGTGCACGGGGTGTTTGGCCGTGCGAGCCTACACCTGTGGCGAATTATAATTGCGCTATATAAATATTGTTGGCTAATGCTTTGCAGGGAAAGAGCACCGCCGTCCCGAGTAAGGGGCGGGGTCGTTATAATTTGGTCGGCTTTTAGCTGACCGTTGCTTTATTTGCCACCGTGCGGTGGTATGTGCTTGCAGGTGCTGCGGAGCCGAGCGCCAAATAGCGGGCTGGAGCCCATGTTGCTGTGCTGGCCCTAGAAGGCCGTAGAATAGTTGTTTTTACATTTCTCATGTGTGGCCGGCCTGCGAGCCGATGTATGTAAGACATGTTATATTTATGAACATTTGTAAGGCCATAAGGCCATGTACCTATTTCAGTGTATTTGGGGTTCGTTCTTGTAGTTGTAAATGTGGACATTCATATTTGATGGATTTAAGTTTGGGTTCTTCAACTTTAAAAATCTTCCGCTAGAATGCTCTGTGATTAGGACGAGTAGTCTTAATTAGATGGTTTGATTTATTCATTTAGTAACCCTTCCGACTGTCTGTGGTATATGGCGTCGGGTTCCAGCTGGACCTTCTGTTATATGCCATGTGACGGATGGGGGTGTTACAATTTGGTATCAGACTTCTGGTTACGGTCAAGCTTAAATGAATTCGTGGGCGAATTCTTTTAAGGGGTGGTGAGCACATGTGTGCGTCATCGTTATAACATTAAAAAGAACCCATGAATGTCCACTTAGGAATGAAAATACACTTGTTGTGTGGAACCTGAGTGTTCCAATGATTGCTTTTTGCAATTTGTTTGTCGCCTAATCGTGTGTCTTTGCTATTATAGGCAGCTAGGAGCGGTGCTGGTCAGTCAGAGCGTCCGCAATCAGCGGAAAGTAGTGCACCAAGGGACGTGCCTGCTACACCTCCTTCAGCGGAAACCATCAGGATGGTGGCTGAAGCCGTGTTCGCAATGATAAATGCCCAACCTGCGGGGCAAATGCATCGCGCACCTCCTGCGGATGAGCAAGAACCGGTTAGGGCGGCAGAGCCGAGAGTGGTTGAACGCGCAGCAGTTGAGTTAGTAGAGCCGAGGAGAACTACGGAGCGGCAGCTAAAGCATGTGATGGGCTTTAATCCTCCGAGGTTTAATGGGGTTGGAACGCCAACTCAAGCTGAGGACTGGCTCTCTTCCATAAAGAGGGTGTTGACGGCCACAATGACTGAGGAGTGGCAGAAGACCACCATAGCGACTTTTCTTTTGGAAGGTGAGGCGAGGCTGTGGTGGGACGAGTTGGAGTTTCATCTTCTAGTGGGAAGGCAACTTGCGGATGTGCCGATAGAGGAATTTTCAAGATTGTTCCTAGCCAGATTTGTACCTTCTGCTCAGAGGTTGGAGATGGAGAATCAATTTCTTGGGTTGACTCAGGGATCCAGAAGCGTGGACGAATATCTGCATGAGTTCACACGGTTGGGTCGTTATGCTGGTGCTATGTTTTCAGAAGAAGAGAGGAAGACCAACCGATTCTATGAGGGTCTTCGTGGCGATTTACAGTTACTCCTTGCTGGGCCTAAGGCGCAGGGCTTCCTAGCCTTGGTCAATTCGGCCCGATCGTTGGAAAAGGTCGCGAAGAAAGTTCAAGAGAAGAGGGACCCAGGAGAAAAGAAGACCGAGTTCAAGGTGCCAAGTCACAAGACAGGTTTCCGCAGATGGAACAAGAAGCGGAGGACTTCAAACTCAGCCCCTTCGGCTGATGCATCGGGGGCAACTACAAGTCGAGTCCCCGGAGCTTGCTACAACTGCGGGAAGACGGGGCATTTTGCTCGGGAGTGTTGGAGCGGACGTCCAAAGTCCGAGAGGAGACCTGGAGCGACTTATGAGGAGAAAGGGAAGGCGATGGAGTCAACCGCATCCCATCATGCTCCAGCCCAGCCTAGAGTTTACAACCTTGGTCTACAGGAGGCCATAAAGCAAGCAGACGTGGTGACAGGTATGAGTTAGATTATAGTGGTTTAACTTTATAGTTGTTACCTTCGTACTTGTTAGCTTACGTTTGTTAGTGCTAGGCTTTGTGTTGATCTTTGGGTTTCCGGCGAGAGCCCTTTTTGATACGGGGGCATCACATTCCTTCTTGTCTGAAAAGTTTATATCGCGCATCGGAGTTCCGTTCTCGATGGCAGAAAACAAGTTGGATGTGTTGTTGCCTAATGGGTGCTCAATGCGTGCGGATAGGATCTGTGTTGTAAAGATTCGGATTGGAGACCGGGAGTTTGATTTGCGGGCGTTGGTTCTACCATTAGTGGAGTTCGACGTAATTTTCGGTATGGATTGGCTCTCGGAGCAGAGTGCATGTATTGATTGCAACCGTAAAGAAGTCAAGTTGGGTCTGGACACTGGTGTAGAGGCTACTTTTGCGGGCATGAAGGGGTCAGGGAAAGTTCTGATATCGGCCCTTCAGGTGTTCAAGGCAGTTCGGTCTGGGGCAGAACTATATGTCACTCTAGTGCAGACTTCGACGCCTAAACCTAGTTTGGGCAACATCCCAGTTGTGTCCGAGTATCCTGATGTGTTTCCAGATGATCTCCCAGGAGCCCCTCCTCAGCGGGAGATAGACTTTACTATAGAGCTGGTACCGGGTGCCAAACCGGTGTCACGCTCCCCCTATCGGATAGCCCCGAGAGAAATGGCAGAGTTGAAGGTGCAACTGCAGGAGTTGCTAGAGCAAGGTTATGTGCGTCCAAGTTCGTCGCCTTGGAGCGCACCAGTTCTCTTTGTTAAGAAGAAAGATGGGAGCTTGCGGCTTTGTATCGATTATCGGGAATTGAACAAACTTACGGAGAAGAACAAATATCCAATCCCGAGGATTGACGATCTATTTGATCAGTTGGTTGGGTCAACTGTATATTCGAAGTTAGATTTGAAGTCCGGTTATTATCAGTTGAGGATAAGGGAGAGCGACATTCCAAAGACAGCATTCAGTACGCGGTTTGGGCATTTTGAGTTCACAGTCATGCCGTTTGGGTTGACGAATGCTCCATCCGTGTTTATGGATCTGATGAATAGGACGTTCAGAGAATACTTGGATCAGTTTGTGATAGTATTCATCGATGATATCCTGGTGTATTCGCGGTACGAGGAGGATCATTACAAGCATTTACACATGGTGTTGGAGACATTGAGGAAAAGTCAGTTGTATGCAAAGTTCTCCAAGTGTGAGTTCTGGTTATCCTCGATAGCGTTCCTTGGTCATGTTGTCAGTGGAGAAGGAATAGCTGTGGATCCGGCGAAGATAGTGGCGATACGGGAGTGGCCTACTTTGACTACAGTGGCAGAGGTCCGGAGTTTTCTGGGGCTTGCTGGCTACTACAGGCGCTTCGTAGAGAACTTCTCGCGGATAGCACTACCACTCACGACGTTGACAAGGAAGGATCAGAAGTTTGTGTGGTCTTCGGAGTGCGAACAGGCGTTTGTAGAGTTGAAGAGGCGGTTAACCACGACGCCTATTTTATGTTCGCCAAGTGGTACCGAAGGGTTCGAGATTTATAGTGATGCTTCAGGCAGTGGTTTGGGCTGTGTTCTGCTACAGCATGGGAGAGTGATAGCTTATGGTTCACGACAATTGAAGGTTCACGAGAGGAATTATCCGGTCCACGACTTAGAGTTAGCGGCCGTGATTTTTGCTCTAAAGCTTTGGAGGCACTATCTGTACGGTGTGAAGGTAGATATTTACACCGATCATAAGAGTTTGAAGTACCTATTGGACCAAAAAGATCTGAACATGAGGCAGAGGAGGTGGATGGAGTTCTTAGGGGACTACACCTTCAAGATACACTATGTGCCTGGGAAGGGAAATGTAGTGGCGGATGCGTTGAGTCGTAAGATTCCCGCACAAGCCAACTGGTTATCAGTGCATGATAAGAGATTGGTCCAAGAGTTGGAGGCATTGGAGATATCTTGCGTTGACAAGCAGTCTAGTGCCGAGGCGAAACTGTTTTGGACAGAGGTGCAGTGTGACCTAGCGGATAGAGTTCGGCGGGCTTTGGTTCAGGATAGCAGCATGAAGCAAATCCTAGATGGATCTTTGGATGGGTCAAATTCCCAGTTTGTGGTTGAAGATGGGTTGCTAAGGAAGGACGGTCGTCTATGCGTTCCTAGTGCGGATAATATTCGGGAGGAGTTGATGTATGAGGCTCATCATACCAAATACTCAATCCACCCGGGAAGCACGAAGATGTATAGAGACATGAAGAAATTATTCTGGTGGCCGGGTTTGAAGAAGGATGTGGCGCTTTATGTGGCCAAGTGTCGTACTTGTGCATTAGTGAAGGCGGAATGCCAGAAGCCCCGAGGTTTCTTGAAATCACTTCCTATCCCAGAATGGAAGTTTGACGACATATCTATGGATTTTGTGCACGGTTTGCCGAAGTCGCAGAAAGGAAATGACGCCATTTGGGTGGTTGTTGATAGATTGACAAAGGTGTCGCACTTTATCCCAGTGAGAAAGGAGGATCCAGTGGAAAAGTTAGCCAAACTCTACGTGGATAATATTGTACGACTGCATGGGGTGCCTCGCAGTATTGTTAGTGATCGTGATGGACGCTTCACGTCAAATGACTGGAGGTTGGTGCATGGTCTGTTGGGTACTAAGCTAAAGTTCAGCACAGCCTTTCACCCGCAGACAGATGGCCAAACCGAGAGAGTCAACAGAACTATGGAGGACATGCTTCGCATGTGCGTCCTAGATTTCGGGAAGCATTGGGAGGATCACCTGTACATGGTGGAGTTTGCGTACAACAATAGCTTTCAGGCAAGCATTGGAATGGCGCCTTTTGAAGCTTTGTATGGGAGGAAGTGCCGTACGCCGTTGTCTTGGTTGGAGGCAGGCGAATCAAAGTTGTATAAACGTCAAGCGGTGGAAGATGCCACTTCAATGATACGGACAATTCAGGAAAGGCTGAAGATTGCTCAGGATAGACAGTCAAAGTACTACAATGCCAAACATAGAAATGTAGAGTTCAACGTTGGCGACATGGTGTATTTAAAAATCAAGCCGTTCAAGGGTGTATCGCGGGTTCGACGCTTGAAGAAGCTGAGTCCGAGATACCTTGGACCATTTGAGATCCTGGAGCGTGTTGGCGAAGCGGCGTATAGATTAAAGCTGTCGACGGAGTTGAGTGGGCTGCATGATGTATTCCACGTATCAGTGTTGCGTAAGGCAGTTCAGGAGGCTTCGCAGATCATTGCAGACGATCAGGTACCGGTTGATTATGAGTTAACAACAAGGGTCAGACCAGTACGAATTGAAGATGTTGCAGTCAAACGACTCCGCAACAAGGAGGTCAGAATGGTTAAAGTCCGTTGGGATAATTGCGGACGTGAGGAGCTTTCTTGGGAGCGAGAGCAAGCTATGTTGGAGGAATACCCCGAGTTATTCCACTCAGGTATCATTTAGCTTTTGTGTACCTTTGCTTAATTTCGGGACGAAATTCCTTAAGTGGGGGAGATTTGTAACGCCCCGAATTTTGTGTGCGAGTCGGTTGGGGAAAAAGAGTTTTTGGTGCCTGTAGGGGTACACGGCCTAGGACACGGGCGTGTCCAAGGCCGTGTCTGGCTGGTGATTTTTGGCCGTTTTCAACCCGAGAAGGACACGGCCAGAAACACGGCCGGATGACACGGGCGTGTCATCTGACACGGGCGTGTGCCAACCCGTGTCCAGACCCGTGTCCTGAGGGGTCGTGTCCGTTGCCGTGGCGGTTATGCGTGACACGCCCTCGAACACGGGCGTGTCGAGGAACCCGACACGGGCGTGTCTTGGCCCGTGTGCGTTTTTCAGTTCGACGATCGTGCCTGGATCGAGGCACACGGCCTTGGACACGGCCGTGTGCCAAGCCGTGTGCGGCCCAGGTCAGGGGAATTTTGTGCAGATCCGAGCCATTCGTTTTCTTTAATTAGGATTCAATGGCCCAGATGAGATCCTGCTCTGTTAAGGCCGGGAATAGGAAGTTATTCCCTCATTTTTCTCTCCAAAGTTCTCCCCTTCCAAAGTGAGAGAGGAGAGGAAGAAGAAGGAGGTTTCCGGCCGCCGGCGGAGCATCGGAGTGCCATTTCGAAATCGGAGAGCGGATCCGTGGAGGGAAGGTCATTGCGAAGAGTTCTAACCGCGTAGTTTTTCCATGGCGCCAAAACGGACTACAAGGGTAACGATTCTCAACTCGAGCGCTTGAAGCTCTTTCTTTCTGCATAGGGAATCCCGCTCCCGCGAGTATGCGGTGAGTGCGTGGTGTTCCTTGGGGTTGACGGGAATAGTCCCCCTTGTGTTGCATGTAGAGCCCGGAATCGTAAGTACGGGCATAGACATTGTGTGTGAAGCCTACCCGGACGTATTTTGTCTGGATCGGTGATGTTGCATTTGATATGGTTTTGCCGGAGAAGACTCCGTGCTTTGGATTTTTCGGGTTTCCACGCGGTAGATTGCAGCAGGGATCCTTGAAGGTTAGCTTCAAGGCGCACCCGGAAAATTGAGCGGAAACGTGTTCTGCTAACTTGGCGGTCTGGGAACCGGCCTTGATCATAACTGGGTTATGAGACTGTTTTGGAAAATTTGGGATCCGAGAGAAGCTTGGCCCGCGCAAAGTTCCTTAAATTGGACATGCGGCGTGAGCAACGGGCAAGTGGAATTGGACCTAGGCTATGTGGTTCGGTGCGAGAGACCCGAAGACGGGGACTGGCCGTTGGCATAGTCGGAGCCTTAGACGGTGGTCAGAAAGGCTAAATGCTCACATGTTGTTGCCATCCTGGGGGTGGTGGTGGATGCACTGATGGGTCAGGGTCCACCATGAATGTGCCCTGAGTGCACGGGGTGTTTGGCCGTGCGAGCCTACACCTGTGGCGAATTATAATTGCGCTATATAAATATTGTTGGCTAATGCTTTGCAGGGAAAGAGCACCGCCGTCCCGAGTAAGGGGCGGGGTCGTTATAATTTGGTCGGCTTTTAGCTGACCGTTGCTTTATTTGCCACCGTGCGGTGGTATGTGCTTGCAGGTGCTGCGGAGCCGAGCGCCAAATAGCGGGCTGGAGCCCATGTTGCTGTGCTGGCCCTAGAAGGCCGTAGAATAGTTGTTTTTACATTTCTCATGTGTGGCCGGCCTGCGAGCCGATGTATGTAAGACATGTTATATTTATGAACATTTGTAAGGCCATAAGGCCATGTACCTATTTCAGTGTATTTGGGGTTCGTTCTTGTAGTTGTAAATGTGGACATTCATATTTGATGGATTTAAGTTTGGGTTCTTCAACTTTAAAAATCTTCCGCTAGAATGCTCTGTGATTAGGACGAGTAGTCTTAATTAGATGGTTTGATTTATTCATTTAGTAACCCTTCCGACTGTCTGTGGTATATGGCGTCGGGTTCCAGCTGGACCTTCTGTTATATGCCATGTGACGGATGGGGGTGTTACATCCCGCAAGGCTAGCCTCCACACCATGTACCGGCGAAGTGTCGCCTCTACATCCCAAACCCCGCCACCAGAGGAGAGGATCACCTTTTTCAGGAGTGATCTACCAGACCACGAGGACCCGTTCTGTGATGCGCTGGTCATCAAGACGGTCATCGAGAACTTCACCGTCTCACGGATCCTCGTGGACAACGGGAGTTCCGTCAACGTCGTCTTCAAAAAGGCGTTTGACGCAATGAAGGTGGAGGCGAGAAGAGTGCTGGCCTCGGATGGCCCCCTGTTCGGGTTTTCAGGAGAAAGGAAGGAGGTAGAAGGAGGAGTCGGACTCCATGTCACCTTGGGGGGGCAGTCCCGAAACTGCAAGTTCGTCATTGTGGACGCCCCCAGCAGCTACAGCGCCATCTTTGGAAGGCCCCTGATCAGCGCCTTCCGCTGCGTCCCCTCATCTTTTCATCAATGCTTGAAGTTCAACACCGAGGGGGTCCAAGTCAGGGTTAGGGGAGACCCAAAGGTGGCGCGGGAGTGTTATGTCACTGCGGTGAACACCATCTCTTGGCAGGAGGGAGCCGAGGAGATGGGGCGAAGGATGGAGGAGGTCGAAGAGGAAGCTGAGGAGGAAGAGCTCGGAGAGAAGGGCTGCACAGAGGAAGCGGCCGGAGGAAGTTTGGAGGTGACCGCGGTGAGGGTCGAGGAGGAAGCGATGGAGGTAGAGGTCCCCGCCCCGGAGAAAAGGGACGCCGAGGGATGGGCGGAGCAATCCAGGCTGGAGGCAGCTGAGGAGGTGGTGGAGCTGGAGGTGCTCACCCGAGGAGGAAGGGTGGAAAAGATCC
Source organism: Platanthera guangdongensis (assembly GCA_039583875.1). Lineage (NCBI taxonomy): Eukaryota > Viridiplantae > Streptophyta > Magnoliopsida > Asparagales > Orchidaceae > Platanthera > Platanthera guangdongensis. Next base: position 91,898,010 of record CM077154.1, on the reverse strand, counting down.
GCGTCAGCGGGGGGCTGACCCCGGAAGACCAGGGCAGGATGCTGGAGTGCATCCAGAAGAACGTGGACATCTTCGCCTGGAACGCCGCGGAGATGTCGGGGGTTGACGCGGATGTGGCCTGCCACCGCCTCAACTTGGACCCGGGAACACGCCCCGTTCAGCAGAAAAAGAGATCCACGGCGGACAAGCTGGCGGAACCCATCAGGGAGGAGGTGGCGAAACTTCTCAAAGCGGGCTTCATGTCCGAAATTCAACACCCTGGCTGGGTCTCGAACGTTGTGATGGTCAAAAAGGGAGACGGCCGCTGGCGGTTGTGTATCGATTTTTTCCTTCTTAATAAAGCTTGTCCTAAGGATTGTTACCCCTTGCCTCGGATCGACGCGCTGGTTGACTCAGCCGTCGGCTTTTCTGTAATGAGTTTTTTAGATGCATTTTCAGGTTACCATCAGATCAGGATGCACCCCCCGGACATAAAGGATGTCTCATTCATCACAAGCGACGGCTGCTACTGCTATAAGATGATGCCGTTCGGGCTGAAGAACGCTGGGGCCACCTACCAAAAAATGATGGATAGGGTCTTCAAGGAGCAGAGGGGGAGGAATCTGGAGGTATATGTAGATGACCTCATGATCAAGAGTCGGGATGTGGACTCCCACCTCCGGGACCTGGAGGAGACCTTCGCCACCCTGCGCAAGTACAAGATGCGACTGAATCCACTAAAATGTGTCTTCGGGGCCAGCAGGGGAAAGTTCTTGGGGCATCTCCTCACCCCCACGGGGGTCGAGCCGAATCCATACAAGGTCAAGGCCATCTTGGAGCTGGGATCCCCGCGGAATGCAAAGGAGGTCCAACGGTTGACAGGGAAGCTAGCAGGGCTGAGTCGCTTCCTCTCTCGGGCAGGGGAGAAGTGCTCCCCCTTCTTCAAAACGCTAAGGGGGGGTCAGAGGTTTGAATGGAGCAGGGAATGTGAAGAGGCCTTCCAGGCCCTCAAGGTGCAGTTGACACAGGCTCCGCTGCTCCAAGGACCGAAGGAGGGGGAGGACCTGTTCTTGTATCTGGGGGTCGGGACGGAGGCCTTGAGCTCGGTCCTGGTTCGAGAAGAGGGGAAGAGACAGCTCCCAGTCTATTATGTGAGCCGGGTCTTGAGGAAGGCCGAGCTCCGGTATCCGATCTTGGAGAAGCTTGTGTTCGCCCTAATCATCTCGGCTCGGAGGCTACGACCCTACTTCCAGGCACACTCAATCCGAGTGGTGACCGACCATCCCCTCCGCAACAACTTTGAGGGGGTGGAGCATTCGGGCAGATTGGCTAAGTGGTCGGTGGAGATGAGCGAGTTCGACGTCTCCTTCGTTCCGCGGCTCTCGATCAAAGCCCAGGCGATGGCCGACTTTCTCGCTGACTATGTGGTTGAAGTGGCGGAAGGAGAACTCACTCGCCCGGCTCCTTGGAAGGTGAGGGTGGATGGAGCATCAGGAAGGCATTCCTTAGGAGTGGGAGTGATCCTAGAAAGCCCTCAAGGGACCCGGATCGAGCAAACGGTGGTGGTGCACTTTCTCATTACCAACAACCAGGCCGAGTACGAGGCCGTGATAGCAGGGCTTCGCCTGACCAGGGAGCTTGGAGTGTCAGATGTGGAGGTCCTCACAGATTCCATGGTGGTAGCCTCCCAAATCAACGGGGAGTTCGAGGCAAGGGAGCCCACCCTACGATCATACTTGGCCAAAGTAAAGGGGATCATTGGGACTTTCCAAACTTTCGCCATCCAACATGTGCCCAGGGAAGAGAATGAACATGCCGATCAGTTGGCTAAGCATGGTCCCCAGGTGGGGGGCACCATCACCGACCTGTTCCGCCCCTCCATCGAAGAAGGAGAACTCATGGAAATCGATCAACAAGCTTCATGGATGGATCATGTGGCGGTTTTTCTCTCCACGGGAGAGTATCCGGAGGGGGTAGACAAGAAGAAGCTGAGGCACAAGTCAGCATACTACCTCCTCCAGGACGGGCAGCTATACAGAAAGACCCTCTCAGGGATGCTGGCCCGCTGCGTAACCGAGGGAGAAACGCGAAGGATCTTGGAGGAGGTCCACTTCGGGGAATCTGGGAGTCACTCCGGGAGTCGGACCCTGGAAGGAAGGATAGTCAGGCAAGGTTATTTTTGGCCCACCCTGGGCCGGGACGCTGCGGAATTCGCAAGGAGATGTCACAAGTGCCAACTGTTTGCCCCTCTCCAGCTACAGCCGGCCCAACGGCTCCGTAGTATCACGGCCCCATGGCCCTTCGCGATCTGGGGAATGGATATGGTTGGGCCGTTTCCCCAAGCCAGCGGTCAGAGAAGGTTCCTCCTAGTGATGATTGACTACTTCTCAAAGTGGATGGAGGTGAAAGCGTTGGCTAAGGTGACCTCCCAGGTGATCAGGAATTTTGTATGGGGGGAGATCATCTGTCGCCATGGGCTGCCCCAGGCCATCGTCACAGACAATGGGCCCCAGTTCGCCAGTGCCGAGTTCACCAGCTTTTGCGAACAACTTGGGATCGATCTCAGGTTCGCCTCGGTCCATCACCCCAGGAGTAACGGGCAAGTGGAGGCTGCAAACAAGATCATCGTCAACCTTCTCAAGAAAAAGGTGGAGAACCTGAGAGGGAGCTGGGTGGAGCAGCTTCCCGCTGTCCTTTGGGCCCTGAGGACTACTCCCAACACAGCTACAGGAGAGACCCCCTTCAAACTCTCCCACGGGTGTGAGGCAGTGCTCCCCATTGAATTCGAAGTCCAAACGCCGCGAGTCGTGGCGGCAAAGGAAGACCGCGAGGAATGGCAGGCAGAGAATGAGGAGGAACTGAGGCTCTCCCTCGACATGGTAGAAGAAGTAAGGGACCTTTCTGCCATCCGACAGGAGGAGGTAAAAAGAAGAATGGCCAAGTACTTTGACAAGCATGTCAGGATCAAGCAGTTCGTGGAGGGGGACTTGGTGTTGAAGAAAGTAGATGCAGCAGGGAGGTCAGCATCCGTGGGAAAACTCAATCCCAGCTGGGAGGGACCGTTCATTATAAAGGTGGCCTTGGGGTCGGGGGGCTATCGACTCCAAAATGTAGAAGGCGAGACCCTGAGTCTCACCTGGAGTGGTGACGACCTCAAACGCTTTTTTCCCTGAAACATGTAAGCGACACCTTGATTATAAATAAATTCCTTCAAGCTCTCTGATATCATTGTAATTGGCCTGCATGGTGGAATGTGATGTATTTTGGACCCCGAGCAGATCCCGCTGTCAGGCTCTCACCTAGCTGACAGGGCTGGAAGTCACTCGGTGTCATCCTTGGCCTCGAGCAGATCCCGCTGTCAGGCTTTCACCTAGCTGACAGGGCTGGAAGTCACTCGATGGTGGTGGTAATGGACCCCGAGCAGATCCCGCTGTCAGGCTCTCACCTAGCTGACAGGGCTGGAAGTCACTCGGTGTCATCCTTGGCCTCGAGCAGATCCCGCTGTCAGGCTTTCACCTAGCTGACAGGGCTGGAAGTCACTCGATGGTGGCGATAGTGGACCCCGAGCAGATCCCGCTGTCAGGCTCTCACCTAGCTGACAGGGCTGGAAGTCACTCGGTGTCATCCTTGGCCTCGAGCAGATCCCGCTGTCAGGCTTTCACCTAGCTGACAGGGCTGGAAGTCACTCGATGGTGGTGGTAATGGACCCCGAGCAGATCCCGCTGTCAGGCTCTCACCTAGCTGACAGGGCTGGAAGTCAGTCGGTGTCATCCTTGGCCTCGAGCAGATCCCGCTGTCAGGCTTTCACCTAGCTGACAGGGCTGGAAGTCACTCGATGGTGGCGATAGTGGACCCCGAGCAGATCCTGCTGTCAGGCTCTCACCTAGCTGACAGGGCTGGAAGTCACTCGGTGTCATCCTTGGCCTCGAGCAGATCCCGCTGTCAGGCTCTCACCTAGCCGACAGGGCTGGAAGTCACTCGATGGTGGTGGTAATGGACCCCGAGCAGATCCCGCTGTCAGGCTCTCACCTAGCTGACAGGGCTGGAAGTCACTCGGTGTCATCCTTGGCCTCGAGCAGATCCCGCTGTCAGGCTCTCACCTAGCTGACAGGGCTGGAAGTCACTCGATGGCAGTGATAACAGACCCCGAGCAGATCCCGCTGTCAGGCTCTCACCTAGCTGACAGGGCTGGAAGTCACTCGGTGTCATCCCTGGCCTCGAACAGATCCCGCTGTCAGGCACTCATCTGGTTGACAAGGCCGGAGGTTACTCGATGGTGCCGGCCTTGAAGTCGTCAGGTGCAGGTCAAAGTCTGTGGCAGGAAACGAAGGGGAAGGGTTCTGGCAGGGCGAGCCTGGGCTCGGCGAACTCAGCTCGGCATAGCCAAGGAGGCAAGCCGGACTAGAGGGCTCTGCATGGGCGAGTTCGGGCTCGACATTTCCGGCTCGGCATTGGAAAGTAGGCCGCGAGCCCGGGTCTCGCCAAAGACAAGCCAGACCAGGGCGCCTCGCACCCCAGGCCCATCATACTTCGAAAAATTTCTTCTTCGATGGGCACAACCTGGGTGGCTCGCGTGCGAGTAGAGGTAGGCAGATAGAAGGCAGAAGGCCGCGCGCGAGTAGTAATGGCGTAATAAGGGCGGAGAGTAACTCGCCGAGAAATCATTTGGGACTCGGCGAACACTCCAAACACACTTCGCTCGCGTGCGTGCTCTCATGATCACTCTACTCGCAGAACCTGTCTCGGCGAGGTCGCGGGAGAAAATACTCACATACATTCATGACACAATGAGCATAGTAAAAAAGTACACCGGTATGATCAAAACACTTTCATTTATTATTTACAAGCGTACAGGGAGCTCGCCTCTGCGAGTAGTCAAAAAAGAAAAAAAAAGAGAAGAGAACAAAAATACAGGGCCGTCAGCTGGCCTCGCCCCCTCCGCCGGACTGGTCCTCGCCGTCGCCCGAGTGGTCCTGGAAGCTCTTCCCGAACATCGCGTCCAGGCTATCCTCCTTCTCGCTGGGCGGCGTCGCCGGAAACAGACTCGGCATCAGGTCCCGAGCGGAGATCTCCCCGCATCCTTCCACCAGCACCCCTGAGTCCTTCATCATCGCGAGGGTGCACTCGGCGGTCTGGATGGAGTTGATCCGCAGTCTCTCGACGAGTTACGCCTCGCCAAAGATGCGCGGGCACTTGTAGGGGAGTGTGGGATCGATGTCGTGCCCCAGGAAGAAGATCTCCGCCTGGCGACGCACTTCGCCGAGAAGGTGCTGGTTCTCCCCCTTCAGCTTCACGTTCGCGCTCTCCAACTCGCCAAGGCGTGCGCGCAGTTGGACGATCTCCTCCCCTCGCTCGACGTCGCGAGCCTGGAGCTCCCCAGCAGCGTCGGCATCTACGGCCAGCTGCGCGCGCAGGCGGCCGTTCTCCTCCTCTAGCTCAATGTTGCGAGCCTGGAGCTCGCCCGCCGCTTTGGCATCCTGGAAAAAAGCTCACTTAGCAGCAGCACAAAGCTTTCCAAGTAAAAGAGAGTGGTGCGTGACACTTACCAGCCCGCCAGCAGTCTTGGCGAGAAGACTATCCGCGATGTCGAGCCGCCTCGCCTGATCGGCAACCTGCTCCTTGGCGAGGTCGCGAGCCTGCTCGGCCTTTTCGAGTTGGTGGCTGATGGCGAAGCTGCAGCGCGCCAGCATATGGTGCAGCTCCAGGGTCCGCAGATGGGACTACAGCCCCTCGTGGCCGAGCTGCCGGAGGGTCGACCTCTTGTAGGCCTCGGCATCCTCCCGGCCATAAAGGCCGAAGCCGAGGGCGTAGGCATGACCGGTGGCGGGCTCGCGGTCGTGCCAGGACGGGTGCAGGGTGGAGACGGAGACTCGATGGGCGAGCTCGTCCCACTGCAACATGGGCTCGCCTGCGGAATCCTTCCAGCGCGCGCCGAAGTTGAAGAGGGGGTGCTGCTTCGGCGGCGCGCGCTCGCGGGCAGCCCTCTTCGCCGAGGGAGGAGGGGAGATCGCAGCCGAGGAAGAGGGGGCCTTGCCACCCTTCCTGCCCTTGCTGGTGGTCTCCTTCAGCGGGCTCCCCGGGGATACGTCGGGAGGAGTCTCCGACGAGCTGATGTACTTGGGGCTGGACTGATGTTGTTGTTGTTGCCCGCGCGGAGCCAGCAGGGCTCTCCGCATCTTCTTCACCTGACGGGGGCCAGATGGCGGGTTCGACCCCGCTTCCTCAGGACGCCTCTTGCTGGAAGAGGGCCGCGAGGAGACCGCCTCATCTCGGCAGGCCGCTGCCGCCGCCCTCTCGCGAGCAAGAGGGTCAGTATCAAGCCCCGGGTCCGCAAAAGGCGGGTTCGCGGGGATTATTCGCTCCCCTGCAGAAAAATACTTGGGAAGGTTAGAAAACTCAGGGATGATAATGTGTCGAGTCCGCGAGTAGGCGAGCTCGGCAAGAGGAAGGAAGCATACCTTCGCCGGGCAGAACCGGGGGGAGCGCGTCGAGGCCCCTCCGCAGGAAGGCGACCTCGAAATCTTTGTGGAGGAAGAATTTGTGGAGCTCGGCGTCGTTGCCGGACACGGCCGGCGGGCGGTACACCTCCTCGCCTTTCTGTTGCGGCGAGTAGGGGATGTTGCCAAGATCGCCCTTGATGAAGGCGATCTTGGTCATCCAGGTGTGGTGCTTGTTCGCGATCTCGCGAACCTTGATCAAGGAGCCGCCGAAGTAGGCGACCCCATCCGTCGTCGCCTTATAGGAGAAGAGTTTCCTGAACACCGTCAGGTTAAACTCGATCCTCTCCCGCCGGAGATAGCTCGCGAACGCCACCATCATGGCGATGACGTTCGAGTTCAGTTGCGCGGGGACGACCCCGTAGTATTTCAGGATCTGCCGGATCTCCGACCATAAGGGAAGTCGCAGCCCCACCTCGAAGTGCGAGATGGGGAATGCGAGTTCGTTCTCATAGAACGTGTTGATTGCCTCGCCCGGCCCCGACCTGCGTGCCTCAAAGCCCGGCGGCACATACAGGGCCTTGAATTCGGCGAGCTCCTCCTCGCTGGTGTGGCCGTCGAAAAAGCAATAATCTGCGAAGTGCTGCGCGCACTTGGAGCGGCCATCAGCGTCCGGATTAGTCTTGCCCATGGTCGCAGGAAAGAAGCAAAGCACAGCGCGAGCAGAAGAAGGAAAAAGCAGGAGGGGAAGCAGAGCAATAAAGATAGTACGGGGGTAGGTGAAGGGGGGGGGGGCTATTTATAGGAAAAAGAATCTGAGGCAAGCTGTCACATCGGCGCATCTCGCCACCCCAGCTCGCCACCCCAGCTCACCACCCCAGCTCGCCGACTTCCGGCGCGTCCTCACTGAGGCTAAGTCAAAACATTACGGCTTTTTATTTAAATAACATGAAAATGTTCTAAAAATTATTCATCCCAGCAGGGGAAAGTTCGAAACAGAAAACAAGGCGCGCAAGCAGGGAGGGCACCAGGACGCGAGCGCCGGTCGGCTCGGCAGGGGAGCCCGCGAATTTACCTACCCCGGCCTCGCGATCCCCGCCCCCCAAGCTGCCGCGCGCGGAGAAGCTCGCGGATCCTTCCAGAGTTCCTTTGCGCGACCAAGAGACCGTCATCTATCTCATCCAGGAGCCGGGAAGGAGACATCAACTCGCCAGGCCGGCCGAGGCGCACCTCCTCAGCAAGGCGCGCATAGTCGCGCTGCAACGTCTCGTTGACTCCTTGCACCTCGCGCAGACCACCCACCAGCTTCTTGAGGAGCTTGACCTCCCTCCTCGACAGCTCGCCCTGATCCACCTCCGGACCCAGATAAGAGTCCAGCGAGCTCGGAGACGGCAGGGGAGAATGGTGGGCTGCCCGCGAGGACTCCTCGGCAGCCGACTGACTGGGAAGGGCTGTAAAGGCAGATGTCAGCAAGAGCAAAAAGCTTGTGAAGCACAGAGTTGAGCGAGGCAGACCTGAAGAGCTCGGCGGCTCAAAGGAGATGCGAGGAGGGATGAACCTCAGGTCCTTCCCGCGACCTGGGCCGCGAGCCCCCGGCGAGATGGGCTCGAAGCCCGGGACAGGAATGGACCCCAGCCCCCCCCCCCCCCCCCCCCCCCGGCGACCGCGTCAATTTGCCGAGGGGAGTCAGGTGGTGAAGCTGGCCTCTGCGAGCTCACAGGCAGGATCCCGAAGAGGAGCGGCGGATCCCGTGGATGGTTGTCCGGGGGTGAGAGTCGCGAAGTGGCGGGCATAACCTCGCCTTGCGGCGTAGGAACCCGCGGCACGGTGCCCTCGTCATCTGGAAGGCCGCCCTGATCGTCACCAACAACAACGACCTCCCTATCATTCTCCAGAATAGTTCGAGTAGAAGAGCCGGTCTCGCGAGCCAAAGTGGCCCTCAGGTCGTGGAAGATGGGCTCGGCCGCCTCGGGAAATGGCCTCGACCTCTTAGAGCTCGGCTCGGCAAGGTCAACTCGAGGGACCTTTGCGGGGACCGCCGTCAGCGCGGCAATGCGAGCCTCGGAAGCCTGGCGGGCTCGATCTATGCGCTCTTGAATCTCCTTGGGAAGGGGCATCTTGGCAAGGCAGCAGGGGGAATGGCAAGAGCCAGGCAGCAGAGCAGGTGCATATATATAGCCGCAGGTGGCCCCCACCATAAGATTCCCTTCAACTCGCCAGCCGGAGCTCGCCGCACACTTCGGGTTGGATGTTTCTTTCCGAGCTTTTTGACAAGCTCGAAAAGAGCGGGGATTGTGTACAACCCCGTGTCCGGCGAGCAAGTTCAACAAGGGCCACACAGGCGAGCTCAGCGAGCTCGGCAGCAGCAGACGAGCTCGGCAGCAGCAGGAGCGGGCCAGAGCTCGGCATCCGTCGACCAGAGATCGACGATCGACGACCCAGAGCTCGGCATTCGCCGAGCGAGCTGCAACTCGCGGCCCCGCAGTGGAGCTCGGCAGCAGCTGGCGAGCAAAGCACGCCGAAGTGGCCAGGGGTCCCAGCTCGCCTGGGGATCAGAGGTATTTTTTACTATTCTATCCCTGCTGGCCTGCCCATAGCCCTTCGAAACAGCGGAGTTTGGCTGTTGGCAGGCCTAGCCGAGGGTTCCCCGGTAATTTCAGGTCAGCTATTTTGGTTATGGGCAGTCCGGGTTTCAAAAACTATAAATAGGACCCAAGGGGTACCCCAGAAGGCAAGTTTTTTCCCTGAGCTCCTCTCCCCAAATTCTCTAAGTGCTTTCTGAGGGTACCTTAGCTCGGCTTCAGGCTAAGGAGGGGAAGCGCTCTGAGATCTTCCGGGTTTGTGGTGGGACCTCCCCGCCGAGCCCTTGGGTCTGTTTTCTCCTTGTCTAGATGTTTTTTCTTGCAGGAGCGAAGTAGGCGCGAGACCACCCCTTTCCCCAAGGGCGAGCTCCACAGGAAGCCGGGTTCCGGTTTCAACATATGAGTTATTGTGTCGACATACAGGACTTGTGTCGACACATTCCACAGAAGCTGTGTCGACATCATCAAGAGTTATGTCGACACATGATCTATTTGTGTCTACACATTTGAAGTATTGTCCCGACACTTTGCTGCTGAGACGAAGTACAATGAAGTAACTGGAGACTTGACAGCTATCATAACCAACAAAGCTGTGTCATCTGTCAGAGCTGTCAGAAGGTTATTATGAACCAGATCAGCTGGTAACCTTGGATGAAGCCTATATAAAGACATGTTCTATCGTCAGATAAGGAGTACTGAACAGTGCTGGAAGTATCCAAGAGAGAATAACTAAGAAGAAGAAGAAGAGAAGTCTTCATCCATAAATCTGGCAGATTCTGAACAAGTGAATTTAGATTAAATTATGAATAGAAGAAGGAAGCTGGATTGAGGATTATCTCCAACTTCAAAAGAAGATCAACCTTACTTTGTTCAAATTCAAGAAGCTTTGAAGAAGCTAAGATAGGTTGGATCTAAAGTAATCAGATCTATCAAGAACTGATCAAGAAACCTTCAACCCTTTCTCTTTCTACCTGGGTGAAGGATTTATTCTTTTTATCATCAATTTTTCTGTAGGATCTTTTATAGATCTGAGTTGTAAGCCTAAAATTATAAAGGCTGAGGTAGTGCTGAGTGCCTGAGGTAGGGGATTAATTTCTCTGAGTTGTAGGCCTGGGAAAAGGCTGAGGTAGGGCTTAATTGCCTGAGTTGTAGGAGTGTGGACTCACTATGAGGTAGGATTCTCTGAGAGGATCTGAGCTGTAGGACTTGCTGAAGTCTGAGTTGTAGGAACCATTCAGGGTTCTGAGTTGTAAGATCTGAGGATCTGAGAAGGAAGAAGAGAGTTAGACCGAATCTAGTACACTTCTAGATAGGCGAAATGGGAAAGTGGATGTACCCATCACTTGGGGAACCACTATAAATCTGTGTGCACTCTGTGATTGGCTGTGTTTTCTTTTATATTGTGATGTGTAAATTGCTGAATATTCTGTGACAGGTTGAATAAGTTGTCTAATCTGTAAACATACTGTCTGCTTTTAAGGAAAAAGAATTGAACCTATTCACCCCCCTTTAGGCGTTTAAGGAATCTTGAAACCAATTCTTTCAATGAAGTTTACAACCGGTCTCCGTTTGAAAATCTTCGTCCGAGGGGAGAGGAGTTGTCCCTTGGGCAAATCAATGAGAGAGATAAAAACAAAGCCACTAAACTTTATAAAATAGAAAAACCAAAGAACGCGAGCACATGCTCACGCGTGAGCATTTCTGCCCGCCCTGGAACACAAACAGAAAAACTCCTGTAACGAATGACAATTTAACCCTATAATCATGACCACACCACCGTGCCAAATGGAGCCTAAATATATTGCATGATGATCAAATGAATACTATCTACTTTATAAGGGAGAGATAAGGGAGAGAGGATCAGGAATTCAGTATCCATAACAATTGTAGTTGTGCCAGTAATAGTTACAAGACGAAATTGCACTGTATGTTTTTCCTGACGTGTCAAAAGCTTATTGGGTCAATCGACGTGGAAGAAAACCGTCCCCGTCCTAGTCGCTTCATTTCGTTGTATAATAAGCCCGATCTCAGGCCTTGAAAACCTCCAACCTTGTGAGCAGTGCCCGATCTCAAATTCCTGCAGTGCCAGGCCCATCTTCTCCGAGTCAAGCTAGGGTTCAGCTTCCGGATCTTACTTTTTATACAGCTTACTCTTACCATCCCGGCATCAGGAGGGATCCATATGGAAGGGGCGCGATCAGCGCTGCAGATCCTTCTCACCCTCGCGGCGCTTCACCTGTCCGTTTCCAATCCGGTAATTTATTACTTCTCCCAATGAAATTTCCATTTTCTATGTCTATGGGGGTAAAATGTAACTAGGATTATCTGTGGATGCTTGATTTATGTTGGCTGCAGATATTCTACGAACCATTCGACGAACATTTCGAGAAGAGCTGGATCGTGTCCGAGAAGGAGGAGTACACTGGTAACTTTTTCCAGATCCGACGTTGATGTTCTATTTAACCAAAATAATATAATTGTTGACATTGATGTTCTATTAACGATAAACAGATCCCAAAAGTAAAAAAAAAAATAAAAATTGCCAGAGGATAGATATTGTTGGGTACCCCAAATTAATACTTCTCAGAATGAACCGGAAGCTCAACTAATGCATCAGTTTCGTCAATATGGCGTCAATGATACCAAAAATGCAAATTTTTCTAAGTTTGTTTGTCCAGGAAAACTTGACCCTACCTTGAGCTCGATGGCTTGAGTCGAGTTGAGAAGCTAGCTCTGATCGGATTGGTCCAGCCACTATCCGGCATAACTGTCATGACTTGCCCATGTCACACGCTCCAGAGAAATCCGTGATGACATGGTCATGCGTAAGCTTTGGGAATGATGCTGACACAACCCTGCACACGATCTCTGGCAGCCTTGTGTGGCCTGTGCGCTTCTCTTTCTTGTCGGAGAACTCAAAAAACATTATTAATGCCCTAGGATTCTGAAATATTCTTGGAATTATGAAGACACACTCAACAACATGTAGATTCATATTATTCTGGAGTGTAGATTGAGATGGACATATCAATTCAAGGATTTTATGCATATTTGAGGGAGGTCCAAATTCATTACTTTTCAACTTGAACGGCTGATCGTCAGAGACCTAACTTTTTGATAGAATAATTCTTCATTGTTATTATCTCCATATCGACAAGAAGAAGCCTCTCTTAAAATTTACATCCACTTCATTTTTTGGCGAGATGGTCGCCTTTGCATGGGGGGGGGGGGGGGGGGGGTCATTTCTTCATGCATAATCAATGATCAAACTGATGCAACCAAAGTGATTCTATTTGTTGCAACTAGTTAGACATCAATATTTATAAGTGGAATTATTGGATCATCTCTCTTCAATTCTATAAAAGGGGTCATTCACTCCTTATTCATTTTATAATTTTGGGATGAATTTGAAGACTCGGTTATTTGGGGGGGGGGGATTTTGGCAACAATTTGAGGAGGTTAGAGACCTCTGGTTTTAGATCAAGTGAAGTCCATAGGGCCTTTAAGGCACCTTGTCGGGTTCCTAATTCAAGTAAAATCTCAAGCCCGATTATGCTCCAATTGTTTCCAACTCTACTTCAATTCAATGTTGACACTTCTTCGGGCTTAGCCATTTAAGATGGATCTCCAGGGCATCTCATCATCCTGGTACTTGGGCAGATTCAATGCTAACTCTTCATTTGATGACTTATTTAAATTCAACTCAAATCCTCATTCGAGGGCTTATCCAAGTTTATTCTTTATTCATATTGAGACTTAATTAACTTTCTATTTGGTACTTAGCCAAATTCATTTCTCAATTCCCCATTTGGTACAATCACATTTAGCTCAATTCTCTATATTTGAATTTATGCAAATTTAGCTTGAGCCTCATTTGAGGACGTAATTAAATTCAATTCGTCTGCCTCTCTAAGGTATTAGCCAAATTCAGCTCAACTTCTTATTTGGGATCATATCTAAGATTAAGCTTGACTCTCCACTTGAGAACTTAACCAAGTCAGCTTAACTCTCCATCTACGGATTTATCCAAATTTTGTTGGACTATTATCTAGGGACTATAAAATTTAGCTCAATTTTTATCTACGCACTTAACCAAATTTAACTTGGCTCCTCATCTGAGGATTTAGCTAAATTCAACTCAATTCCTTATTTGGAGACTTGACTCTTTATCTAGGGATTTAGCCAAATTGTGATAAGTTCTTTAACCAGTGACGTAGTCAATTCAACTCAATTCCTTATCTGGGATTTAACTAAATTCAACTTAGGGACTTACGTAATTTTTGTTCAACTCTTATTTGGGGACTATCAAATGCAACTAAACTCTTTCTCCGAGGATTTACCAGTTTAGCCTATCCCCTCTAACCAAAATCCAAACTTCATTGTTGACTTGGATCAATTTTCAATAGAGGAAGATTCACACCAACGTAAAAATATTTGATACTGATGGGGATCAATCTCATGATTGACATTAGACTTTGGGCCACTACTCGACAGGGCCCGTATGCGTATACTAGCGCAACAAACATTGATTAGATGAGTGATCTGAGACCACGAGCGCGTTTGGAGTGTCGTTTTACTATATTTATGTTTTTTTTGGACTTCATTTAATTTTATTCGGACACCGAGTATAGCAACCAATCGTAGCCATTTATGTTGGGTGCTCAAGCCCCCTTTCATTATAAATAGGCATGGTTACTATCACTGAGGCATTGTTAACCATGTGAGAGAATCCAAAGCCAACAATTATATCGTGGTGTGACGTCACAAATCTTCGGGTGCGGCGCCCCATTTCCTTTTTCAGTCATCGTATATTTCCCTTACAAGTTTTTTCATCGTGAAAACCACCCGTCCTTTACTCCCGTAACTACAAAGCAGTTGTCGTTAACAGCTCAACCTCTCTATAATTGCACACCACCGTCGGCCAAGTGCTCGCATCCTAGATCCACACACGCCATTAACTTCTCCAAAGCCAGTTGCAAGCCCTCACCCCCCACTCTCGTTCCCATCGCTAACCATTGCTAACCACAAACTCACTGCCTGCTTTTGTGGCCTGCTCCTAAACGTCCCAACTTTCCTACCCTGCACCTTTCACCAGTCGATAATCCCTCGGCCCAGCAGTTGTCGTGAACCATAACCCTAAATCATGTTCCCACAACAAATTAACACTTCGTCATCTACTCCCGGCTGCAACCACCTTCCATTCATGACCCATCACTGTTGCCACAGCCGCTGACCACTTGGTAACAATCCGCCATCACTCCTCCGCCTGATCTTTATGCTTGTGAATATTCTTGCATTGCGCTTCTTCTTCTTTATCGAATACTGGATGAATATCATATAGTTGTTTGGGAATATTGACTCGTTTGAATAGTTGATTTCATTTTCACATTGAAGTATAGAATTCATTTGTGAAAGTTGTAGTTGAGAGCATCACGCGCGGAGGGACGTTTGTCTTGATTGCTTCACTAAAAATTGTTGCAACTGTTGTGCTTGGTTGCTTAGCCTATTTAATTTTACTATTTTATTTGATTCCAGATTAATTCAGTTCACACACGCATTATATAAATTAGACTTGTTGAGTCAACCCCGCACCACTCACATATGAATGTATTAGCGTCGATATACTTTACGGCTGACTCTATGTCAAATTTGTTATCAGAATCTAAGGTTTAGGTCATTTGCATGTTAGTTATGTAGCGGTATGCTTTATCATCAGCCCATGTCTGGCCCGAACCTTACCACGAGAGAACCACCAACTCCAGCTCTGAAATGACACTTACAAAATCTAATGATTGATGTTAGATCGGTTTGATCAAAAGAATACCCAATTCGACTATATACGTGTTTGTATAGATATTCTTGAAGATCGTTGGGTGTAAGCCACTCCTCGAGGGAGGGAGGACTTGCCCCATTACACCTAACAATCATTTTGAGGAAGAACGAGATGCCCTCCCGCCTCAAGATTGACATTCTAGAATCAACCACTGCGAGATCCTGCCCCACCAATGAGACGACCCCTTGATCACATTCAAGATCGTTGACCTAGACCTATCCTTGATAGACATTTTCGTCCTCAGGAGCATTACCCACCTCGACACCCAGGCCCTCATGATTGAGTCCAGGGCCGTTTTGACTATGGGCGAGATGATTACTAGATTATCTTGAGCGGCGTAGAGCATCACATGTGGAGGACGACATCACTGGCCGCATATGCATTGCCACTCCTACCTTCGACAGTCACCTGGACTCGAAGTCCTTCAGCGATTGGATCCAGGAGATTGCCCAAAATTTCAAGTGGTATAATATGACTGTCGAACGATGCGTTAGATTTGTGAGGATGAAGCTTATTGGTCCATCAAAGATTTTTTAGACCATCCTATAGTGGTCAATTTATGAAGATGGATACCGTCCTATCATTTCTTGGGAGGACATGAAGCATCGATTAATGGACAATTATCTTTTCGCCTCTTATAGAGACTAGTTGGATTAACTTTATGCATTTCATCACATACATGAAATGCATGTATAAATCTGAAAGAAAATAGCTAGCAGTAATGAGTTATATAAAGCATAGACAGACGTTACAGGCGTGAGCAACTTTTTTTGGTGGGTGAGCAGATTATGGTCAGAATTCTCATGGAGAGGCTCACAAAAGGAGCCAATAAAAAGCTATAACCTAAACGAATAGGTCTTTATAGAAGGATTATAAAGAAAATTGAAACAAATGTCTACAAAATCGATCTCTCTGCATATATAGGTATTCTTCTCGTATTTAATACCGAAGATTTGACACATTACATTGAGCCTCTAGAGCAAAGGGACCCCTACCTTGAGCCACCTCCTACATCCTCCCAATTACATCTTAATCCTTACCCCGACCACCTAGGACGAGCACCTACGGACTTTCCCACATCCCCTATGATTTCATAGGTTCTTCTGGATCCATCAACACAAGAAATGAGAGCTTGGGGCATTGCTGACATTTGTGGTGCACGAGTGCACTACCACCCCAGACAAACTATCTTGATGTTGGTGCACTGGAGTGGATGTCCCACCTTTGACGACACATGGATATCAACGACAAAGATTGATAGACTTGCCCCCGATCTTCAATGTTGGTACAATAATCTCCATTCATCGGAGTTGAACACTTTTCAGTCAGGGGTAATGGGGATTAGCTGAAGATCAACATTGGATTTTTGGCCACCACTCGATGGAGTCTACATTCATGTACTCCCATAGGTGGCGTTGATCGGCTCGGTGATCCGAGATCACGAGCATGCCCGGAGCGTCGTTTTTCTTCCTTTTATGCATTTTATTTTTATTTGTTTGGACTTTATTTGTATTATTTGGACACCAGGTGTAACGACCAATCATAATCATTCACACCGTTTGCCTAAGCCCCATTTCATGATAAATAGGGGTGATGACTGTTATTTTGAGGCATTGTTAACCGTGTGAGAGAATCCAAAGACAATAATCATATCGTGGTGCGATGTTGCGAAATACCAAGGTGCGACGTCCAGATTCTCTTTTCAATCTCCGTATTTTTCTCGATCCCATGGTTTTTCCATCGTGAAAACTGCTTGCGCCTTACCCTCGTAACTACAAAATTGTAATAGTTAACTGCTCAGCCATGCTACAACTGCATGCCACCGCCAACCAAACGTTCCCCTCCCAGATCAGCACGTGCCATTGACTTCTTCATACTTAGTTGCAAGCCTTCACATCCCACTCTTACGTTCCATCGCTAACCACAAACTCACTGCTTGCTTTCTGTTGTCCACTCCTAAACGTGGTAATCTTTTTACCTGACGCTTTTGGCTAGCCGATAATCCCTCATCCCAGCAATTGCTGCAACCAGTACCCTAACTCCTATTCCCACATCAACATAGCACTCTGCCATTTGCTCCTGTTTGCAACCACCTTTCGTTCTCGCCCCACTAGTACTGCCTCAGACGCCGACCACTCGACAACAGTCCGTCGTCAATCCATTGCCTGATCTTTGTGCTTGTGAGTATTCTTGTATTGTTCTTCTTCTTTATTGAATACTGGATGACTATCGTATAGTTATTTGGGAATATTGACGCGTTTATGTAGTTGATTTCATTTTCATATTACCCTATAAAATTTAATTGTGATTGTAGTTGAAAGCGCTACATGTGAAGCAACATTGTCCTGATTGCTTAACTGAAAATCATCGTGAATGTTGTGCCTGACTGCTTAGCCTATTTAATTTTACTACTATATTTGATTCCGAATCTATGAAATTATAAGGCAAGAGATGATATACTTAGGCATTAGTGAGATTATGATTAAAAATAGGGCGCAATGGCAACAAAGGATCTATATAGCCGACCCCACTATGGTGGGAAGACTTGCGTCTTGTTGTATTTGATTTCGGATCTATTCTGTTCACACATGCATCATATAAATTAGACTTGTTGAGTCAGCCACGCACCACTCACATAGGAGTGCATTAGTGTTGGTACACTTCGACAGCCTACCCTGCGTCGGACACTTTTATGAAGATTTTTTCATATTGTAGTCAGGATTGTACGTGTCAGTAACGTTATTGAAATATGTTAGAAAATTAGGACTACTGCTATAACCAAGCAAATTCTAATGAAATTTTTCGGGTGTTTTTTTATTCTTTTCAGCGTTTCTACGTAAAAATCATATTGTCAAGTTCTCTACTTTGATATCTGTGTTTATTTTATGACTTCGACAATTTATTTCTACTGAATGAGATGTGACCACAACAAATACTATAATAATTATTAAAAAATGATCTACCCTCATAGATTGCCTCATATCTCTCTACACATTAATAAAGAGAACAAAGTTTCTCAACAACAACAAAGTCGATCCAATTTAGTTGAAATGGCGTTAAGAAATGGCGTTAGGTGTGGACCATGGCACTTTGACCTACTCAATGATACAAATCATAATCTACTTAAGTGTATAATTGAACTAGTAGCTCCTCAATTGTCTAGGAGCAAAACAACTAAGCATGCCCTCAATAAAAGCAACCTACCCCAAATAAGGCGCAAGACTTGGTGCACGTTTTTAAGCTTTTTGGGAGTTTTGCACTCCTGTAGGCCAATTTTAGTTGGACCTGCGTAACATACGAGTAGGGGGAGGAAATATTTGCTAACTCCCCCCGACCCCTTTGGAGAGTCGCAAGCAGACCGCCCAGCTTGCAAGCAGGCAGCAGGCCGCCCAGCTCGCGAGCAGGCCGCCGCCTCGCCCAGGCCGCCGTCTCGCAAGCAGGCCGCCGTCTCGCCCAGACCGCCGCCTCGCCCAGGTCGCCGCCTTGCCCAGGTCGCCGTCTCGCCCAGGCCGCCGTCTCGCCAGGACTCAGCTCGCCAGACCGCCGCCTCGCCCGCCGCCGTCTTGCAAGCAGGCCGCCGTCTCGCCAGGCCGCTGTCTCGCCAGGGCTCAGCCCGCTAGACCTCCGCCTCGCCAGGCCGTAGTTCGCCAGGCCGCAACCCCAGCCCAGCAGGCCAAGCAGGCCTCCAGGTCGCCACTCATAGGCCTCCTATCCGCCCAGGCCGCCCCCCACTTCCCGTCTTACCGCCAGGCCGCCCGGTTTGAGAGACTATCCCGGGTGGATTGCAATTAGCCGCTTAGAACGGTGAGATTTAGCTGTTGACAGGCTAATTCGGGGGCATTTTGGTAATTTTCAGAGCAGTGGAGGTTGCTTATTTGCAGATCATCCACAGAAAACTATAAATAAGACCTTAGGGGTGCCTTGGAGAGGATCGCTTCTTCACTATCTCTTCATCATCCAAGACACCCTAACTCTGCATTGGCTTGGGAGGGGAAGATCTCCAAGATCTTCCGAGTGTGAGGTGGGACCTCCACGCTAGAGAGCCGAGGGTCTGTTCCTAATTTCCCAAGTGTTTGGTCTGTGACATTCCTCCGAGTGTAGTAGGTGTGAGGTCACCCCTATTTTGAGGCCCCGAACTCCACAGAGGTCATTTTTGGCTTCAACACTTTTGGTGCGGTGAGCGTGGAGAGTGACCAGCACAGAAGATCTCGGGAGAGTGTCATGACTGGAGGTCAGGGAGGTAGTGACGATCTCGGCGAGCTCCCTGACCCAGGACCCTTTGTGGGGAGGCAAGAGTTCATGGCCTCCATTCAGGGCATCATGGAGATGCTGCGAAGCATTGCGCCTCAGGGTGGCAGCTCCACCCCGACCCCACAGGAGCTAGCTCCCCCCCTCTCGGCGTGATGACCCCAGCAGGGGGAGAAAGAAGTGCATCAGGGAGACGGCCAGGGAAGGAGAGGATGGGAGAGGGGGTTGAGCGAGACCTCACCGTCCGGGAGTTGTTCCCCAGCCCGGCGAGTGCTAGCCCTCCAGGCGAGCAGGTCGCGCGAGTAGAGGTTGCGAGACCACCCCCCAGGGGGTCACCCTTTAGCGAGCTGATCATCTCAGCTCCCGTTCCTGAGTGATTCAGAGAGCCTGACATGACTACTATACCGGGAAGGATGACCCCGTCCAGCATCTGCAGTGGTTCGAGGATGTCGTCTCCATCAGCCATCAGGCCGATGACGGATTCCTTCAAGTGTTGCCTCTTTGCGATCACGTTGAAGGAGAAGGCAAGAGACTGGTTTCATCAGCTCCCTCCGAGGTCGATCTATGAGTTCGAGGACTTGAGCCAAAGCTTTCAGCTTCGCTTCTCCACCTCCAAGAAGAGGAAGAAGAGTACTGAGTTTATCTTCCTTATAAGGCAGGTGGTCGAGGAGTCGCTGACCCGTTACGTTGACAGGTTCCAAGAGGAGATCCTGGATGTCCAGGAGATCTCAGGGTATGCCCTCCATATGGCGTTCACGATGGGGTTGCGCGAGGGGTTCTTTAAGATGAGCCTGACTCGAAAGGCCCCCCTTTCCTTTGAGGAGCTGATGGAAAGTGCGGCTGAGGAGCTAGCCATGGAGGCGGCCAACCCGGCATTTGTCAAGAAGTTGACAAGGCTAACAGAGACGGAGTCAAAGGAGCAGCAAGGTGGCTCAAGGCATCAGGAAGGAAGAAGGAGAGAGGAGCAGAGAGCTCAGGGGTTCCAGGGACAGGAGGGTCCGGAACTAGGCTGGTGGCAACAAGGAGGACCTGCCCAGGGTCCCGGAAGAGCTCTCATCCGGGGTGGGGAAAACTTTCACGAGGGCCAATGGAGGTTCAACTTCCAGAGGCAAGCCCCAAGACAGCTCCTACCCCCACCACAACAAGCTTTGACAATAGGTGAAGGGGGAAGAGGCAACTGGAGAGACCGCCGAGCCCGCCGAAAGAGGGGAGAAAGAGCATTGTCGTACTATGACTTCCACCAGGTGGAGGGGCACGCCACGGCTACCTGTCCCAAGTTCCTGGAAGTGAGGTGGGCGAGAGGCCCTGCCCAGCAGCAGCCGCCGGTGCAGGTTGAGGAGGTTCCACTCAGAATAGGGGGGATGACATATGTGAGGACCGGGTCGATGTCGGACCCCGAGGCGGTATAGCGGTAATCCATTGTGGAGTGGGGATCGAGGCCACTCGGAAGGCGAGCCTCCATGTCATGTACCGACGGAGCGTCGCTTCAACATCCCAGACCCCGCCCCAGGAGGAGAAGATCACCTTCTCGACGAAGGACATGCCGGATCATGAAGATCCGTTTTGCAATGCGCTGGCCATCCAGACAGCCATCGAAGGCTACACCGTCTGCCGGATCTTGGTTGACAACGAAAGCTCCGTCAACGTCGTTTTCAAGAAGGCGTTTGACGAGATGAAGGTGGAGCCAAAGAGGGTGTTGGCCTCAGACGGACCCCTGTTCGAATTTTCAGGAGAGAGGAAGGAGGTTGAAGGTGGAGTAGGACTCCAAGTGAAATTTGGAGGGACTTCAAGGAACTGCCGGTTCGTCATAGTTGACGCTCCGAGCAGCTACAACGCCATCTTCGGAAGGCCCCTCATCAGCGCCTTCCGTTGCGTGCCGTCTTCGTTCCACCAGTGCCTCAAATTCAGCTCAGGAGGGATCCAGGTCAGAGTCAAGGGAGACTCCAGGATGGCAAGACAATGTTATGTCACGACCGTCAACACCATCTCTTGGTTGGCCAAGGCAGATGAGATGGAGAGGATCATGGGGAGCCTGAGCAAGATAGGGGTCTCCGAGGGGAAGGATGACGACCATCATGCCCAAACCCCCTGAAGAAGCCTCGCCCCGGCGGAGTCCTGTATTTTTCTTATGTTGTAGTGAGTCCAGCCCCCGACCAGCTGAGTCGGGGGGGGGGGGGGTCATGTAACCCATATTTTTCCCCGTTTGAGGATGTTGGATTTGGTAAGGTTTGATTGAGATGCCAAGTCCTCACTAGCTGGCAGGGCAGACGTACCTCTCGTGGATGCCCAGTTCTTTTTACCCCGATGCCGTCTCGTCATCCAGGCTCCCATTAGCTGGCTTGACAGGTTGACCCCTCGGGGAGGCCAATTGTTTTTTACCCCGAGACCGTCTCGTCATCCAGACTCCCATTAGCTGGCTGACAGGTTGACCTCTCGGGGAGGCTGAGTGTTTTTTACCCCGAGGCCGTCTCGTCATCCAGACTCCCATTAGCTGGCTTGACAGGTTGACTCGGGGAGGCTGAGTGTTTTTACCCCGATGTCATCTCGTCATCCAGGCTCCCATTAGCTGGCTTGACAGGTTGACCCCTCAGGGTGGCCAAGTGTTTTTTACCCCGAGGCTGTCTCGTCATTTAGGCTCTCATTAGCTGGCTTGACAGGTTGACCCGTCGGGGAGGCTAAGTGTTTTTTACCCCGAGGCCGTCTCGTCATCCAGGCTCCCATTAGCTGGCTTGACAGGTTGACCCCTCGGGGAGGCTGAGTGTTTTTTTACCCCGAGGCCGTCTCGTCATCCAGGCTCCCATTAGCTGGCTTGACAGGTTGATCCCTCGGGGAGGCCAAGTGTTTTTTACCCCGAGACCGTCTCGTCATCCAGACTCCCATTAGCTGGCTTGACAGGTTGACCTCCTCGGGGAAGCCAAGTGTTTTTTACCCCGAGGCCGTCTCGTCATCCAGGCTCTCATTAGCTGGCTTGACAGGTTGACCCCTCAGAGAGGCTAAGTGTTTTTTACCCCGCGGCCGTCTCGTCACCCAGGCTCCCATCAGCTGACATGACAGGTTGACTCCCCTGGGAGAGGCCAAGTATTTTCAGCTCTAAGAAGGCCACTCAACGAATACGTTGGGTTGGACGTTTTTTTCCGAGCTTGTGCCAACCTCGAAAAGAGCGGGGATTGTGTACAACCCCGTATTCGCGAAAAGTGGGCCCCAAACAAGGTGCAATACTTGGTGCACATTTTAAAGCTTTTTGGGAGTTTTGCACTTCTGGAGGCCAATTTTAGGTGGACCTGTGTAACATACTAGTAGGGGGAGGAAATATTTGCTAACTCCCCCCCGACCCCTTTGGAGAGTCGCAAGCAGGCCGCTCAGCTCGCAAGCAGGCCGCCCAGCTCGCAAGCAGACAGCAGGCCGCCCAGCTCGCGAGCAGCCGCCCAGCTCGCGAGCAGGCCGCCCAGCTCGCAAGCAGGCCGCCGTCTCGCCCATGCCGCCGCCTCGCCCAGGTCGCCGCCTCGCCTAGGCCGCCGTCTCGCAAGCAGGCCGCCGCCTCTCCCAGGCCTCCGCCTCGCCCAGGCCGCCGCCTCGCCCAGGCCGCCGCCTCGCCCAGACCGCCGTCTCGCCCAGGCCGCCGCCTCGCCTCGGCCGCTGTCTCGCCAGGCCTCAGCTCGCCAGAACCGCCGCCTCGCCCAGGCCGCCGCCTCGCCTAGGTCGCCGCCTCGCCCAGGCCGCCGTCTCGCAAGCAGGCCGCCGTCTCGCCAGGCCGCCGTCTCGTCCAGGGCTCAGCCTGCCAGACCGCCGCCTCGCCAGGCCGCAGCTCGCCCAGACCGCCGTCTCGCCAGGCCGCCGTCTCGCCAGGGCTCAGCCCGCCAGACCGCCGCCTCGCCCGGCCGCAGCTTGCCAGGTCGCAGCCCCAGCCCAGCAGGCCAAGCAGGCCGCCAGGTCGCCACTCATAGGCCGCCTATCCGCCCAGGCCGCCCCCCACTTCCCGTCTAACCGCCAGGCCGCCCGGTTTGAGAGACTACCCCTGGTGTGCTGCAATTAACCGCTTAGAACCGCGAGATTTGGCTGTTGGCAGGCCAATCTGGGGGAATTTTGGTAATTTTCAGAGTAGTGGAGGTTGATAATTTGCAGACCATCCCCAGAAAACTATAAATAGGCCCTTAGGGGTGCCTTGGAGAGGATCACTTCTTCACCCTCTCTTCATCCTCCAAGGCACCCTAGCTCTGCATTGGATAGGGAGGGGAAGATCTCCAAGATCTTCCGGGTGTGAGGTGTGACCTCCACGCTAGAGCCGAGAGTCTGTTCCTAGTTTCCCAAGTCTTTGGTGCATGACATTCTTCCGAGTGTAGTAGGTGTGAGGTCACCCCTCTTTTGGGACCCTGAACTCCACAGAGTTCATTTTTGGCTTCAACACTAAAGGCTATTAAAGCAAAGTGAGTTGGATGAGAACTAGCTTAGTTTTAATTTCAATTCTAATTCAGATCAATTTCAATTTCATTTTCGGTTGGGTACGAAAGTAGGATGGATAACAAATAGTTCCCGTTGATATTAATTTTGATCAGAAGCTAAAATATTCCATATTTTAAGTCGAGCTGCTTTGCTTTTTCGATTTTGAGCTGTGCTCAATTTGAATTTTTCGATTCCTAGCTGAATTTAACCCGAAATTTTCAATTTCAAGCTAAGCCCGGTTTGTTAGGACTCGATTTCAATTTTTCGATTCCTAACATTGGAGTCTCAATCATTCTTCACCATTGCTTTCTTGACCTGCTATTTACCATGTATTTTATTCTCTTATTAGGTGTATGGAAGCATTCAAAAAGTAAGGGCCACGAAGATTTTGGGCTACTAGTAAGTGAGAAGGCGAGGAAGTATGGGATAGTGAAACAACTCGTTGTGCCAGTTAATCTCAACGAAGGAACTATTGTCCTACAATATGAAGCTCGGTTCCAGGAAGGACTTGAATGCGGGGGTGCTTATCTCAAGTATCTTAGACCACAAGATGCTGAATGGACCCCAGAAAACTTCGATAATGATTCCCCTTACTCCATCATGTTTGGGCCTGACAAGTGTGGATCCACCAACAAAATACACTTCATTCTCAAGCACAAAAACCCGAAAACTGGGGAATACGTAGAGCACCATCTCAAGTATCCCCCATCTGTCCCATATGACAAACTAACTCATGCCTATACTGTTGTTATTCGCCCCAATAATGACCTGCTAATTTTGGTCGACGGGGAAGAAAAGAAGAAAGCAAATTTCCTTAGCGGCAATGATTTTGATCCAGCAATAGTTCCCCCAAAGACTATACCGGATCCCGACGACACAAAGCCCGAGGACTGGGACGAAAGAGCTAAAATATCTGACACAGACGCTGTAAAGCCCGATGATTGGGATGAAGATGCTCCTGTGGAAATAGAGGATGCCGATGCGGTCAAGCCGGAAGGGTGGTTGGATGATGAGCCTGATGAGATTGATGACCCCGAAGCTTCGAAACCAGAAGACTGGGATGAAGAAGAGGATGGAGAATGGGAGGCACCTAAGATTGATAATCCAAAATGTGCTGCAACCCCTGGATGTGGTGAGTGGAAGAGGCCAATGAAGAGGAATCCATCTTACAAAGGAAAATGGTATGCTCCATTGATTGACAACCCTAGCTACAATGGTATTTGGAAACCACGGGTGATACCGAATCCAATTTATTTTGAGCTCGAGAAGCCTGCTTTTGAGCCTATTGCCGCCATCGGCATCGAGATTTGGACCATGCAGGCTGGGATCCTGTTCGATAACATTCTGATAGCAAACAATGAGAAAGTTGCAGAGTCTTACAGAGATAAGACATCAAAACGGAAGTACAAACTAGAGAAGGAGAAGGAGAAGGCTACTGATGAAGCTTCAACTGAGCTTTCAGGATTCCAGGTTATTTATCTCTTTGCTGTTTTCTATTTGGATACCTTTCTTTTGTTGTAAATTGTGCTATAATTATTTCAAATGTGCAGAAGAAGATCTTTGATGTTTTTTACAAGGTTGCTGACATTCCTTTCCTCAAAGCTTACCACACTAAGATCATAGTAAGTAGTTGAATTCATTGATCTTTTTTTATTCCTTATTTCACTTTTTTTATTTTCTTATTTTTTAAATTTACCAAACACTTATTTTGTAGCACTCGTTTCTAATTTTGTGTTCTTTGAAAGAGGCCAAAACAAATTTTTCAAAAATTATTATTTTTGAAAAAAAGGTCCTAGAACTTTCTTTTGGGTGGAATTAATCCTCATAGTTGCTTAGGCTTTGTTTGACATCCCGGCAGAGCGTCGTTTCAGCGGGGACGAGCCGGAGGCCAGGCGTTTGGGAAGAAACGACGTTCACCCTTTCACGATGGCCGGCGGGGACGAGCCAGAGGCACTCCGTTTGGGAAAAGAAGGCGAGGACCCTTTCATGACGGCCGGCAGGTCCGAGCCGGCGGCTGGCCGTTTGAGAAACCAGTGCGCCTCCCTTCTGCGACGGCCGGCTGGAACAGGAGCGAACTGGCCATTTTCCCGCTGGTTGTGTGAGCACCAGCCATCGTTGCGACCGGCCATTTGGGACACCTGCTGCTCACATTTCTCGCTCCTCCCCGGAGTGCCACCGGGCCGGTTCTCAGTCGGAGGCGCCGCGAGCACCGGTTGACAGTTTACACCGGCGGATTTCTCTCTCCTCCGGCTCGGCCTAGCCGGAATGGCCTCCCGCCGAGTTCCCAAACACAGCCTTAATCAAGTGAAATTGGCCATCCTATCTCTTTCCGTCAAATTCATTAACCAAAACTGAGTTGCCAATTTTAATTGTAAAAGTCATAATTTTCATTAACGAAAACCGAGGAAGAAGTGACTGGGTGACATAAGAGAAATATAGGGTCGAGAAGGGTGCGATGGGAGCAGACGAAAAGGATGTCGGAGGAGGGGGGGGGTCATGGACATGGACTCGGACGCCCATGGCACGGACGATGGGGAGAGAGGAAAACGGGCAGGATGTCGCCAGTAGCGACGCGAATGAAGGCGAGGACGTGGCCGACTTGAACCCAAAGGACGGTGAGGGCTTCCGGGAGAAGGGTTAGTTTTTGGATGAGATGATGAGCTTCAGGAGGTTGACCCAATTCACCGGCTCCGCTCTTGATTTCTGTGGCACACCCAAGCTTCCCATTTCAATTGAGAAGGAAGAGCTATTGATGAAATGAGTCCCGAGGGTGAAATTATGAGGAAATTACTACCTTTCTATGGTCCAAGTTAATTTATATTCGGGACACGGGAAGGGGACACATGAAGGCTGCCAGGAAAAGGAAGAGATTTCTAGTTTTTATTGCCGGTATAACCTTGCAGGCGAAAGAGATTCCTAGATTTTATTGCCGGTATAATCACGACATTCGAACTCGATAAAAGTAGCTGTAATCTCCCACCGGTCAGTCCCTATCTGCGCTTCTTTCATCTACCCCTGCCATCAAACTTTCTCAATCCTCCCCCCTCTTCCCCACCCTGCCACCTGCTGCTCCGATCTCTGCCTAGCCCATCCCCATGCCCAAAATTGAATCTCTTCCAGCGAGCTCTACGGTTTTATTTCCAGCTCAGCTTTCTGTGTAATGAATTTGACGGAAAGTGATATGAGGACCAATTTCACGCGCCCAAGCAACTTTGGGGACCAAATTTAGTCTAAAAAAAGTTTTAGGGCCTTTTTCAATATGCTACAAACCTTAAGGTCTGGATTAATAAATTTTCCGTTCAAAATCAATAGTAATCTCCTGTATATAGACACCATTATTTTCTTAGACTTCAGATGGAAATTGGATAATAAGAGATCGGATCAGAGAAAGAACCGATGGCGTAGTAGATGGACAAAAAGTTGAGATTTAGGCTCCCTTTTGGGAGTGGCAACTTACTTCCTCAGTCCCATTTCCCTGCTAACGCTGCAGTGTGGACGATTTATCTCTGTTTTTATCTGAAATGAGTCATTATGTCCAAGTGCGAATTCTAGGGGTCCTCCGACTCTGCTAAGTAGTCCCCAAGTCGGTGCGCCATAGGATATGTATACTGATAGAAAAAGAAGGATTCCCAAAGAGTGCTGTAATTCATCACTCATTAAGTTGATCTAAATACAATCCATAAAATACTTATTTGTCAAAATAAAGTTACTGTAGAAAGTAATGGTCTCAACCTTATGAGTGCTTCTCTTGATATCAATAACAAGTATGAGTACATATATATATAGGAAAGGAGAGAGGAGAAAAGTCCTATACAAGAGAGAGACTATAGTAAGAGAGAATAAAATGGGCCAAATTAATGGGCCTTTACATTATATCCTATATTCTCTAACACTCTCCCGCAAGCTGGAGCATACAATTCGTAGGCACCAAGCTTGGATAAGAACTGATGGTACAAATGCCGAGGCAATGCCTTGGTGAGAATGTCAGCAACTTGCTTAGAAGCGGGAACATGCTCTAGCTCTAACTTCTTTAACTGAACCTTTTCTCGGACGAAGTGACAATCAACTTCAATGTGTTTGGTCCGTTCATGAAATACTGGGTTCTTCGCAATATGAATTGCAGCCTGACTATCACAAAGCAGAACTACTGACGAGGATAAAGTGATTCCTAGATCACCAAGAAGAGCCTCCAGCCAGGTGAGTTCAGACACAACGGCGGCCATTGTACGATACTCAGCTTCAGCAGAAGAGCAATAAACAACAGATTGTTTCTTGCTGCGCCAAGTAATAAGATTCCCTCTGTTGGAAGAGCCCAAAGCTTGTATGTATTATTTCAGTATGTAAATACAAGGAGAGAATACAAATATATAGGAGAGAAGAGAGAAGAATAAATCCTATACATGATGTGGGACTAAAGAAGGAGAGAAAAAATGGGCCATCAAATGGGCCTTTTACATGGGCTTTTCTAATACTCCCCCGCAAGCTGGAGCGTACAAGTCGTATGCGCCAAGCTTGGATAGGCACTGATAGAAGAGGGTACTAGGTAGAGCTTTGGTGAGGATGTCAGCAACCTGTTCAGTACCCGGAACATGCTTGAGCTCGATCTTCTTCATGTGGACTTTCTCTCGGATGAAATGACAATCTACCTCAATATGCTTCGTTCTTTCATGGAAGACCGGGTTTTTGGCAATATGTATGGCAGCTTGACTGTCACAAAGGAGGAGAGCTGGTGAAGGTAGTTTAACTCCAAGGTCGGTAAGGAGACTCTCAATCCATGTGAGTTCAGAGACCACAACAGCCATTGCCCGATATTCTGCTTCTGCCGAGGATCGAGCAACCACCGCTTGTTTCTTGCTTCGCCAAGTAATCAGATGTCCTCCAAAATAAGTGCAAAATCCGCTAGTAGATCGTCGATCGTCGAGGGAGCCAGCGTAGTCGGCATCAGAGTATGCCACTAGTGTAGGAATGGAAGATGAGGTTTTGTATACAAGTCCTTGGCCAGGAGCTGTCTTAAGATATCTGAGAATGCGTTCCACAGCCTGGAGATGAGAGCTTCGAGGAGAGTGCATATAGCGACTCACAAGTCCCACAGCGAAAGATATATCAGGTCTTGTAACTGTTAGGTAGATAAGCTTCCCAACTAGACGACGGTAATATTCTGGATTTGGTAGAAGCGAATCAGAATCTGAGCCCTGAGCACATATTTTGTGATTTGCATCCATGAGAGTGTTAATAGGTTTGCAACCAGAATAGCCTGCATCATGAAGAAGATCCAGGCAATATTTGCGCTGAGAGAGAACCAACCCATCTGACCGTCTGGCCACTTCCAGACCGAGGAAGTACCGAAGAGGACCCAGATCTTTAGTTTGGAAGACGGAGCTCAGATGTAGCTTAATGGCCTGTATGCCGTCCAAGTCACTGCCAGTAATAATGATGTCGTCGACATATACCAACAGGAGAACCGTACCAGTGGCTTGGTGACGAGTAAACAATGAGAAGTCAGCCGAGCTGCGAGTGAAGCCAATGTCCCGGAGAGCTTTGCTGAACTTGTCGAACCATGCCCGAGGGGATTGTTTGAGACCATATAGAGATTTGAGAAGATGACAAACCCGTGACTCCCCCGTGGTCTCAAACCCGGGAGGTTGTTGCATGTAAACCGTTTCCTGAAGGTCGCCGTTCAGGAAAGCGTTCTTGACGTCGAGTTGAAACAAGGGCCACTGGCGATGGACAGCCACAGAGAGGAGAATGCGGACCGTGTTGAGCTTAGCGACCGGAGAGAAGGTCTCGTCATAGTCCAGCCCCGGTTGCTGGGTGAAGCCACGAGCAACCAACCGAGCTTTGAGGCGATCAATGGTCCCATCAGGAGCATGTTTAATGACGAAAACCCATTTGCACCCAACGGCTTTCTGGCCGGGAGGAAGGGGCACCAGGGTCCAAGTCTGGTTGGCCCAAAGAGCAGCCATCTCTTCTTCCATGGCCGCACGCCACCCAGGATGTTGAAGAGCGTCCTGGACAGAAGTAGGAATAGAGACCGAGGAGAGCGAAGTAGCCAAGGCCTGAAGAGGTGGAGAGAGGCGATGGAGAGAAACATAATCCGCCATTGGATGAGCGGTAGAGGCCGACACCGGAGCAGCAGAACACGGAGAAGCCGAGGTCGAAGCCGACTGCAGAGGAGCAACGGGAGGAAGAGGGCGACGAGCATAGACCCGAATAACTGGGGGTCGAGGAGGGTCAACGGTGGGAGGAGGCGGAGGGATGGTGGGAGGTGAGTGGACGTGGATCACTGGCCGGGGAAGGGAGGGTGTTGTAGGAGGTGGTGGTAGAAGTGGTGGCAAAGGAGGAGGGAAGAAGGGTTGATCCTCCCGGAAAGTAACATCAGCCGAAATAGAAACCTTCCGGGTGACCGGAGAGTAGCAAACATAGCCCTTTTGGGTACGGGAGTAGCCGACAAAAATGTGTTTGGCCGCACGGGGATCCAGTTTGTCAAGAGTGGGGCCCAGGTTATGGACAAAGCATGTACATCCAAAAACCCGGGGGGTGAGGGGGAAGGCGGGTGTGGAGGGAAAAAGAAGGCTGAAGGGGGTAGCGTTCTGGAGAACGGGAGAGGGGAGACGGTTGATAAGGAAACATGCTGTGGACACCGCAAAGTTCCAGAAGACTTTGGGAACGTGCATGTGAAGCATGAGAGAGCGAGCCACATCGAGCAAGTGGAGGTTCTTGCGTTCGGCGACCCCGTTTTGTTGAGGGGTGTAGGGACAAGAGGTCTGGTGAACAATACCGAAGTTTGCGCAGAGAGTGACAAACTCGTGGCTAGTATATTCCCGTGCATTATCAGAGCGGAAAGTTTTAATGGTGGTAGAGAATTGCGTACGAGTCTCTAACACAAACGCCTGAAAGATACGAGGAAGCTCAGAGCGATCATGCAGGAGATACAACCAAGTAGTACGAGAGTAATCATCAATAAATGTTAGAAAATAACGATAACCAGAAATGCTAGAAACTTTATAGGGTCCCCAAATATCAGAATGTATTAAATCAAATGGAGCAGAGCTCCTAGTACAATGAGCTGGATAAGAAGAGCGAGGCTGTTTGCCAATAATACAAGAATCACATTTAAAACCAGGAAGAGAAAGGTCGGGAAGCGCCTTCTGCAGGATAGGTAGAGGGGCATGCCCAAGCCGACAATGCCAATCAGACGAGGAAACGGAGGAAAGGGATGTGGGAGAGACATCGAGGAGGTAAAGCCCGTTCTGCAGCCGACCCCTACCAATGGTAATCCGCGTCTGCCGATCCTGTATCAAAAAACCAGAAGAGGTGAAGGTGATAAAGCAATTCATATCAGTAGTAAGACGACCAACATAGAGTAAATTAAAAGGCGAGGCTGGCACATAAAGAACGGAGCGAAGAGAGAGAGAGGGAGGAAGGAGGAGATCCGCGCAGCCGGAGACCGGGACAAGCGCACCATTGGCCGCAGTAATAGACGGGGGGTGAGCAGCAGCAGAGAACTGGGGCGGCCGTATGGAAGTGATGTGGTGGGTGACTCCCGAGTCCAGGATCCAGCGAGAGCTGGAAGAGAGACAGGCAGTACCTGCAGCGGAGGTGGAGACAATACCTGCATGGGAGGTGGAGGCATGGGAAGCAGAAGGGGGGTTGAGGAGCCCCTGGAGTTGTTGCAGCTGAAGGCGAAGAGCCTCAAGATCCGTACCAGTCGGAGGAGAGCTATCGGTAATAGCAGCAGTAGGCGGGCGAGGGGGGTAGCCATGTTTCTTGTGACAAACGGCTTCAGTATGGCCATCCCGGCCGCAGTAGGTGCACTTGGGCCGTCCGCGGCCACCACGGCCCCCGCCCACGGGAGCCCGTACGGCCACCCCGAGGAAAGGAGGGTTGTGGGAGTAAAGGAGGAAGAGCCTGCTGAAGAAGGGCCGACGAGGGTGGTGCAGGAGCCTCCGGTGGAGGTGGTACACGAAGTAACATCGAGCAGACATCAGAGAAGGAAGGGGTAGTGGGTGAAGCCAGAACCTGGGCCCGAATACTGTGCAGGTGTGGCGGGACGCGAGCCATAATCATAGCAATACAAACAGCCTCCTTCTGGGCGCGTTGGGCAGCGAGATCAGTAGTCGCGGGCTGGTGCTGAATCCAGGCTTCCGTGAGAGTTTTAGCACGGGCCACGAAGGAGGTCATGTCCAGAGCTTTGCCAACATCCAAGGCTTGAAGATCAGTGAGGATGTCAAAAAGGTGTTGAAGGCTGTCCTTCCCGGAGCACAGCGAATGAAGTTCATCCCACATGGCTTTAGCAGTCTCATGATACATGATCATCTGGTACGGCTCACCCTCGACCGAGTTCAGGATCCAGGTCTGGACACGACCGTCATTGCGGAGCCAATCATCAATAGAAGGAGTTGGTGGGCCCTGGGTAAGGTGATGGGCAAGGCCCTTGGCCTGTAAGACCCGGCGGACAGAGTGGACCCAGGGAATGAAGTTGGCCTTGCCAGAGAGAGAAATAGTAGTAATCCGAAGCTCATCTCGGAGTTCGAGAGGAGCCACGTGGTCGGCAGGGGGTTGAACGGTAGTGGAGTCGCTGGAGGACATGGCGACTGAAGAGCAGCAGACAGCAGGGCTCGGAGAGAACAACCCGCGCGGCAAGCAGTGGGAGAAAGGAGGGCCCGCAGCGGTCTGGAGGTCGCGGCGGTCTGGAGGTCGCGGCGGTCTGGAGGTCGCGGCAGTCTGGAGGTCGCGGCGAGTTGAGTGAGGCCGCGGCGAACAGGAGCAGTCCGCGAGAGGAGGGCGCGGCGAGTTGGAAGAGGTCGCAGCTCAGTGGAGCAGATCGCAGCTGGTGAGAGCAGAGCTGCAGTTCGCGACAGAGGCCGCGACGAACTGGGGGCAGGTCGCGGCAGCGGACAGGAGCAGTCCGCAAGAGGTCGCGGCGAACTGGGGCAGGTCGCGGCAGAGGTCGCGGCGAACTGTGGGCAGGTCGCTGGAAGAGAAGAGCACAGTGGATACAAGCAGAGCCCGCAGCGGACAGGAGCAGTCCGCAAGAGAAGGCGGAGAGAGAGAGAGTCCGCGAGCACAGAGGCTCGAGCGGACAGAAAAAGAGCGAGCTAGAGGGAGCAGTCCGCGAGCAAAGAGGCTCGAGCGGATACAAGCAGAGCCCGCAGCGGACAGGAATGATCGTCCGGAGCGGATAGAGAGAGGTGGGCCCCACGAGTCAGAGCAGAAGATGGCTATAAGAAGCCTGAGGAGGGTGGAACCACGGAGGGAGAGAAGAGGAGCGGAATCAGAAGGGCAGTCCGCACGAGACCGGAGCGGATGCAGAAAGGCAGTCCGCACTAGACCGAAGCGGACAGGAATGCAGTCCGCAGGGTAGCCGGGCGGACAGAAGCAGAGGGGCAGTCCGCAGGAGACCGGGCAGACAGAGAAGGGGCAGTCCGCGGCTAGACGCAACCTGGCTTTGATACCATGTTGGAAGAGCCCAAAGCTTGTATGTATTATTTCAGTATGTAAATACAAGGAGAGAATACAAATATATAGGAGAGAAGAGAGAAGAATAAATCCTATACATGATGTGGGACTAAAGAAGGAGAGGAAAAATGGGCCATCAAATGGGCCTTTTACATGGGCTTTTCTAATACCCTCCAAAGTAGGTACAGAAACTTGTAGTAGAGCGTCGATCATCCAGGGAGCCCGCATAGTCCGTATCGGAATATGCTACAAGAGATAGAGAGGAGGATGGTTTATACACCAACCCTTGTCCTGGAGTAGTCTTCAAATATCTGATGATTCATTCCACTGCTTGTAAATGAGAGCCTCGAGGAGCATGCATATACCGACTGACTACTCCGATAACAAATGAGATATCAGGTCTTGTAACTGTCAGATACATCAGTTTTCTCACAAGACGTCGATAATACTCGGGATTTGAAAGCAGATCATCAGAGTCAGCTTGTGATTGACATCGATCGGTGTTTCCACAGGTTTACACCCGGAGTAGCCAGCATCACGGAGGTCAAAACAGTACTTTCGTTGGGATAAGACAAGTCCATCAGGATGTCTTGCGATTTCAAGGCCAAAGAAGTATCGAAGGTTTCCCAGATCTTTTGTTT
Organism: Platanthera guangdongensis; assembly: GCA_039583875.1. Lineage (NCBI taxonomy): Eukaryota > Viridiplantae > Streptophyta > Magnoliopsida > Asparagales > Orchidaceae > Platanthera > Platanthera guangdongensis. The sequence continues at coordinate 91,864,391 of CM077154.1, read as the reverse complement.
GAAAAACGGAATGAAGGTGTTGTTTGACCTCTAGTATTCCTTTTGAATCATCGCCTGTGATCAGGATGTCGTCTACATATAACAAAAGAAGAATCGTGTCTGTTGTTCTATGTCGAGTGAACAAAGAGAAGTCTGCCGAACTCCGACTAAAACCAACTGCCTGAACAACTTTACTGAACTTATCAAACCATGCCCAAGGGGATTGTTTGAGACCATAGATAGACTTCTTAAGATAAGAAACTCTGGACTCCTTCGTGGTTTCAAACCCGGGAGGTTGTTGCATATAGACTGTTTCTTGTAGGTCGCCATTGAGAAATGCATTCTTGATATCGAGTTGGTGCAGGGGCCACTGATGATGCATAGATACAGAGAGAAGGACACGAACCGTGTTGAGTTTGGCGACCAGAGAGAAGGTCTCCTCATAGTCGTGACCGTGTTGTTGAGTAAAGGCATAAGCCACCAGTCGTGCCTTAAGACGGTCAACTGTCCCATCAGAAGCATGCTTGATGACAAAGACCCATTTGCAACTGACTGTAGTCTGGCCAGGTGGTAGAAGAACCAGAACCCATGTTTGATTAGCCCAAAGGGCGCGCATTTTTTCGTCCATAGCAACACGCCAACCCGGATGTTGCAAAGCTTACCGGACAGAAGTAGGAACAAAAATGGAGGATAATGAAGTAGCAAAGGTGTGAAGGGTTGGGGACAGGCGATGTAGAGAGACATAATTCGCCATAGGATGAGCTGTGGAGGTAGATACCGGAGCAGCGGCCGCGGAATCACATCGGTAAAGGGAGGCCGCGACAGGGCATTAGAACTGGGAGGGCGACGAGAGTACACATGAATGAGAGGCGGTGTAGGGCGGATTGGCAGGGGTGTTGTGGGGGTATGTGTTGGAAGGAGAGGGGGAAGAGGAGACGTGACGGGGACCACGGGCCGAATTATAGGAGGAGGAAGAAAAGAATCTGTAGAGATGGTATGAAAGGGTTGATCTTCCCAAAAGGTGCTATCAGCGGAGATGATTAGTTTACCGTCGGTAGGAGAATAACAAACATATCCCTTTTGGGTGCGGGAGTAGCCAACAAACATCAACTTTGTTGCACGTGGAGCAAATTTGTCAGTGGGCGGAGCCAGGTTATGAACATAACACGTGCATCCAAAGATTCTGGGCGTGAGAGAGAACAAAGCCTTGAAAGGAAAGAGGAGAGTAACGGGAGCCACAAAGTTCAAGGTAGATGAGGGCATGCGATTGATGAGATGACAAGCAGTAGAGACGACAAAGTTCCAATAGAGAGGTGGAACCTGCATCTGAAGCATGAAGACCTGGCGATATCGAGAAGATGCCGATTCTTCCGTTCGACGACGCCGTTCTGTTGAGAAGTATACGCACACGAGATCTGATGAACAATACCAAACTCTGTGCGGATATCAGAGAAGGTGCGGCCCGTATACTCACGCGCATTATCAGTACAAAGAATTTTCACGCAAGTAGAAAACCGAGTACGAGTATCCACCAGAAAGACACAGAAAGTCGAGAGGAGTTCAGTACGATCCCGAAGTAAATACAACTAGGTAACACGTGAGTAATCATCAGTGAAGGTAACAAAATACCTATAGCCAAAAACACTAGGGAGCTTATATGACCCCCAAATATCAGAATGGACTAAGGAGAAAGGAGCATTGCACCGAGTACTAGGAGAGGTAAACGAGATACGATGTTGTTTGCCATAAATGCATGATTCACACCGAAACTCAGAAAGGGAAACATCCGGAAGAGCTTTCTGGAGAATTGGAAGAGGAGCATGCCCAAGACGACGTTGCCAGTCAACAGAAGAGATGGTGAAGAGAGCCGTGGGAGAAGAGGAAACGAAAATGTAGAGCCCATTGGACAGCCGCCCAGTACCGCGGATGTTCCGCGTCTTGCGATCCTGCACAACACAAGAGGTTGAAGAGAAAGTTATCTCGCAGTGAAGGTCGTGAATGAGACGACTAATAGAGAGAAGATTAAAAGGAGAGCCAAGAACATGAAGCACAGATCGAAGAGTAATAGAGGGTGTAAGGAGGATGTCGGCGGATCCAGAGACGGGGGTGATTTCCCCATTTGCGACAATTATGAACTTAGGATGCTCAGAGGTCAAGTAATGCGGAGGCCGAAGTGAAGTAATGTGGTGCGTCGCGCCGGAGTCCAAAATCCATGAGGAACTGTGTACCAGACATGAAATCCCGTCATCAGAGATAGACACAACAGAGCCCTGTGATGGGGCGATCAGCGCTTGAGGTTTCTGGATGTCAGCGTGCAAAGCAGCAGTTGCAATCGGATGGAGGGGTGGTGCTGAAGGGGCACACATCGTAAGAAGCACCAGGCCGCATCAACAAGCACAAAGCCGCAACAAGAAGCACCCGGCCGCAGCGAGAAGGACCAGGCCGTAGCGAGAAGCACCAGGCCGCAGCAAGAAGCACCAGGCCGCAACGAGAAGCACCAGACAGCAACAAGGACTAGGCCGCAGCGAGAAGGACCAGGCCGCAACGAGAAGAATAAAGCCGCAGCGAGGAGAACTAGGCCGCAGTGAGAAGCAGTCGGCAGCAGCCAACAAGAAGAGAAGATCACAGCAGATCAGAAAAGCAGACCACACAGACAGCGACCAAAAGAGCAAGAGGAGCGGCCAAAAAGATGACAGGAACAGACCGCGGGAGCCAGCAACGGATACCAACACACGACATGAGTGGGCAGATAACCCAAGCCGCGGCGAACAGAAGAAGTCGGGCGGCTAAGGGAAGTGGTCGACAAAGAGCAAGCAATTTGGCAGAGGATAAATGTAAGAAGCCGCTCGGTCTCAGTGATAACACACCAGCGGCAAGAACTAGGTCGTAACCAGAGACGGAGCCGAAGGGGAGAGAAGAGGCCGAAGCGGCCAGAGAGATCGCAGCGAGAAGGACGGTAGCCGCTCGGTTACGGTGATAACACACCAGCGGCAAGAACTAGGCCGCGACCAGAGGCAGCGAGAAGAAGTAGGATGCGAATACCGCGCGAGCAGGCGAGGCTGCAGCGGGGAGACAAGGGCAGTAGCAGAGAGACAAGCCGCGGGAAGGGAAGAACGGGTGGAGGAGGGAAAGCCGAACAAGCCGCGGCGAGTAAAAAAACAAGAGAGGGCCCGCGATGGTAAGAGGAGAGGACTATAAAAGGAGAGGATGAGAAGGAGGTAGGGAAGGAAGGTGGAGCCACGGATCGAGAAGCGGGTAGAAACCGAAACCGCGGTAGTCGCTAGAAGAGGAAACAGAACCGCAGGTAGGAGATTGAGGCGGTTAGGAAGAGGGAGACCGCGAGAAGACGAAGGCTGGCGGTCAGAGGCCGCGAGAAACCGCAGGTTGACGGATAGAAAAGTCTAACCGCCGAGGGGACCGAACCTCCCTGTGATACCATGTAGAAAGTAATGGTCTCAACCTTATGAGTGCTTCTCTTGATATCAATAACAAGTATGAGTACATATATATAGGAAAAGAGTAGAAAAGTCCTATACAAGAGAGAGACTATAGCAAGAGAAAATAAAATGGGCCAAATTAATGAGCCTTTGCATTATTTCCTATATTCTCTAACAGTTACAATGGCGACAAAGGATCCATATAGGTATAGTGTGGGATAAAAGTTTGAGTGTTGTTGTAGAAATAAAGTTACAATATTACTGCGTATCTAATCCCATTTTAACCGAATCTAATATCTCATAAAGATGAGACTAAATTATTGATACTTTATATAAAAGTATACTTATTTAAAAATTTCAATATTATTTAAAAGCATAACTATTTATCTTCAAGGAAAATAAATGTGAAATTCATATATATTAAAAATATTAGCATAGTCTTTCTTGTTGTATCACTCCTATTACTTGTGTATATTTCAAATAACAATTGTCAATGTTTACTGATTGTGCTTTATTTTTGTATTTAGCTTCTACCTGGCAAATTTTGTAGCTTGAAATTATTTTCACTGTCAGGATGTCATTAAGAAGGGTGAGAAGCAACATAATGCTCTCATAGGAGTCTTGGCATCAATTATCCTGGTCATTGCCACAATTATCTTTAAGATTACTTTCCTTGGGAAGAAATCTGAGGTACACCTCCATCTTTGCATTAATATATCCACATTTAGGGTTTGTTTGACACTGAATCTAGGATTAAACGATCGGAACCAAACGATCAGCCGAACGCAGTCCCCTAAAGGCTCGTGTTTGGACCCGAATGCGCCACGCCAAACATCCCCTTGGCATACTTTGAGCTTGTTACTTAAAAATATGCTTCTGAATATGCAGCTCCCGTCAAAAGCGCCACACCAAACATCCCCTTGACATACTTTGAACTTGTTACTTATAAATATGCTTCCAAATATGCAGCTCCCGGCAAAAGCGGCGGCGGCCTCATCAAATCCAGCGGCCGGGGAAGAGAAAGAAGAGAAGGAGAATGAAGTTATCGGCACTGAAAAGGAAGAAGAGAAGGAGAAGGAAGTTGCGGAGGCGGCGAGACCGAGGAGGTCTAGGAGGGAAACTTAGAGATCTACCGGGGCTCTAAATTTTCTTTTACTGCAATTGTTGTTGTTCTAGTTGTGTGCTTGTCAAATTATAGGGATTTACCATTTTTGTGTTTTGAAGAGCCTTGAAAGTCTGCTTGGAAATCCAGGGCGAAGCTTTTGTGTTTAGTAGAAAATGAGCAGTTTGAATGATATTAGGCCTGCTTGGTTTAGGGTTGATTTTGTAGAGCTCTCTTGACCTTGATGTTTATGCAAGTGGTTCATTTCTTACGAAGATTTATCTTGATTCCATTGAAACTTCTTCAGATCTATGTGGGAAGAGAGAGAAAATATGACTGGGATTTCATAAAATCAAGCAAATGCTGCCTCTGATGACAAGAGAGACCGCAACTCAGTTTGGTTCGGTTCCACTCAAAACCAGGAACTGACTTATGTATGTTCTGTTTCAAGTTTTCGGAACCGGAACCGACCCACTGTTCTAAAATATAGAATCAGATCCGAACCGAATTGTTCGGTTCCGATTCTGTTCTCGGTTCTACTCACAATCAAAAAAAAAATACTGAAGAATGAATAATATAATTTGATTTTCACATATCCAGAATTGTTTACATATTTTTTTTGCTTTTAATATCATTACATTTCAGCTTCTAGAAGCATTGAAGCGGTACTATGCAAGTCTTTGCTTATTATCTCTTTTACATTGCAGGTGTCCATGACTGATCATTTGCTATTCTCTTTCAAATAAAACCTCATACCCAACACATACAAAGCTCATGGGAATGCATAAATTATGTACGAATGCATATAATTTATTATGAGCTGATAGAGTATTATGAGCTGGGATTTATTAGGATTGGCATGTAAAATTATACTGTTAAAACCTAGAATGAATACCTCTTTTGATAATTGGCATGTATAAGAACTGAAATAATATCTATCTCAGTTATAACTTAGAATGAATATCTCTTTAGATAGGGGCTCTAATTGAGGATCCTCTTTTGAAATTGATCTATAATTATGACATTTCAAGGCTTCGCCTGAACCAGATCTTTGAAGAACAATGTACTCCCTATGGCCATCTTGCAAATATATGATCATGAGTACAAATTTCAAAAACTAAGAGGATAAAGTAACTCTGAAAATTTTTAGTCGATCTACGAACATCAATACCTTCGTCCATCCACTCCAACTGAAAAGTTGTGCTTGTTAGCATCCAACCACAAAAGCTAATCAGCAGAGAAAAATCCTAAGGCAGTTAGGCGTGAGAGAAGAAAAGACCAAAAAGTGAAGGCGTGAAAAACTTAGAATCCAACTAGAGAAACAAGTCAACATGGTCTTGCATACCTAGAGAGTAGAGAATCGACGAATCCAACCCTTCTTCCAGTTCCAGCGACGACGAACGGAAGAAACCAGAATGTGTGTGAGTGGTGTTGCGGTGATACTTCTGCCTTCTACTCTTCTGTCTCCTCGATCTGGAGTAAATAACTAAATACTAAATAACCCTAACCGGCTAACCATGTAATCCCCTAAGGAGCGTGACCGACTGACCACGTGAGGTGTGATCCATGGGAGTCGGACAAGGTGTGATACCGTGAGTTGAATTTTGATTCAGTGTTTTTGCACTTAATAATTGGTTTTTTTAATTTTTTTTTAAATTACTGGTTCAGGTCGGTTCTCGGGTAGCCAGCCACAGGAACCGAGAACCGAAACGAACTGACGGTTCTAGTATTTTTTAGATCCATAACCAAACCATGTAAAACGTGAACCGATCCGAACCGTCGGTTTCGGCCCGATTCTCGGTTCTTCGGATATTTTTGCACAGGCCTAACTAATACTGAAAGCAAGCAACAACTACTTCAATGAATAATAAAGCAAAATTTATTGACCTTAAATCATAAATCCTAAACCCACTATAACAAGTTACTTGTGACAGACAGTTTCATGACAACAAGTTACATAGATCTAAAAATACCATGAAAATATAAACATGTCCGAAAGAATTTGGAAAAGTATTTTTAATGAAACCAGAATGTAAGAACATGAAATTGTTGCAGGTAGGTTGTGATTTCTACATTCACTACCGGTGTAATAATGATGATGTATCTTAACAGTTAACATTGTGGAGCAATGAAATTAGCCCGAGTGAAAGTAGAAGTAAAGAATAATACTGTCATTACCCCTTCCAGTTTCTATATTCACATATGCCTTCTTTGAAGTGTGAAAACAAGTAAAAGTGCAATTGAGAAGATTTCAAGCACCAGAAAAGCAAGCATGAAGCAAGAGCTCACCTGCACAGTTGTGCTTGTTTCTTAAATTTCAAACATTGAAAGCAGGTCTATGATTATTGCAGTAACTAGGAAAACATAAGTATTGTAGGAATTAGGATGAAAATAGAAGTATTGTAGGAGCTAGGAAATATGATATATGATTGTATGTATTAGTAAATAAACATGCAACTGTAATTTCTTAGATTCTTCGAAGTTCCCAAAGCTCAATACCAAGGATTGAAATATCAAAGGAGCATAATATGAATATATTATCTTCATATAGGATGTACTCCAACAAATCTAAGAACCAACATCATGTTGAAAATCATGAAGTGAAAGTGGTGGTTTGAGCAGACCGCGCGGCCTGGGCAGACTGAGTCCGCGGCCTGGGCGGACTGACGGTGCGGCCTGGGTGGACAGTGGCCAGGGTGGACATGGTGGCTTGGGTGGACTTTTGGAGCGGCCTGAGTGGCCTGTCTATGGCGATCTGGTGGCGGTGTTCAGTTAGCTCGGCCAGGGGTTCTGCAATTAGCTTGTCCTTGAAGTAACCGGGCGGATTGGCAGTGAGTCCGCGGGAATGTGGCGGACTCAGTTGGAGTCCGCGGAGTTCGCTTTGGCGGACGGAGTTTGGAGGTCGTGAGATCGGCATTGGTCCTTGCCTTGATCTCTGGCGATGCGGCGGGTGATAGCCGCATTTATGACGGCGGACTGTTCTTGGAGCATGCGACCTGACTTTGTGTCCGCCGAGCTCGCGCCTGTTGATTAGTGGGTTGCTGGACTTGGTCACTCTCTGTGACAAGTCCAGGGTGTTTGATGTGCTCGCAGAGTCCACTATTGACCGGACGATCAGTGCCTGTTGGTCGTGGACTCGTGTGGCGGGCTGAAGCGGTGTTTGCGAGTTGTGCGGGCTAGTGCTGTGTCCGCATGTAGCATGCGGTCTCAGTTGGAGTCCGCAGAGTTCGCTTTGGCGGACGGAGTTTGGAGGTAGTGAGATCGGCATTGGTCCTTGCCTTGATCTCTGGCGATGCGGCGGGTGATAGCCGCATTTATGACGGCGGACTGTTCTTGGAGCATGCGACCTGACTTCGTGTCCGCCGAGCTCGCGCCTGTTGATTAGTGGGTTGCTGGACTTGGTCACTCTCTGTGACAAGTCCAGGGTGTTTGATGTGCTCGCAGAGTCCACTATTGACCGGACGATCAGTGCCTGTTGGTCGTGGACTAGTGTGGCGGGCTAAAGCGGTGTTTGCGAGTTGTGCGGGCTAGTGTTGTGTCCGCATGTAGCATGCGGTCTGATGCAGTGAGCAGGATGTTGCTATGTCCGCGTGCTGCGAAGCGTGCAAACTGGTACAGTGTCCGCCAGGTTGCAGACTGGCTTTCTGACTTGGCGTCTGGCGAATGGATGGAGTCTGGCTTTGTCCTTGCGGACTCAGCAGACTGGGTTGTGCTAGCTGCGAGCTGGTGTGGTGACTCTATCCACTAGGGCGGTGACCACACTCCTCACCCGGCCTATAAATAGGACCCCCTGTCACTTCTACAGTAACTGAATGAATAGTAAGTTGAGCGCAGATTAATTATTGCGGCCTCTGTTTTGTTGTCCGCGCGGATTGAGAAGGATTAACTGGTTGTTGTTTGCTGGTTGTGCGACTAGCACTGTGAAGGCAAGAGTCTGGTTTTGATTGCGGTTAGGAAGCAGTGGAGCTTGCGGTTTACAATCGGCGGTTTGCAGCAGGTCGCACTTGGTGGTCAACCAGTCTTCTCTCCAGCAGTTGAAGTTCAAGTTCAATAATCAGTTCGCCGGTCTCGGCGGACTTGTCGGTCTGTTCCTTCAGTTCGGCGGCGACTTGTAGAGCGGGCGTCAACAGAATAACGGGTTGTCCGCGGTTTGTGCGAACTCCGTAGATCAGTGATAGCAGCAGCGACTTGGCGGTCTCGGCGGACTCGGCGGTCTCTGAGGCAGCCCGCCGGGCTTGAAGATTTCTCTTGTTTGTTTACTTCTCATTTATACTTGGCAAAATCATGTCTCGCCATGTATACCTGGCCTTGCAAAGATTGATAGTTGATGAATACAAGATCTGTGATTGCTCTCTGTTGTTACTGATTATATAGCTCAGTTTATGGTTGGAGTGTTCTGGCGCCTAGTTCTCGCTTTTCGCTTGATCAAGTGATCATCTTGATAGCTCTAGAAGTGTTTACTTGATACAAGAACTAGCAGTTGATCAGCTTGAGAAATTTTAACATGGTATCATAGAGAACAGTGGCTTGAGCATTGAGCTGTGATCAACCTCAGATTGTGCTCGGCGCTTCTGGAAGCTTTGTGATCTGTGGTGGTTTGCAATGGAAGGAGCTTACGAAAGAGGTCTTGACATTGAACTTCTTACAGCGACTAACTTCAAGAAGTGGAAGTCGTGTATGAAGAGCTATCTCTTGGGCGAGGAGTTGTGGGAGGTCGTCGGTGGTGACGACAAGCAAGAGGTAACTGCTGCTACTGGTACTGCTGAGTAAGGTTGATGAAGGGAAAAGGGAAGCTGCTGAAGACCTTCAGGTGGAGCTGACTGTGTCACCAGGAGCTCCAGGTGTTTCAAGCTCTGGGGCAGAAGCTTCTGGTTCAGGAAGCAGGGGGAGTGTATCACGACCTGCATTTTCTCCGAATTTAAGAAGTATCAGAGTATGAGAAAACACGCGTCGTGATGCCACGTCGAGCAGGGGATAACTATCGACGCTCAGGCGAACACCATCTAACTAGACTATGAAAATCTCATAAGTTAGTGATTAGAAAATCAGATATAATTTTAGGGGTCGTATCCCTCTGCTCAGTAGATCATCTACTCCACAGTTTAAAAACTATATTTATACGCATCGGAAAATACTTTATTTATATTAGACATCCTATGAGAGTGCATAAGTGATCCCTGAGGCCATCTTATACCATGCAAGACTCTATATTTATATTATAAGTAGGAAAATGATCTTTTTGCGTTGCTTGGAAAGTAATGTATGAGTTTTATAAAACATGCTGATCATGAGATATATATACACAATAGTGTTTGTTAGGTTTTAAAGTAACTAGCAAGCTAGCATAAAACATCCCAAGAGCAAGTAGACTATCTCCAGAAAGGTAGCAGTAAAAGAAACACATTCAGTATCATAAAGTAAAACTACCAGTGGGTGCCAACAAACTGACACAAACCCACTGACAAGTATGTATGTCTGTAAGAAAAGCAAGAAAACTACCTCACAACAAAAAGAGAAAGATCCCTATAACTCAAGGGATCACCAGCAACACCACAACAAATCTAGCTGCCTCCCCAACTACTAATCAGAACCTGAGGCATGCAGAAAAGAAAAGAATACCTCAGCAAGTGAATCAAGAAAAATCTGAACTAGGGCATTAAATTAAAATGGAACAAGAGAGTAAGTAAACAAGACAGTAAAAGCAAACACTGTCCAAAGAAAACCAAAAGTACACCAAGTACCAAGCAACAACACCAAGCCCTGCTCAAATCCTGTAGAGGCTACAAGGCAAAAGACAAGGAACACTTGCCACAATATGCTGCATTCTACCAGGAAGAAACACATAACAACCCTAATTTGTGAGTTAATGGCAGTAGTAAACAAAATGGACCTGAGTTGGTGACCAAAAACAGTCCCCCAAGCCAAACAGTTCCAAAGGAAAATTCACTGTATCAGCACAAAATCACCACAAACCCAGCCCGTACCTGGGATAAAAAGGGTGACGGCCACAGGAACACCCAGCCCGTACCTGGGACCAAACAGTGGCGGCCACGACTCGCACACAAAACATCCCGCTCCTTTAGAGCGTCAAGACACCACTACCTGCCATAACCCACGATTCGGCCCTCAAAACAAAGGAAGAACGAAAGGCCGACAAGACATCCCCCCTAGGAGGTATTCACTCGGGAAGAAGAAAAAAAACTGAGAAGAAATAAATCTCAGCCTACAGGAAAAAAAAAGAAAAAAAAATGATCACTGTTACAGGAATCGTCGAACGCAGCTCGACGATTTTCGTCGAGCGCGGGAAAATCGTCGAACTCAGGAATATCGTCGAACGCAGCTCGACGATTTTCGTCGAATCACAGGACACGGGAAATCGTCGAACTCCGTTCGACGATTTGCCTTTCGTCGATCACAGGTCACGAGAAAAGTCGTCGAACGCCGTTCGACGATTTCCCTTAACCGCAGGCCACAGGAAATCGTCGAACTCCGTTCGACGATTTTGCGTTAAATACAGGCCATAGGAAAACGTCGAATACAAGCCATGGGAAATATCGTCGAACGCCGTTCGACGATTTTTCTTTCGTCGAACAAAGGGCACGAGAAAAATCGTCGAACGCCGTTCGACGATTTTCCGATAAATGCAGGCCAAAGGGAATTATCGAGTTCCGTTCGACGATTTTTCATTAAACGCAGGCCACAGAAAAATCGTCGAATACTGGCCACGGGATAAATCGTCGAACGCCGTTCGACGATTTTCCTTTCGCCAAACACTGGCCATGGGAGAATCGTCGAACTCCGTTCGACGATTTCCGTCGGACCCAGAACTAGGGCACATTGTCGAGCTCAGCTCGACGATAATCGTCGAACCCAGATCAACGATTTTCGTCGAACTGGCTGCATTGAGTGCACAGAAATCCTGCACCTCCAACTTCGTTCCCGACCATACTTCTTAGCCTAAATTGATCCTATTACTCGAAATATAAGAGTGAAAACCCACTGTTACCAGTTCTAAGGCTGGAAGTCTAAATACTACCCAACCCGAGATCAACAAGGGGCAGTTTGATAAAAAGGAAAACAGGACTACCGCATCCCGGCCGGAAACCTGGATTTTCAGAACTTGAGAAAATGCAAAAAAAGAAATATAAACTGACATTCCTGGTTCAAGGTCTTCATGTTTTTTACAGGAAAACAGAGCAAAGTAATAATCTTAGGAAACATAAGTGATAGCAACAAAATTGACATGAATAGGAGAAGAAAACTTGGCAAGGGTAGGAGCACCACTTGCCTCAAATACCAGCTATATATCTTGCACAGCCCTTCCTCTCTCTCCCGGCTCCGGCCACAACAGCACCTAAACAGGATTCTGAGGTTTTAATGGCGGAAAAGGTTCAAACCAAAAAAAATCCGAGACCTCCAGAAACACCACAAAAATTGAATCTCTTACCGTAGGAATGAAGGTTTAGGCGAGAGCACTCCAAATCCGCTTTCGCAATCGAATTCCGTCCACTAACACTCCCAGAATCGGCGTCTGAAGGGTACATGGTTGGCGGTTTTACTTCCTCTCGAACAGGCAGCGGTTATAACTTCAAGGAGGGAGACAATGAAAAGTCTGGATTTTGTCTAAGGGTATAAATATAAATGCATGGACGCGTCTAATCAGCCCTACCACCACTGGATTCCATTCAAGTTTCATTAATTAATTATTTGCATTCTTACTATCAACACATCAAAACGACGCGAAAACCGAACCACCTCAGAATCTGACGAAATTCACACCGTAGCTAATTTCCTATGCTACGAACGCAATGGCGAAGTCGAAATCAACTTTAGACGATCAAAACTCGGGTTATCACTACCCGAAGCCAAAACACAAGCATCCCTCGAGAGGCCTCACCGGTCACCAAAACAGACCCGGCTTGCTAGGAGATCTTGCCAAAAAGGCTGCCAACAAGCACACAACGAACCAAAAGAGCTAAGACCACACTCTAACAAACGGCACCTGCCGGAAACGCGTCAACGTAACGCCAAACGAGAATTAAATAATCGCTGAAAAAAATCTTGGGCGTTACAGTCACTCCCCCTAAAAGAAAGTTTCGTCCCGAAACTTTACATACACCACTACTACTATAGAAGGAAGGTAACAAACACGAGTACTTGAAAGGAAACGTACCAATCAAATCAATGGAAAAGATGAGGGTGTGCCTCCCTCATAGCCGACTCTAGCTCCCAAGTCGCGCTTTCCAAATCCTGATTCTTCCATAGAACTTTCACCATCGGGATAGACTTCGTCCACAACACCCGATCTTGAGTATCCAAGATGCGGACAGGCACCTCAACATATGAAAGATTAGGCTCCAACTGGGGCACAACATCCAAGACTTGCCCACTTCTTCGCACACACTTCCGCAATTGGCTTACATGAAACACATTATGAATACCTGGGAAATTTGCTGGCAAATCCAATCTATATGCTGACACGCCAATCCGTTCAACAACCTTAAACGGGCCCACATACCTCGGATCCAATTTCCGGTTCTTACCGAACCTCTTAACACCAACCATCGGGGAAACCTTAAGAAACACAAGGTCTCTACAGAAAACTCCAAGTTAGACCTACGCCGGTTGGCATTCTTCTCATATCTCTCTTGAGCTATACGAAGCTTTTCTCGAATAAGCTTCACTGCGACTTCCATTTCCTCGAGCGCATCTGGACCCAGCACATGCCTCTCACCGACCTCGGTCCAAAACAAGGGAGTTCTGCAGCGCCTCCCATACAAGGCTTCAAACGGAGCCATTTGCAAGCTCTCCTGGTAACTATTATTGTATGCGAATTCCATAAGCCGCAAACGCTCATCCCACGCTCCTCCATGGTCCAAGATGTAACACCTGGTCATATCCTCAACTATCTGGTTCACTTGATCAGTCTGACCATTGGTCTGCGGGTGGTAAGCTGTAGAATACCTCAAATCTGTACTCAAACCCTCTTGTAGACTCCTCCAGAAGCGAGATGTAAAACGGGAGTCCCGATCCGAAATGATGCTAACTGGTACCCCGTGCAATCTGATGACCTCATTCAAATATAGCTCCGCTATCTTTTTCATCGGATAATCAATCTTGTACGGCACAAAGTGACCACACTTCGTCAGTCTGTCCACTATCACCCAAACAGAATCAAAACTTCTAGGAGATCTCGACAAGCCTGTAATGAAGTCCATAGAAATACTTTCCCACTTCCAAGTAGGGATCTCCAACGGAGTCAACTTGCCACCAGGCCTTCCATGATCGGCCTTCACATGCTTGCAAGTGTGGCACTCAGCAACAAATCGGGCTATATCACCCTTTATCCCATACCACCAGGCAATCTGCTTCAATTCATGATACATCTTTGTAGATCCTGGATGGTAGGCAACACTGGATCCATGAGCCTCTCTGCAAATCATACTCCTGATGTCTCCAACAGCGGGGATGCAAAACCTGCCGCGGTACTTCAAAGTACCCGCATCATCAATAGAAAAATCCGGCAACTCCCCTCTCTCAGTCCTGAGGTACAAGTGCAGAAGATTCGGATCATCCTTCTGGTGCAACCTGGTAAGATCAATCCAAGACGGCTTTGCCACTGCCAAACTGCTCTGCATGTCACAGCGTCCGACAGAAATGTCCATCAGGAGGAACTCTTCCACTAAACGATCGGCAGTGAGATTAAAGATCTTCCCCGTCTTTTGGCTTGTTAGAAATGAAGAAAAAATAAACCGAAAGTGGAGCTAAAACAAACCGGAAGAGGTTTTAACAGAAACTTTATTATCTGAAAAAGGTATCTATTACAAAGGTATGCCCTCCCTTATATAGAATGGAGGAGAGATGAGAGAATACAAATAAGAGATGTGAGACTAAAAATTTACAGGACTAAGCGGACTATACAAAACAAACCGCACAAGCCGCGCGGTTAGACAGAAGGGCTAACCGCACGGCTACCATCAGAGAGAAAGAGAGACTGCCAGGGTAGACCGCCAGACCGCCCGATCTCCAAGCCAGCTGAGACAAACCGTCAGACCGCGCGGTCTTCAACCCGCCAAGACAGACCGCCAGACCGCCCGATCACCATCTTCAACACTCCCCCTCAAGCTGGAGCATATATATCGATCATGCCCTGCTTGTCGCAGATGTGGAAAAAAGAAGCGGACACCGGCTTGGTGAAGACATCTGCCAACTCGTTGTCGGAAGTGACAAATGGAGTGCAAATCTGTTTCTTCAATATTTCTTCCCGAATAAAATGACAGTCGACTTCTATGTGTTTTGTTCTCTCATGAAAGACCGGATTTTTGGAAATATATATCGCGGCCTTATTGTCACAGAACATAGGAAGAGTATAGTTGTAAACCTCTCCTAAGTCAAGCATCAGAGCCCGCAACCACTTCAACTCACATGTAGTCGATGCCATGCTGCGATATTCCGCCTCTGCACTAGACCTGGAAACTACAGACTGTTTCTTGCTCTTCCAACTCACAAGATTGCCTCCGACAAATGTGCAGAAAGCTGATGTCGATTTGCGGTCCCCTTTGTCATCCGCATAGCTTGAATCAGAGTAAGCTTCAACCCTTAGGTGACCATTCTTCTGAAATAGGAGTCCTTTTCCTGGAGCAGCTTTAATATACTCTAATATCCTCAGAGCAGATTGTAGATGACACTCCCTCGGAGCTTGCATGAACTGGCTCACCTTGCCAACAGCATAAGAGATGTCGGGTCTGGTTACCGTGAGATATATGAGTTTGCCCACCAGACGCCGGTATCTCGTAAGATCGGAGAGAAGAGGCGAGTCATCTGTCCAAGTTTTGTCTTCTCCAGCAGCCATAGGACAACGTGCAGGTTTAGCACCAGTGAGTCCTGCCTCCTTTAAAAGATCAAGAGCATACTTCTGTTGGGAAAGGACCATGGAGTTGAGCTTTCTAGAGATTTCAATCCCCAGAAAGTATTTCGGGGAGCCCATATCCTTTGTGACCAGATGTTGACGAAGGTGTTTCTTGGTCATCAATACCCCATCCTGGTCATCGCCAGTAAGAAGAATGTCATCAACATAAACCGCAAGAACAACAAGACCAGAGGCTGTTTTCCGAACAAACAAGGAGTGATCTGTTGAGCTTCTTATAAAACCAATGGCCGCAACAATGCCACTGAACTTGTCAAACCAGGCACGAGGACTCTGCTTGAGGCCATAGATAGCCTTCTTTAGCCGGCATACCCGTGTCTCCCCCTGAGCAACATACCCAGGAGGTTGCTCCATGTAAACATCTTCCTGCAGATCACCATAGAGGAAGACATTCTTAACATCGAGCTGCGAGATGGGCCAATCCCTGTTGACAGCCACAAAGAGAAGAACCCTAATAGTGCTGAGACGAGCCACTGGAGAGAAAGTGTCAAAGTAATCTACGCCATAAGTTTGGGTAAAACCCTTGGCAACCAGGCGAGCCTTATAACGATCCACACTGCCATCTGGGAGAAACTTCACCACGAAGACCCATCGACAACCAACAACATCCGTGCCGAAAGGAGGAGGAACAAGGGTCCAGGTACCCCGTTCAGTTAGAGTAGCAATCTCCTCATCCATGGCAACTTTCCAATGAGGAATAGTAAGGGCCTCCTGGTAGGAACGGGGGGGGGGGGGGGGGTGGCAGTGGCCGAGATAGCCAGTGCAAAATCTCGGCGAGAAGGGGTAAGACGATCGTAGGAAACAACTGCAACAAGCGGGTGTTGGGTACATGCCCGAACCCCTTTGCGAAGAGCAATCGGGAGATTCAGGTCAGCATGTGCCTCAGTATCCGGAGTATCCGTGGTGGAGAGAGCTGGCCCGGGAGTAGAGAGAGATGGCAGCGGAGTGGAGGGAGAAAGCAGAGTAGAGGGTGGAGATGATGGTGATGGGGAAGAGGGTGGAGAGGGTGGAGATGGCGGAACATCAGTGGGAGCAGAGGGAAGGGATGGGTTGGTAGGAAAAGTAGGATCAGGAGGAGGAGAGGAGGAAGCGGGAGAGAAGTAAGATGCATTGGCAAAGAAGGTGACATCTGCAGAGACAAATTGCTTGCGGGTAACGAGGTCAAAGCAACAATAACCTTTCTGAGTGGGAGAGTACCCCAGAAAGACACATTTAGTGGCACGTGGTGAGAGTTTATCACGGGTGGCAGCGGGAGAGTGCACAAAGGCAGTGCACCCAAAGATGTGCAGAGGAAGAGGAAAGGGATCCTTGTCCGGATAAAGAATGGAGAAGGGGGTAGCACCGTGGAGAACTGTGGAGGGAAGGCGATTGATGAGATAGCAGGAGAGGAGGACAGCATAGCCCCAATAGGAGCGAGGAACATGCATTTGAGTCATCATAGTGCGAGCGACATCAAGGAGGTGAAATTTTTTGCGTTCCGCCACCCCATTTTGTTGTGAGGTGTAGACACAGCTTGTTTGACGAATAACACCATGGTGAAGACAAAAAGAGGAGAAGTCTTGGCTAAGATATTCCTTAGCATTGTCAGAACGAAGGATCTTAATAGATGTATCAAACTGAGTCTTAACCATAGAATAAAATGAGGTCCAAACAGAGAACAGCTCGGAGTGATCTTTGAGAAGATACACCCACGTACACCGAGATAAATCATCAATGAAGGTGACAAAATAGGAACTACCCCGACCGATGGTGAGGTTAGGAGCGGGACCCCATATGTCAGAGTGAACGAGGTCGAACGGACGGGAAGAGCCCCGACTTTGCGTTGGTGGGAAGGATGAGCGGTGATGTTTGCCAAGTTGACATGCATCACAGTTTAGAGGAGAATGATGAGGAGGGAGGTGAGGCAGGAGCTGACGTAGAATTCTGGGAGGAGCATGTCCAAGACGAAGATGCCATTGGAGAAGATCTGTAGAGGAGGAGGAGAAGGCGGATAGAGCAGAGACATTGTCGAGGAAGTAGAGGCCACCACTCTCAGTCCCGGTAGCAATCGTTCGTTGGGAGTCCGGATCCTGAAAAGCACAATAGGTAGGGGTGAATAAGACAGAACACCGTAGTTGCTTGTATAAAGACGTAACCGATAGTAAATTGCACGGAAACTTGGGCACATAGAGGGTATCAGCCAGGCACAGAGATGAAGTGACTTGAACCATGCCCGTCCCATGGACCGGTGAGGGAGATCCATCCGCAACAATGACCGGGGGCAATTGAGCATGTGTTTCAAGAAGAGAGAAACATTGAGGATTGCCTGTCATATGATTTGTTGCACCAGAGTCGATTAGCCATCTTCCACGGGTAACAACGTGAGCACTACCGGAAGAGGTGACCACCGAGGCGGACAGACTGGAGGAGGGGAAAGCCATGGAAGCAAGAGAGGAGCAAACCGCGACGATAAGAACAAGCCGCGAGAAGAGGAAGAAGCCGAACGGTGAAGCGAAGAAGAGAAAAGAGCACCAAGTCGGGCGAACAGAAAACAGGTCGTGCGGCTAGGAAGGCCGCTACCAAGAAGCAAAGCAAAGGGAAAGAAGTCGCACGGCTTGAAAAGGTCGGGCGAACAGAGGAGAACAAGTCGCACGGCTAAAGATGAGGCCGGGGCAACAAGCAAGCTGGAGCGGGTAGAAGGAAACAGGTCGAGGCGACTAGTAAACAGGCCGCAGCGACTAAGAGGAGCAGCGAGAAGAGAAGCAAGGAGAAACAAGCCGCACGAACAGGTCAGCGGTCAAAAGAGAAGGCAAGCCGCGAAGACAGGTCGCGGGAAGACGAGAATCAAGCGGAGGGAAAGAAGTCGAGCGGCTAGAAGGTAGCCCGCGCGAACAGAAGAAGAAGCTGAATCAGGAGGAAAAGATCGTTTCCTCTGATACCATGTTAGAAATGAACAAAAAACAAGCCGAAAGTGGAGCTAAAACAAATCGGAAGAGGTTTTAACAGAAACTTTATTATCTGAAAATGGTATCTATTACAAAGGTATGACCTCCCTTATATAGAATGGAGGAGAGATGAGAGAATACAAATAAGAGATGTGAGACTAAAAATTTACAGGACTAAGCGGACTATACAAAACAAACCGCACAAGCCGCGCGGTTAGACAGAAGGGCTAACCGCATGGCTACCATCAGAGAGAAAGAGAGACTGCCAGGGTAGACCGCCAGACCGCCCGATCTCCAAGCCGATTGAGACAAACCGCCAGACCGCGCGGTCTTCAACCCGCCAAGACAGACCGCCAGACCACCCGATCACCATCTTCAACATGGCTCAGGGCATCGGCCACCACATTGGCCTTGCCCAGATGATACTGTATATCCACATCATAATCGGCCACATACTCTAACCAACGCCGCTGGCGCAAATTCAGCTCCTTCTGGGTGAAGACATACTTGAGGCTTTTATGATCGGTGTAGATCTTGCACAGAGCACCATAAAGTAAATGTCTCCACAACTTCAGGGCAAAGATCACTGTTGCGAACTCAAGATCATGCGTAGGGTAGTTCCTCTCATGAGTCTTCAATTGCCTCGACCCATACACTATCACCTTCCCTTCTTGCATCAACACACCTCCGAGCCCAACATGCGAGGCATCCACATATACATCATAGTCCTTTGCCTCCATAGGCAGTGTCAAAACAGGAGCAGAACACAACCTTTTCTTCAGCTCCAGAAAATCCTACTCGCATTTCTCGCTCCAAATGAACGCCGCATTCTTCTGCGTCAGCTTAGTAAAGGGCGCTGCCAGGGTAGAAAAGCCCTCCACGAATCTCCTATAATAGCCGGGCAACCCCAAGAAGCTCCTAATCTCCTTGGGTGTGCTCGGCCTATGCAAATCCATCACTGCAGAAATCTTTTCTGGGTCAACCGAAATGTCATCTTTGTTCACCACATGACCTAGGAAGGAAACCTGAGACAACCAGAATTCACATTTACTCAGCTTGGCGAACAACTGATGGTCTATCAAAGCAGATAAAACCAATCGCAGATGCTGCTCATGCTCCTCAGCACTGCGAGAGTAAATCAGAACGTCGTCTATAAATACGACCACAAACTTATCCAGAAAATCCTTGAACACACGGTTCATCATGTCCATGAATGCTGATGGCGCGTTGGTCAAACCAAACGACATAACCAGGAATTCGAAATGCCCATGTCTCGACCTGAAAACAGTCCGTGGAATGTCCGACTCACAGATCCTGAGCTGATGATAGCCTGAACGAAGATCGATCTTGGAAAAACCGTGCTATCACGCAACTGATCAAATAAATCATCGATCCTCGGCAGAGGGTACCTGTTCTTAGTGGTAACTTTGTTCAGCTCCCTATAATCGATGCACAGCCTCATCGACCAATCCTTCTTCTTCACAAATAGAACAGGAGCACCCCAAGGAGACGAACTCGGCCTGATAAAACCTTTTGCCAACAACTCGTCCAACTGGACTCGCAACTCCTCCAACTCACGAGGGGCCATCCGGTAAGGCACCTTAGCAATATGACGCGTACCCGGTTCCAAATCAATCACAAACTCAACATCCCGCTCGGGGGAAGACCAGGTAGGTCATCAGGAAAAACATCAGAGAAACCATGAACAACAGGAATCTCCTCCAAGCGCGTACACTAACAGCAGTCCCAACCACCGAGACTAAACAAGCAAAACAGTCAGAATGAAACAGCTTCTGAGCACATACCGCAGAAATGATTGGAGAATCCTGGCACGGATCAGCATACACACTTCCAGGCTGACCGTTGTCCTTGATGAAGTCCATGCGCTTCCCTTTGCACTGAATAACCGCATCATACTTAGACAACCAGTCCATGCCCAGAATAACATCGAAGTCCTCTAGGTCAATCATCTTCAAGTCTGCCTTCGCAAGAAAGTCCCCCAACAAAACAGGGCAATCCAAAATGCCCATATATGACAACACAGATTCACTAGAAGGGAACTTGATGCAGAAGGTATCACGAACTTGATCTAGAATCAACCGATACCGCTCTACAAAAGCTCTAGCCACAAACGAGTGGGTAGCGCCAGAGTCGAACAGAACACGCGCCCAACGGTTCTTCACCTTAAATTTCCTTATAGGAGTACATAAACAACTAAGGCACTACCAAAACAAAACTATAACCATGCTAACAAATAAAACTTTTAGGCTAGGAAAAACGACTAACCTGAGATGACCTGAGTCGAAGCTTGAGCCTCCTCGAAAGAGATCACGTTCAGCTTCCCTTTGCCCTTGTCCACACGCTGAGGCGGAGGTAAAGCCTGAAGTTGAACTGCCTGAAGAATAGGCTGGACCTGAGGACACCTAGCCTTGATATCGCCCTTCTGGCCACACTGAAAGCAGACCTTATCCTTGGACCAGCACTGGGCAGCATCATGCCCGGGTCGCTTGCAAACAGCACAGGAAACATCCTTCCTAGGAGCACCTTGAATGACATGAACTTGCTCCTTCCTCTGAGCTCCCGCCTTCTTGAAACACCTCTCAACCGGGTGGCCTGACCGACCACAGAAGCTACACACCACCTTGCTCTTCTTTCCTGAAGCAGCATCAAGTACCTGAGGGTTCTTCTCTTCAGCAGACTTCCTCTTGTCCTTCCTCATTTGTTGACCTCTGTTCTTTGCGGTCTCAATTGCCTCCACTTTTAGAGCAGCCTCCACTACTCCTGCATATGTCACTGATCCATAAGCACTGGCTAACTGCTGAACCTCGCTCCTCAAGCCACCAAGGAACCGCTTGACTCGATCTGCTTCAACACTTACCAACCCAGGGGCAAACCGGCTCAACTTGCTGAACTCTATCTTATACTCACTGACCGTGAGTTGCCTCTGCTTCATGTGAAGGAAGTCGTTCATAAATCGGTCACGCTCCATCGAAGGCAAGAACTTCCTCAACAACATCTCCTTGAACAATCCCCAAGAGCAACCGACCACCAAGCTCTCCTTTTCCCTAAGCCACCAGCTCTTAGCCAACCCCTTTAGCTGATAGGCGGCTAACATCACTCTCTGATCATCTGCAACACCGGAGTACGAGAACATCTCCTCCATGGAGATCAGCCAATCATCTATGACCATGAAATCTGCCTTCCCATCATATGTAGGAGGGCTAAGTCTCTGAAACTGAGAAATGAAGGCCATCTCCGCTGACACCACCACTGGAGGTCTCAGGGGAGCAGGAGGGGGAGGAGCAGCTGACCCCCCCGTATGGTCTTGCACTCCCTGAGTCTGTCCTGCCACAACTGCCGCCAGAGATTGGATCTGGACCTGCATCTCCACCAACTGCCTGGTCAAGGAATCGTTGCTCATCCGCAAGCTCTCGATCACCGCATCACTCTGCGCCCCAGAAGTCTCACCCTCAGACAGGGGAGTCGACCTGGTCGAAGGACGTCTCGCCATCCTAAAACATATCAATATTAGTCAAATCCTGGTACAATAGTTGGAACTAACTACAAGTACAGACAATACATACAAAAATATGATCTTAAAACTGCTAAACTTGCTCTGGGAGTTTATTTGAACAAAAATGATGTTAAGCCTAACCTAGGATGGTTAACCACCATCATCTAACTCTTGTGCCTAGATCGGGAATGCATGAATTTATATTATTTTTCTGATTTAAAAACCATGTGTGTACATATGTCATCCTGCAAATCTTTAACTTGGCACGTTGTGCTTATGCAATGTTATGGTATGCATGATTGTGCTATGCATTCAAAAAAGGCCCTAATACATGACATGAGCGACGTATGCATGAAAATATTATGCATCCCATACTATATAACATTCTCATGCAATGAAAAAGAAACGTGCTAGTCGCATTCATGTGGTGAGGTTATGCATCACATACTACATAACCCTCACATGTTGCCCCTATGATGGATCCATATATAGACATATAGTATGTATCCCATACTACATAATATGCCCCGTATATTTCATGTTATGCTATGAGTGTAGTGTCCGTACTTCAGCCAAGACATGCTGATGACATATCGGTGTGTGTATGATATGATGCTAAACACCTAATACCTATAAGGAAAGGTTGCCCGACAAATTGTCAAGCAACCTCCCTCTGATACCAACTGTCATGACCCGCATTTTCTCCGAATTTAAGAAGTATCAGAGTATAAGAAAACACGCGTCGTGATGCCACGTCGAGCAGGGGATAACTGTCGACGCTCAGGCGAACACCATCTAACTAGACTATGAAAATCTCATAAGTTAGTGATTAGAAAATCAGATATAATTTTAAGGGTCGTATCCCTCGGCTCAGTGGATCATCTAGTCCACAGTTTAAAAACTATATTTATACGTAGCGGAAAATACTTTATTTATATTAGACATCCTATGAGAGTGCATAAGTGACCCCTGAGGCCATCTTATACCATGCAAGACTCTATATTTATATTATAAGTAGGAAAATGATCTTTTTGCGTTGCTTGGAAAGTAATGTATGAGTTTTATAAAACATGCTGATCATGAGATATATATACATAATAGTGTTTGTTAGGTTTTAAAGTAACTAGCAAGCTAGCATAAAACATCCCAAGAGCAAGTAGACTATCTCCAGAAAGGTAGCAGTAAAAGAAACACATTCAGTATCATAAAGTAAAACTACCAGTGGGCGCCAACAAACTGACACGAACCCACTGGCAAGTATGTATGTCTGTAAGAAAGGCAAGAAAACTACCTCACAACAAAAAGAGAAAGATCCCTACAACTCAAAAGATCACCAGCAACACCATAGCAAATCTAGCCGCATCCCCGACTACTAATCAGAACCTGAGGCATCCAGAAAAGAAAAGAATACTTCAGCAAGTGAATCAAGAAAAACTGAACTAGGGCATTAAATTAAAATGGAACAAGAGAGTAAGTAAACAAGACAGTAAAAGCAAACACTGTCCAAAGAAAACCAAAAGTACACCAAGTACCAAGCACCAACACCAAGCCCTGCTCAAATCCTGCAGAGGCTACAAGGCAAAAGACAAGGAAAACTTGCCACAATATGCTGCATTCTATCAGGAATATACACCTAACAAACCTAATTTGTGAGTTAATGGAAGTAGTAAACAAAATGGACCTGAGTTGGTGACCAAAAACAGTCCCCCAAGCCAAACAGTTCCAAAGGAAAATTCACTGTGTCAGCACAAAATCACCACAAACACAGCCCGTACCTGGGATAAAAAGGGTGACGGCCACAGCAACACCCAGCCCGTACCTGGGACCAAAAAGTGGCGGCCACGGCTCGCACACAAAACATCCCGCTCCTTTAGAGCGTCAAGACACCACTACCTGCCATAACCCACGATTCGGCCCTCAAAACAATGGAAGAACGAAAGGCCGACAAGAAATCCCCCCTAGGAGGTATTCACTCGGGAAGAAGAAAAAAAACTGAGAAGAAATAAATCTCAGCCTACAGGAAAAAAACGAAAAAAAAAACGATCACTGTTACAGGAATCGTCAAACGCAGCTCGACGATTTTCGTCGAGCGCGGGAAAATCGTCGAACTCAGGAATATCGTCGAACGCAGCTCGACGATTTTCGTCGAATCACAGGACACGGGAAATCATCGAACTCCGTTCGACGATTTGCATTTCGTCGATCACAGGTCACGGGAAAAGTCGTCGAACGCCGTTCGACGATTTCCCTTAACCGAAGGCCACAGGAAATCGTCGAACTCCGTTCGATGATTTTGCGTTAAACGCAGGCCATAGGAAAACGTCAAATACAAGCCACGGTAAATATCGTCGAACGCCATTCGACGATTTTCCTTTCGTCGAACAAAGGGCACGGGAAAAATCGTCGAACGTCGTACGACGATTTTCCGATAAACGCAGGCCAAAGGGAATTATCGAGTTTTGTTCGACGATTTTTCGTTAAACGCAGGCCACAGAAAAATCGTCGAATACTGGCGACGGGATAAATCGTCAAATGCCGTTCGACGATTTTACTTTCGCCAAACACTGGCCACGGGAGAATCGTCGAACTCCGTTCGACGATTTCCGTCGGACCCAGAACTAAGGCACATCGTCGAGCTCAGCTCGACGATAATCGTCGAACCCAGATCGACGATTTCCGTCGAACTGGCTGCATTGAGTGCACAAAAATCCTGCACCTCCAACTTCATTCCCGACCATACTTCTTAGCCTAAATCGATCCTATTACTCCAAATATAAGAGTGAAAACCCACTGTTACCAGTTCTAAGGCTGGAAGGCTAAATACTACCCAACTCGAGATCAACAAGGGGCAGTTTGATAAAAAGGAAAACAGGACTACCGCATCCCGGCCGGAAACCTGGATTTTCAGAACTTGAGAAAATGCAAAAAAAGAAATATAAAGGGACATTCCTGGTTCAAGGTCTTCATGATTTTTACAGGAAAGCAGAGCAAAGTAATAATCTTAGGAAACAAAAGTGATAGCAACAAAATTGACATGAATAGGAGAAGAAAACTTGGCAAGGGTAGGAGCACCACTTGCCTCAAATACCGGCTATATATCTTGCACATCCCTTCCTCTCTCTCCCGGCTCCGGCCACAACAACACCTAAACATGATTATGAGGTTTTAATGCCGGAAAAGGTTCAAACAAAAAAATTCTGAGACCTCCAGAAACACCACGAAAATTGAATCTCTTACCGTAGGAACGAAGGTCTAGGCGAGAGCACTCCAAATCCTCTTTCGGAAACGAATTCCGTCCACTAATGCTCCCAGAATCGGCGTCTGAAGGGTACAGGGTTGGCGGTTTTACTTCCTCTCGAACATGCAGCGGTTATAACTTCAAGGAGGGAGACAATGAAAAGTCTCGATTTTGTCTAAGGGTATAAATATAAATGCATGGACGCGTCTAATCAGCCCTACCGCCACTGGATTACATTCAAGTTTCATTAATTAATTATTTGCATTATTACTATCAACACATCAAAACGATGCGAAATTCGAACCACCTCGGAATCTGACGAAATTCACACCGTAGCTAATTACCTATGCTACGAACACAACGTCGAAGTCGAAATCAACTTTCGACGATCAAAACTAGGGTTATCACTACCCGAAGCCAAAACACAAGCATCACCCAAGAGGCCTCACTGGTCACGAAAACAGACACGGCTTGCTAGGGGATCTTGCCAAAAAGGCTGCCAACAATCACACAAGGAACCAAAAGAGCTAAGACCACGCTATAACAAACGACACCTGCCAAAAACGCGTCAACGTAACGCCAAACGAGAATTAAATAATCGCTGAAAAAAATCGGGGGCGTTACAGAGTGACACTCCAAGTGTGCCCGAGAACAGAGCTAGTTCTGAAGAAGCAGCGGTGGGGGTGAGTAAGGAGCAGCCTCTTCGGAGATCAAAGAGGACCATCAAACCACTAGCTTGGTATTGTGAAGGGAACATGGTGAACTTTGTCTCTTGTTTCTTTGCAGGCCCTCTAGATGAGTGGGAGCTTTCAAAGTTTGAAGAAGCCACTAGAGTTAAGGAGTGGGACAATGCCATGAATGAGGAGAGGACCACCCTCAATAAGAATGAAACTTGGGACTTGGTGCCCATGGTTGATGGCGTTACTCCTGTTACTTGCAAGTGGGTCTACAAGCTGAAGAAGAAGGCGGATGGAAGCATCGAGCAGTACAAGGCTCGCCTTGTAGCTCGAGGGTTTTTGCAACAGTATGGCGAGGACTATGAGGAGATGTTCAGTCCTGTGGCGAAAATGACTTCAGTTCGAGTGGTGATAGCTTTGGCGGCTTGCTAGGGCTGGAAGATGTGATAGCTGGACGTACGACGTAAAGAACGCCTTTCTTTACGGGGAGATCGACAAGGACATCTTCATGGTTCAGCCGCTCAGTTACGTATCTGAAGAACATCCGGACTACGTATGCAAGCTCTGGAAAGCTCTTTATGGTTTGAAGCAAGCTCCTCGGGCCTTGTATGGGAAGATTGAAGAATAACTCCAGTTCTGCGCCTACCTAGCTTTAAACACAGACTCTAGCTTATTCGTCAATAATAAGGGGGAGCTTCTCGTCCTGGTGCTGTTGTACGTGGATGACATGATCATCACGGGGAAATCCAAGGAGGAAGTAGCTAGGCTAAGGGCAGAGCTTGCTATCAGGTTCGAGATGAAGGATCTGGGTGAACTCCACCATTTCCTTGGACTTGAGGTGGAGAGGAAGGAGAGAAGCATACTTGTGTCCCAGAAGGGATATGCGAAACAGATCGTTCAGCGATTTGGCATGCAAGAGGGCAAGAGTAGCTCTACTCCATTTGATTCAGACATCAAACTTCGGCGGGATGAGGGGAGGATTCTTCCGGATCCTTTGGTGTTTCAGGCTCATGTTGGGAGTCTTATTTACCTGACGATTACAAGACTAGACATTACTTACGCGATTGGCCGAGTAAGTCGGTATATGACGGAACCCAGGAAGCCTCATCTGATGTCGGCTGGGAATATCTTGAAGTACGTGAAGGCCACTTCTAACATGGGTCTCCTTTATAGGAGAGGCATGCAGTTTATTCTTCAAGGATACTCGGATGCTGATTACGGAAAAGATTCAGACGATCGGAAGTCAACATCCGGTTATGTCTTCACTTGTGGATCCGGCAGTATTTCTTGGTGCAGCAAAAAGCAAGACTTAGTGTTCGTCTCTACTACGGAAGCAGAATACAAGACTTCGGCCTTGGCAGCTCGGGACGCCATCTGGCTTAGGAGACTAGTAGAGGACGTCTATGAAGAAGTGCGCGGTCCTACTCTTTTGAGCGATGACAATGAGAGTGCCCTGAACTGGTGAATAATCCAGTTTGTCATGCTCGGACCTAGCACATAGAGATTGAGCACCACTTCATTCGGGAGAAGGTGTTGGAGGTATCTCTTATGGTGGAACATGTGCGGAGTGAGGACAATGTCGCAGACATCTTCACGAAGCCGTTGCTGAATGTGTCGTTTACACGGTTATGAGGATTGCTGGGCTTGATCACCACTTCTCACTTCAAGGGGGAGTGTTGAAAATCATGAAGTGAAAGTGGTGGTTTGAGTAAACCGCGCGGCCTGGGCGGACTGATGGTGCGCCCTAGGTGGATAGTGGCTAGGGTGGACATGGTGGCTTGGGTAGACTTTTGGAGCGGCTTGAGTGGCCTGTCTATGGCTATCTGGTGGAGGTGTTCAGTTAGCTCTGACGGGGGTTCTGCAGTTAGCTTGTCCTTAAAGTAACCGGGCGGATTGACAGTGAGTCCGCAGGAATGTGGAAGACTCAGTTGGAGTCCGCGGAGTTTGCTGTGGCGGACAGAGTTTGGAGGTCGTGAGATCGGCATTGGTCCTTGCCTTGATCTCTGGCGATGCGACGGGTGATAGTCGCATTTATGATGGCAGACTGTTCTTGGAGCATGCGACCTGACTTAGTGTCTGCCGAGCTCACTCCTGTTGATTAGTGGGTTGCTGGACTTGGTCACTCTCTATAAAAGGTCCAGGGTGTTCGATGTGCTCACAGAGTCCGCTGTTGACCGGGCGATCAGTGCCTGTTGGTCGTGGACTCGTGTGGCAGGCTGAAGCGGTGTTCGTGAGTTGTGCGGGATAGTGTCGTGTCCGCATGTAGCATGCAGACTGATGCAGTGAGCGGGATGTTGCTGTGTCCGCGTGCTGCGAAGTGTGCGGACTGGTACGATGTCCGCCAGGTGGCGGACTGGCTTTCTGACTTGGCGCCTCGAGAATGGCTAGAGTCTGGCTTTGTCCTTGCGGACTCGACGGACTGGGTTGTGCTAGCTGCGAGCTGGTGTGGTGACTCTATCCACTAGGGAGGTGACCACACTCCTCACCCGTCCTATAAATAGGACCCCCCGTCACTTTTATAATAACTGAATGAACAGTAAGTTGAGCGCAAATTAATTGTTGCGGCCTCTGTTTTGTAGTCCGCGCGGATTGAAAAGGATTAACTGGTTGTTGTTTACAGGTTGTGCGGCTAGCACTGTGAAGCCAGGAGTCTGGTTCTGATTGCGGTCAGGAAGAAGTGGAGCTTGCGGTTTACAATCGGCGGTTTGCAGCAGGTCGCACTTGGCGACCAACCAGTCTTATCTCCAGCAGTTGAAGTTCAAGTTCAATAACCAGTTCGCCGGTCTCGGCGGACTTGGCAGTCTGTTCCTTCAGTTCGGCGACGGCTTGTAGAGCAGGCGTCAGCAAAATAACGGGTTGTCTGCGGTTTGTGCGGACTCTGTAGATCAGTGATAGCAGCAGCGGCTTGGCGGTCTCGGCGGACTCAGCGGTCTCTGAGGCAGTCCGCTGGGCTTGAAGATTTCTCTTGCTTGTTTACTTCCCATTTGTACTTGGCGAAATCATGTCTCACCATGTATACCTGGCCTTGTAAAGATTGATAGTTGATGAATACAAGATCTGTGATTGCTCTCTGTTGTTACTGATTACATAGCTCAGTTTATGGTTAGAGTGTTCCTGCGCCTAGTTCTCGCTTTCCGCTTGATCAAGTGATCATCTTGATAGCTCTAGAAGTATTTGCTTGATACCAGAACTAGCAGTTGATCAGCTTGAGAAATTTCAACACATCAAAAAGCAAAAAAATCAAATGCATTATAAGCATTGAATAAACATAACGTTACGATCACGGATAAATTTCAGAAGCAATTCGGCAAGGGGAAGGACCGGTGGGGATGAGCGAGAATGAAGGAGGATGAGAAGTGACGAAATTAGGGAGCAACCCTAAAAACCTTCATACATTTCAATATAATTTCACACATAAACCCCTTCCCCTTATATAGATGAGGGGGGACAATCAAACAAGGAAGTACAAAAAACACCAAAAACAACGAAATACAAAAGGCAACCCAACAAAAAATACAAAATAATTAACTTAATTGATTATTATTGATTAGTATGAATTAATTAATATCAATTAATTAATTTCATACAAATTAATTATAAGAATGTCGTCATCAACTTCCATATACGCTCCCCATAAGTTATGATGAGGGGGTCCACTTGAGTGAATGTGCCCGCGACCACGACAGATTCCTTATGGGCAGTCCTTAAATTATGACGAGGGGGTCCACTTGAGTGAATGCGTCCACGACCACAGCGACTTCCCTATGCGCGGTCTATAAATTTATGACGAGTGAGTTTCACTTGAGTGAATGTGCCCGCGACACGTGAACCCGTAACACATAATGACTTCTGTTTTATTTGATGAAGGGAAGAATTACTGCTTCATTTCCTTAAGCGTTTGTTCGTTTCTACGAAATTGAGCTCCTGGATTGGAATTGAAGCTCTAATTTCAATTATGTCATTCGTTTGCACGCTTAACGATGGAATTTGAATTTTAATGAATTTCGTGAAATTTATTTTGAACTAAAAACAATTCTTTCCAATTTATATAAGAATTGGACAATTTCGGCCGAGACACATTTTTAATCTAAGCGCGCGATTTTTGCCCGAGAGCACGTGTTGTCGCACGAGTGCGTGTTTTTCGCCAGTGAGTGTGTTTTTCGCACCGGGGTATTTTTCGTCAGGGCGCAGTTTTTTCACCCGGGCGCAATTTTTTCGCCCGAGCGCGATTTTTTTGCCTGGACGCGATTTTTACCTCAGGGCGTGAATTGTTCGCCCGGGCGCGAATTTTTCCGCCCGGGCACGAATTTTTTCGCCCGGGCGCGAATTTTTTCGCACATGCGTGATTTTTCGTCCGGGCGCAATTTTTTCGCCTGAATGCGAATTTTTCGTCGTGGGGCGCATTTTTCATCAGGGTGGCGTATTTCGCATCGACGCGTGTTTTTTCGCCCGGGCGTGATTTTTTGGCCCTGGGCGAATTTTTTCACCTGATCTCACTATTTTCGACCGGGCGTGATTTTTTCGTACGAACGAGAATTTTTCGCCCTGGCGCGGTTTTTTCCCCAACCGCGTTTTTTTCACCCGTGCGCGATTTTTTCTCACGAGCTCGAATTTTTTGCCCTGCCTCAAATTTTTTGCCCGGGCGCGCTTTTTTCGCCCGTCCGACACTTTTTCGCCAAAGCGCGATTTTTTCGCACTGCCTCAAATTTTCCGCTCGACCGCACTTTTCTCTCGGACGCACTTTTTTCGCCCGAGCGCGATTTCTCCCCGGAGCTCAATTTTTGCCTGGGCGCGAATTTTTTCTCCCGAGTGCAATTTTTTCGTCCACGCCGCGATTTTTTCACTCTGTAGTGAATTTTTTTCTCCAGGACACGATTTTTTCGTCCGGGCGAGATTTTTTCACTGGACAGCGAAATGTTTCGCCTGACCGCATTTTTTTTCGCACGGACACGATTTGTCTGCCCAGACGCGATTTTTCCCCCATGCCAAAAAATCACGCCTGAACGACAAAGATGGGCCCGGGCGAAAAAATGTAACTGGGCTAAAAATACGCGGTCATATGAAAAAATCTCGCACGTGTGAAAAAATGACGGTCAGGTGAAAAAAATCTCACCCGGGCTAAAAAATCGCGCTCGGGCGAAAAAATCACGACCGGGCGAAATAACTCATGCCCTGGCAAAAAATCGCTCCCAAGCGAAAAAGTCGTTGTCATAACGCACATTTGTTTATATTAGTTTATTCATAATATTTTCAATTCTTATATTGAATTTTATTTAACAAATGAACAAAATAATTGATTAATTACACGATATTTAACAATATTCTTTATTAGGCGAACGCTGAAATTGGAATTAGTCACCAATATTGAATTCCACAATAATCATCAATGTTGGAACCGAGATTCAGCTCCACCTAGAGTTCGGACCTAGGGTGCAGCTCACACCTACTTCTCCCAAGCCGTCCGTTGGTGAGAGACTTGAATTTGAGGAATGACCCTTGGCTCTAGCATGGAGGTCCCACCTCACACCCAGAAGACCTTGGTGATCTCCCCATCCCTAACCAATGCTGAGCTAGTTGCCATGGAGGATGAAGAAAGAGGATGAAGAAGTGATGAAAAACTGATCCCTCTCCAAGGCACCCCCGAGGGTCTATTTATAGTTTTTTTGGGAACGGCCTGCAAATAGCCAACCTCCACTGCTCTTGAAATTACCAAAATACCCTGGGTTGGTCTACCAATAGCCAAACTCCGCTGTTTTGAATAGCTATTCGCAGCCCACTAGGGGCAAGATAGCAGACCCTTAAGTCGGGCGAGCTGCTCAAGCCGGGCGAGAGCCTCAAGACGAGCGTGATCCTCCAGCCGGGCGAGACCCTCAAGCCTGGCGAGATCCTCTAGCCGGGAAAGACACTCAAGCCAGGCGAGATCCTCCAGCCAGGCGAGAACTCCACGGTGTCGTCGGGCGAGTGCCGGCCTCGCGCCGCACTCGCCCCTCCTGAGAGGAGGTCGGGGCGACTGCTGGCCTCGCGCCGCACTCGCCCCTCTTGAGAGGCCAGGGCGAGTGTCGGCCTCGCGCCGCATACGCCGCTCCTGAGAGGAGGCCGGGGCGAGTGCCGGCCTCGCGCCACACTCGCCCCTCCTGAGAGGAGGTCGGGGCGAGTGCCGGCCTCGCGCCGCTCTCGCCCCTCCCAAGAGACACCAAACACTAACAAGCTAGGCCAATTTTTTCTCCTCCTACTAGTATATTACGCAAATTCACACTAAATTGGCCTCCAAGAGTGAAAAACCCTCAAAAAACTTAAAACTGTGAAGCAAGTCTTACGCCCTGCTTGGGGCCCCATTCCGCGAATACGGGGTTGTGGACAATCCCCGCTCTTTTCGAGCGAGTTCCACGCACGGAAAGAAACATCCAACCCAACGTATTCGCTGAGTGTAGCTCTCTCGTGGTCGAAAATACTTGGCCTCTTCGAGGGGTCCTCCTGTCATGCTAGCTAATGAGACTTACTCTCCACCGAGGCATATGCAACCCATCCAGCTTGTGAGAGCCTGGGTGAGGAGATTCTCTCGGGGTTGGAACCTTCTCGCCATCGGGGCACATTCGACCCATCCAGCTAGTGGGAGCCTGGATGAGGAGATCCTCTCGGGACAAGATCTTACTCTCCACTGAGGCACATTCGACCCATCTAACTAGTGGGAACCTGGATGAGGAGATCCTCTCGAGGTTGGAACCTTCTCGCCACCGAGGCACATCGACCCACCCAGCTAGTGAGAGCCTGGGTGAGGAGTTCCTCTCGGGACAAGAGCTTACCACCGAGGCACATTCGACCCAACCAGCTAGTGGGAGCTTGGATGAGGAGATTCTCTAGGGGGGTTGGTTCCTTCTCTCCACCGAGACACATTCGACCCATCCAGCTTGTTGGAGCCTGGATGAGGAGATCCTCTCGGGACAAGAACTTACTACCGAGCCACATTCGAGCCATCCAGCTAGTGGGAGTCTGGATGAGGAGATCCTCTCGGGGTTGGGGCTAGACATGTCATTCAAACCGTACTAAATTCTACATCCTCAAACGAGGAAAATTTTAAGATACTTGACCTCCTGACTCTTCCGGTCAGGGGTAGACTCATTACAAAAATGACATGAAAGGGAAAAAGTCCTCACAAAAGCAAGGCTTTTTCAAGCTACTTGTAACAGCCTAATTTTATCAGCAGGCAAAATTTTGGGTGACACGACCTGGGACACGGGCGTGTCCCAGGGCGTGTCTTGCTCGGGTGCGGAGTCGTGCCGAGATCGATGAAAGTCGTTCGACGGAAAGTGTTTGGGTGGTCACGCCCTGGATCACGGGCGTGACAGAGGGTGTGTTCCGCTCGGGTTCGCGTCGGGTCGACGAAATGTTGTGTTCGACGAATTGAGCTCGACGATTTAGCAAAGGATTCGTGGGTTGGCAAATCGTCGAACGGAAATCGTCGAACGCTGGGGAAATCGTCGAACGCGCAAAATCGTCGAACGGAGATCGTCGAACGCGGGCCCAATCGTCGAGCGCTGGGCCAATTCGACGATCGCTGCCCGATCGTCGAACGGATATCGTCGAACGCACGGAATCATCGAACGGAAATCATCGAACGCGCTGTTTGACGATCGCAGGCGGGCTCGACGATCGCTAGCGAGCTCGACGATCGCTGCCTAATCGTCGAACGCAGATCGTCGAGCGCAGATCTAGGTCACGGGCGTGACTTGTCTGACACGGGGCGTGTCTCGTGGCAGTGACCTATTTTGGGGATAAGGCGGGTTGAGCGCCGCTTTGAGGACACGGCCTGTGACACGGGCGTGTCACCGGGCGTGTCAGACGCGAAAATCAGTTTTCTCGATTTTTCGTAGCCGTCCAATTTTCTCAGCTTGGATCCAAGGGCTGAGGTTCTTTCCTGCTTCCTTAAGCCCGAAAACAGAGAACTTATTCTCATTTTGTTTTTGCCTTCATCTTTCTAAAAGTTTAGAGACAGAAAGGGAGAGGAAGTCGGAGAAGAAGAGGGGTTGTTCGGTGGTGGAGCTTGTGAGTATCGAGCGGTGATCCGAGACCATTTTTGCAGAGGAAAAGCTCTTTCTAGCCAGCTAGGAACTTCATGGCAGCAAAGCGGTCTTCAAGGGTAATGACCTTTCTTCCTAGCCATGTGAAGGCTTCCTTTTTGGCATATGCATGTGATTCCCCCACCAAAAGGTGGCTGATTTTGGGAGTCTTTTGGGTGATTCATGAAATCCCCTTTGTTGGCATATAGATCCGGAAATGGAGTACGAAATAGGTATGCTGTGTGAAGCCCATCTGGACAGGTTGGTCTGGATTGGTGATGTTGCATACGAACCGGAAAAGACTCCGTGATAAACGTGTAGTTTAAGGATTCAACGGGTTATGCCTGTGAAGGGTAGTAGCAGGAAGTACTGGAGTGGTAGTCCAGGAAAATATTCGTGTTATGTTTGTGCAATTGGGTCATACCTGTGAATGAGTAACAGGAAGTACTGGTGTGACCAGAAAAGGCCCTTTGTGATGCTTGATGTCGTAGGTGGTACCTGTGAAGCGAGTAACAGGAAGTACTGGTGTGCCCAGGAAAGACCTGCTGATGTTGTGAGATGAATGGGTGTAATAGAAATACCCAGGTTGAATGCCAAGAACATGATTGGTGAGACCGACCCATGCCTTTGATTAAGCCGCGAGTACGCCGTACTCGGTGAAGGCAAGGCGATTTGAGCAACGGGGGGTGGAGGATCCGACCTGCGTTATGTCCGTCCGACATGGAGCAAAAGGTACGGTCTGTTGGAGCGCATAGCGAGAGTCTTAGGCCTGCGTGCCATGACACAATGGGGGGCTACGGGCCATCCCGGTGTTGTAAGACTAGAACTCCGGCTGCACGCCATGGAGTAAATGCTCAAGAGAGTTGCCGTTGGGTTGTGGCCCTGATACGGTGGTGGGCAAATGATTTGCCAGTACACCAAGAATGTGCCCTGAGTGCACGGACCGTTGAGCCGGGTGGCAAATAATTGTGATGGCATGTGTGCATGAAAGCACATTATATGAGATATATTTCCATGCTTGTGATATGCTATGCCTGCAGGGAAGATTACCGCTGCCCCAAGAAAGGGGCAGAGTTGTTATAATTTGGTCAGCTGAACACTGACCGTTGCTTCTGTTTGCCACCGTTGGGTGGATTGTCCCTGTACAGGTGATGGAGAGCCAAGCGGGACACATAAAGGTTGATGTCCCTGTTGTTTATGTTGCTGCTGCTAGCCCTCGAAGGCTATTTGGATGAATGGGGTGTTTTCTTTTATTGTGGCAGGCCTGTGCGCCAATGTTTAGGCCACTGTGTGAAAGCCATGTAATGCCTTAAGGCCAACTTTTGTACTGTTGGAAGACATTCCTATTATATATATATATATATATACAATGTGGAGTTGTTTTATATGTTGGACATTCACTTGTGGAGTTCACGTATTAGTATAGGATTCCGCTAGAATGCAATGTGTTAAGGTGTGTTGCACTACTCTAGTATCATCCCGTACCTTCACCGCCTATTTTGTGAGATATGCTGTGGGGCCCCGGTCGGACCTTCTAGTATATACCATATGAACAGATGGGGTTGTTACATTTTTGGTATCAGCTGTCTCGGTCTTTTCCTCTCGAAGTCATGGTCGACTTCTTTTGTGGGGTGACGAGCACGTGTCTGTGCCAACCAAGTTTATACGATTGAACTCCTGAATGTCCATGATATGAATGCAAATTCATGTGTTTGAGGAACCTGCGTGTTCCTATTTTGTGTTGTTTGCTTATGTA
Organism: Platanthera guangdongensis; assembly: GCA_039583875.1. Taxonomy (NCBI): domain Eukaryota; kingdom Viridiplantae; phylum Streptophyta; class Magnoliopsida; order Asparagales; family Orchidaceae; genus Platanthera; species Platanthera guangdongensis. The sequence goes on along the minus strand of CM077154.1, from coordinate 91,828,780 downwards.
AGGCCGCTAATGTGTGTGTCTTATCCACCTTTAGGTGACAGCGAGTGGAGCTGGGCAGTCAGAGCCCCAGCATTCTGATGAAAGTACGACACCAGCCGCGGTGCCTACACCTCCACCGTCTGCGGAACATGTGTATTTAGTTGCTGAGGCTTTATTTGCCACGATCCAAGGCCAGCCACTTGGGCAGGAACAATCGGTTGTGAGTCCAGAACAGGTGGCGTCAAGGCCTGAACCGGTACTGGATGTGGCTCCTCGAGCGGCTGAGAAGCAGTTGATGCGGTTTATGAGTTTCCATCCGCCTACATTTTCGGGAGCGGGAACTCCTACGCAGGCTGAGGATTGGCTATCACGCGTCAAACGAATCATGACGGCGATTGGATCAGAGGAGCATCAGAAAGTCACCTTAGCCACCTTCCTGCTTGAAGGAGAAGCTAGATTGTGGTGGGATGAGATGGAGTTGCGTCACTTGGCGGGTCGTCCCTTAACACAAGTATCGATGGAAGAATTCTCCCGACTCTTCCTAGCAAAGCACCTTCCTGCGGCGCAACGGATTGCCATGGAGAATGAATTCCAAATGCTGGCGTAAGGTGATGGCAGTGTTGACACGAATCTGCATGAGTTTACACGCTTAGGGCGGTATGCGGGTTCTATATTTGCTGACGAGCAAAGGAAGACGAATAGGTTCTATGAAGGACTGTGGGACGAGTTGAGGTTCTTGGTTTCTAGTTTTGTGAACCAAGGCTTCCAGGCGTTGTTCGACACTGCAAGCGCGCTGGAAAAGGATATGAAGAGGGTGCAGGGGAAGAGGGCTTTGGCTGTGACGCAACCGGAGTGGAAGGTGCCCCGACCTGAGAAACCATTCTATAAGAAGAAATGGGGCAAGAAGTCCAAGACAAGTGGATAAGCACCCTCATCAGTTGCATCGGGAGCAACGTCGGGGGCTACCTCCAAGCCGGATACTCGTACATGCTTTAATTGTGGCCGGGTGGGGCATATAGCTCGAGATTGTCGGGTGCCGCCAAAGAATGAAAAGAAGGCGGGAGCGTCGTATGCGGAGAAGGGCAAGACAGTAGTGGACTCCTCTGCCTCGCAGGCGCAACCCCGGGTCTACAATCTCAGCCTGCAGGAGGCCATCAAGCAGAGTGACGTCATCACAGGTATGAGTTTAGTTTTGCGTATGCTATTGCTTGTATGCTTTGCTTAGTGCATATGTGTTTGCAGTTTGTGTGTGTGACATGATTGTCACAGGCTTTGTGATGATTCGGGACACGCTGGCGCGAGCACTGTTTGATACGGGTGCGTCGCAGTCTTTTCTGTCTAGCGAGTTCATAGCGCGGCTTGGGATACCTAGTCGTGTAAAGACAGATAGCGTCAGAGTGGTGTTGCCGAATGGCTGTTGGATGCTTGCGGATCAAGCTTGCGATGTGGCGGTCCAAATAGGAAGTCATGATTTCAGGTTGACTGCATCTGTATTGCCGATATCGGAATTCGACGTGATTTTTGGTATGGATTGGCTTGCGGAGGAGCATGCCATGATTGATTGCCAGTCCAAAGAGATCACGTTGGGCCACAATACCGAACAGGAGACAAAGTTCGCGGGTATGCGAGGAGTGGGCGGGACGTTGTTGTCTGCACTCCAAGTAGTCAAGGCTGTTCGGAAGGGTGTGGAGTGTTACTTTGCACTGATTCAGGCTGTTGAGCCTAAGGCCAATGTGTGCGAGGTTCCGATTGTGGCGGAATTTACAGATGTGTTTCCCACGGATCTCCCTGGGCTACCACCCCAGTGAGAGATTGACTTTACGATCGAGTTGGTGCCAGGTGCGAAATCTGTGGCCCGCTCGCCATATCGTGTCGTGCCAAAGGAGATGGCTGAGTTGAAGGTCCAACTACAAGAATTGCTGGAGCAAGGTTATATACGCCCAAGCATGTCACCTTGGAGCGCGCCTGTGGTTTTTGTGAAGAAGAAAGACGGTGGGTTACGGTTATGTATTGACTACCGTGAATTGCATAAGCTGACCGAGAAGAATAAATATCCGATTCCGCGGATTAATGAGTTATTCGATCAGCTGGTGGGCTCGACCGTCTATTCGAAGTTGGACCTGAAGTCTGGTTATTACCAGTTGAGAATTCGGGAAGGTGACATTCCCAAAACCGCATTTGGAATGCGTTACAGGCACTATGAGTTCACAGTCATGCCATTTGGACTGTGCAATGCGCCCTCGGTGTTTATGGATTTGATGCACCGCATGTTCCGAGAGTACCTGGATCTGTTTATGATTGTGTTCATTGATGACATCCTGGTGTACTCGAAGTCGAAAGCTGAACATGAGACTCACTTGCGGTTGGAGTACATGAGACTCACTTGCGGTTGGTGTTGAATACGTTGAGGCAAAATCAGCTCTATGCCAAGTTCTCGAAGTGCGAGTTTTGGTTATCGTCGGTGGCTTTTCTGGGCCATGTGGTGAGTAGAGCGAGCATTGCAGTGGATCCAGCGAAGATAAGGGCTATACAAGAGTGGCCAATGTTGTCTTCCATGGCCGAGGTCAGGAGTTTCCTTGGACTTGCAGGCTACTATCAAAGATTTGTTGAGAATTTCTCGTGGATTGCTTTGCCGCTAACCATGCTGACGAGAAAAGATCAGAAGTTTGTTTGGGCGTCAGAGTGCGCGCGAGCTTTTGAAGAGCTGAAGGTTCGGTTGACCACGACGCCGGTGTTGTCTTCGCCAAGTGGGACCGATGGATTTGTTATTTATAGTGATGCCTCAGGGAGCGGCTTAGGCTGCGTTCTTCTACAGAATGGAAAGGTAATTGCTTATGGCTCACGCTAGCTGAAGGTGCACGAACGAAATTATCTCGTCCATGACCTGGAATTAGCGACGGTGATTTTTGCACTAAAGTTGTGGCGACACTATCTTTATGGAGTGAAGGTGGAGATCTATACAGATCACAAGAGTCTTAAATACCTGTTGGAGCAGAAGGACTTGAACATGCGACAGCGAAGGTGGGGACTACACTTTCGAGATCCACTATACTCCCGAGAAGGGAAACATCGTCACGGATGCCTTGAGTCGGAGAGCTCCGACTAGAGCGAATTGGTTACAAAAGCATAATAAACGTCTCATCTCGGAGCTAGAAGCGTTAGAGATTTATTGTGTTGACAAGAATTCTACCGCCAATGCATGTCTGAACTGGACGGAGGTGCAATGTGACCTTGCAGACCGGATTCGACGAGCAACGGGGTTAGATGAAGATCTCTTACACTATGTGAACGAGGGGTCAGAGGACAAATTCTCCTGGAATGACGGTCTTTTGCGAAAAGAGGGCCGTTTGTACGTCCCGAATGTAGGTAAATTGAGGGAAGAACTGATGTATGAACCACATTATACAAAGTATTCCATTCACCCCGGGAGCACAAAGATGTTCAATGATATGAAAAAGCTATTCTGGTGGCTAGGGCTAAAGAGAGATGTTGCCCTCTATGTGGCCAAATGACAAACATGTGCGATGGCGAAGGCGGAATGCCAAAAGTCGGGTGGTTATTTGAAGTCGCTGCCGATCCCAGAGTGGAAATTTGATGATATTTCCATGGATTTTGTGCACGGGTTGCCGAGATCTCAACGAGGGAATGATTCCATTTGGGTGATTGTTGACCGGCTAACGAAAGTGACACATTTTATCCCGAACAGGCGGGATGATTCGGTCGAAAGTTTGGCAAAATTATATGTTGACCAGATTGTACGGCTTCACGGTGTTCCTCGGAGCATCGTAAGTGATCGAGATGGGCGATTCACGTCAAATGATTGGAGGCTAGTTCACCGACTATTGGGCATGAAGTTGACTTTCAGTACGGCCTTTCATCCCCAAACGGTTGGCCAAACTGAACGTACCAACAGAACGATGGAGGACATGCTCTAGATGTGCGCCCTCGACTTCGGAAAGAGATGGGAAGATCATCTCTATATGGTGGAGTTTGCCTATAATAACAGCTACCAGGCGAGCATCGGGATGACACCGTATGAAGCACTATATGGAAGGAAGTGCGGTACTCTCTTGGCTTGGGTAGAAGCAGGCGAAGCTCGAGTTTATAAACCTAATGAGGTCGATGAAGCAAACTCGACCATACGGACTATTCGAGAGAAGCTACTCATTGCTCAAGATCGTCAAGCAAAGTACTACAACGCCAAGCACCGGAACGTGGAATTTGCGGTTGGCAATTGGGTCTACTTGAAGATCAAGCCCTTCAAAGGTGTCTCCAGGATTCGACGTTTGAAAAAGTTGAGTCCAAGATATTTGGGTCCATTTGAAGTGGTTGAGCGCATCGGAGAAGCGACATATCGGCTCGCTCTTACGGCAGACTTAGGTGGATTACATGATGTGTTTCACATCTCGGTGCTTCGGGAGGCGTTAAAGATCCAGCACAAGTGATCGT